>SJYX01017765.1:0-46194 GCA_006410675.1 Oreotragus oreotragus
TCTTTGCATGAAATGTTCCCTTGGTATCTCTAATTTTCTTGAAGATATCTCTAGTCTTTCCCATTCTATCGTTTTCCTCTATTTCTTTGCATTGATTGCTGAGTAGGGTTTTCTTATCTCTCCTTGCTATTCTTTGGATGATTGCTCTTCAGTAACACGAAAGGTATCTGAAGAACAAACTCAGGACAAATTCCAGAGAAAACATTCTTTATCCTGGGTTGCTTACCACAGTGCACTCTGATGAATTCCTTTTCATTATCACCAAGTACAACAACACATACACATATGTACACAAAGATTGAAGCATATTTCACAAAATAATTAGCCTGTACACTGTACTCAGTATTTTCTATCTGTTCTACTTATTACAATGCACTAAATTCATGTCCACTGATGGATTTCTGCCTGTAGTTTGAAAAATCACTGACTTACTGAATAGAACCTACTTTACAAGACTAGCAGAACATTGTTTCATGTTCTATTCAGACATGAAGGCAGCATTATTAGCAGGGATTACTTATTTGAAATGCTCTTTCTAACCATGTAATTGAACCAGTAAATTCTAGTAATGTTGATGATGGTAATAGCTAAAACCCAGTCATTTTACAAGTGCTCTCATTGACTCCTCACAACAATACTGTAAAATAGGTATTGTTTTTCCCATTTTAATGATGAAGAAAGCTTCACAACTGGGAAATGTCAGGGCCAGGCTTTAAACCCAGTTTTTTCAAATACAGTTTCTAAATCTCATGCTCTTATCCACTAACTTGAAACTTGTTCTCTGTAAATGTTAAGATACATTTAAAGTGGTAGATATCACATGGGGCAGCCTACTACCTTGGAAAGAGAACTGAAGTTGGGAGTCATAATGCCTGGGTTCAAGTTCACTTTCTGCCCCTTTGAGGCAGGGTAGCTTTGAGCAAGGTCACTCAATTTCTCTGAGCCTCATCTTCCCAATCTTTAAAATGAGAGTGGTGGTTGAGATAATTGGGCCACTCTAGTTCTGTGAAAAAAGTTGCCACAACCTCTGATGTAGAGAATCTTGAGAGCTCAGTTATATCCCAAAGCTTGCAAAGCAATCATCAGAAGTACAGATGAGGAGAGTGAGAGAAAGACCCTCAGCAGGAGGTGACTGACTTCTGCAGCACAGGACCTGAGGCTTTGCACATGTTGCCCCTGCTCTGTAGAGGAACTGACCCAAAGGAATCCATGTCTCCAAAACTGAGAAGCTCTACCTTTTCTTCTTCCTCTTTACTTTCCAGAGATTTGGAGAGCTCGCAATGACCAAAGAATCAAAAGCCTTGATGGGACTTTACCGTGGTCAAACCCAATGCAAGAAGAATAAATTTGGAGCTCCTCAGAAGGAGGTTAAGTAAGTTCAACTCTGCCTAGGAAGTTGGATTTCAGCACATGCTAAGCTCATTGATGCCTCAGTCTTGCCCTAAACCACTTTTGCCCTGATTGGTATAGACCCCTATCCTACCATGGACTTCGTGGCTTTCAGAGTTGTGCTTGTGCTGAGTTTCTCTATTGTTTAGTCCCTCAGTCATGTCTGACCCTTTTGTGATGCCGTGACCTGTAGCCCGCCAGGCTCTTCTGTCCATGGGATTCCCTAGGCAAGAATACTGGAGTGGGTTGCCATTGCTTTCTCCAGGGGATCTTCCCAACCCAGGGATCGAACCCATGTCTTCTGCATTAGCAGGTGGATTCTTTACCACTGAGCCACCTGGGAAGCTCTCCAGACTTCTCTAGTGGCTCCTATAGAGGCATTCTTGTGTCACCACTGATGTCCCCTAGAAATCTGGTTTAGGTTCCCCCTTCCTAAACCAGATACATACACTACGTCCTGATTGATGACCTTGTCTATCCCTGTGACTTGAGATACCATCTCTGGGAATTCATACTTTTCCCTCATTAAAAAACATAAAGCCTTAGAAATTCCCTAGTGGTCCAGTGGTTAGGACTCCAAGCTTCCACTGCCAGGTGCCTGGGTTCAGTCCTTGGTTGGGGAACTAAGATTCCACAGGCCTCAGCACAGCAAAAAAAACCAAAACAAAACCATAAAGCCTTATTCTAGCTGCTAAAGTCTTGTCCTTTGTTTCGCTTGTAGCCTAAATATTTGAGTCCCCTTAACCTGTTTCCTGTCTATTCTCTTTAGCGAGGCTTTCAATGTTATGCTGCCTAAATAGCCCTTCAGCATCTGAAGTTTAATAATGTCCTTAAACTCACCCTCTTGCTCAGTGGTTCTTAACCTGGGCACTGTTGCCACCTGGGGACGTTTGACAGTGTCAGGAGACATTTTTAGGTGTCACAACTGGGGAGGGAGGGATGGAACTGGCATCTGGCCTCTGGTGGCCAGTGGCCAGGAATGTTGCTCAACATCCTGCAGTACATAGGAGAGCCAGAAAACAAAGTAACCAGTCCAAGATGCTGGTAGTGCCAAGATTGAGAAACACTGTCTAGCTAAATTACACAAAGGGGCTTGTGAAAGCAGCTAATGTTACTTCCTTCTCCTTTACAACCTTCTCACACCTTTAATGAGATCCAAATCTAAACCAGAAGAGGAAATCCGTAAGAAGTCCAGGTGAGACAGATTCTTGCCAAGAGGACTGATTTCCAAATTAGAATCTGAAATACAATCTTCACTGATGAAATACAATCTTGTCCAGCACAGATGGTAATCAGTATCAATCTGTTATCAATCTGTATCAATCTGCCTGTGAACCACCAAGGTTGGCAAGTATCTCACATTCAGTGGCTGAGAGCAGTTACTTCCATGTTGCAGTGGAATGATGATAGCCACTTTAATCCGTACTTCTTCACACATCCTATAAAAATTTATCATTAAATTTTAAATTATAAATATTTACTTTTAAGAAACCTAGTCACTCCAAACTCCTATTCTGGTTTGCGTGTAACTCTTAATGTTATAATATATATGATATCACCCAGAGAAGCTATTACTGTGTACCAATACACAGAAAAGACGGGCAGCATGCAAATGAAACCCATGGAAAAAGAAACAAATGAGAATCAAAATACTTAAGCTTATGAAAACTCTGCCCCACAACCTCCACAGTGCAAAAGAAAACTGTAGCAGAATGCTCTCAGACTTAAATTCTGTGACCTTAAGTAAATATTTGCAAATAAGAAAAAGAATTACTTTGAATCAAAAATTTAAAAACTCAGAACTAAACAGACAGAAAAACAGGATGATGTAAGAGTTGACCTAACTTGGGGAAATAAATTGACGGAAAAGATAACATCGTGTTAGAAATGAAGAATAAATTATAAGGTATGCAAGGCAGGCTAGGTTGAACCGAAAATTTAATAAATTGAAGAAAGGGCATCCCCCTTTCTGCTTCCCTGGTTGTCAGTCATAGTTCCACTGCTGTTTCTCTAGGCCTCTTCCCCTTTGCCTCGGGGAGTAATTTGAATTCCTTACCTATTTTCTCTTTTCAAAAAATAATTTTTTATATGAAGAATGCATTCTTACTATCCTTTTTTAAAAAACTTTTTAAAATACTAGATGAATCTGTTTTGTGTTTATGATTTGAATGTTTTATTAACAATATAAAAGGGATCTATCAGTATGGATCCTGTAACTTGCTCTTTTTAGTCAGTGGTACAACTTGGGAGAGAGACTGTGTATGGTCGTTACATGCCAGCTAACTTGTTCCTTTTCATCACCTACTGGTGGACTGGTGGTTGTTCCCAATTTTTTCATTATTGTAAACATTACATGACTCTTCATGCTAGCATATCATCTTATGCATAAGTCCATTTCCCTGGAGTAGATAGTAGAATTACAGGGTCATAGAGGATACAATTTTTGGTTTTAATACATTTGACCCCCTCCGTAGGGCAAAGTATACTTAGCGACTAAACCACCACCGCCACCATACTTCTATCAGCTACACATGAAAGAACCAGTTTTTTTACATCCTCACCTTCATATTTACTTTTTAAACTTCTGCCAACCTAATGGGGAGAGTGTCTGGTTTTAATTTGCATTTCCCAGATTATTAGGGAGATTGGGCATTTTATTGGCAGTCTGTTTCCTTTTGTGAATTGCTTTGTATAAACCCCGGCCCATTTTATTGGGTTATTGTTATTGATATGTGTGTTCTTTATAGTTCCCTAGTAGCAATCTTTTGTCTGCTATGCATGTTGCAAATTTCTTCCTCTTCTGTGGTTGTCTTAATTTTTGTGGGGTCATTTCTCAAGAAAATTTTTAAATTTCAATGCAGTAAATATACGAACAAGTTTTTCAGCTCCTATTCTTTATATTTTTCTACCCTATTTTTCTCATGTTCTCCAGTTACTTAACACTTACCATGTAAAATATGTGTATTATCACAAAACTGCATTTGAAAGATGCTCCCTGGAGTTGAAATCAGGTTTTTTTT
Organism: Oreotragus oreotragus; assembly: GCA_006410675.1. Taxonomy (NCBI): domain Eukaryota; kingdom Metazoa; phylum Chordata; class Mammalia; order Artiodactyla; family Bovidae; genus Oreotragus; species Oreotragus oreotragus. Next base: position 4,410 of record SJYX01017765.1, read on the forward strand.
CAGGTCTTGAATAAGATTTTTGAATATCAGAATTGTTAGGAATGAGGCAGCTCTAATTTAGATCTGCAGTGCTGTAAACTTGGGCTTCTTTTATAAAGGAAGTTGTTCTGAAAATTTTTTTTAGTTACTAATGGGAAAATGGCATATTGTTCCAGAACTATGGAAAACTAAAGAGTCATCAGACATGAACTCTATCCCTCAGAAAGCTTAGAATTTAGTTGAGGAGACAAAAATAATATACATGAAAGCCATGCCAGAATACTGCGCTATAAGCCAAACAGTTCTGATAAGTTCAAGAGGATTTCAGGGCCGGAAAAGACAGATACATGTATGGAGGTGTTCGAGGGAAGGCTTTTGAACCAATCCAAGTAAAGCATGATAAAGGCACAGATTTTAGGAGAAATGAAAGATGATTGGAAAATGGAAAAATCACTAACAAGTAAGTAGTTGAAAAGAGAATTAGTCTTTGTGCCCATCACTGCAAGTTGGCCTTTGAAGAAAAGTACTCGTGAATTTAAGCATAATCTGGGTTGTTTTGTTTTCAGTCATCTCGGGAATGATTGAAAATCAGTATAATTCTTTTTAGGTAAACCAGTTCTTTTAGACCTGATGGATTTTTGCATTTACCTTTAAAAATCTGTCATTTATGAAAGGTATCTTTGTAGATACAAATGGTTTTAAATACTTTATTGTTGTCCCTGCTTTAGTTGTTTTATTGGATGATAACCTGGGCAGTCCCACTTTTTACTGAATTGAGAGCTTTTATCAAAAGTCATTTCATCCTTTCCTTTCAGGCAGCTTGCCGTTCTTGGTGCAGGGCTGATGGGAGCCGGCATTGCTCAAGTCTCCGTGGATAAGGGCCTACAGACCATACTTAAGGACACTACACTGCCCGCGCTGGGTCGAGGACAGCAGCAGGTGTTCAAAGGGTGAGCCTGCTCTCTCTGCCTTTGCTGGGAGAGTAGAATGTGTTTTGACTTTCGCCATCACAGTTTCCTTTTTCCTGAACATGATCTGTACTGGGTACTCCATATTTAAGTCTTATTTCTTTGATTTTGAGAAACACTAATTCCCTCTTTCACTTTTTTTTTTTGCTGTTGTTGCAAACAATGTTATTATAAATCATTAACATCATTGGGGCCTATAGTCTTTGAGTGCAGAAGAGAAAACCTTATGTATTAGATGTTTTTAAATATCATGTACGTTATGCTTTGGTATCAGACTAGAAATTGTCCTATTTGTGAATTTTAATTGCTGTATTGTTTTAGAATACTGAAACAGCATGACTGTGTGTGTCTATGGAGAGAACTGAGATTTGGGATAAAAGGAAACATGTAATTGCATCCTGAAGATAGGGCTGGGATCTGCACTCATGAGCCTCGTATTTCTTGCCTGGCATGACCATGGAGAAGCAGTTAACTGATTTGGCTCCATAGTGTCTGGATCTTATGGACTGTGTCTCCATCTTCCCTCTGAATTAATAAAAGGGGAATATTATTCTCCCACTTGCCCATCCCCCTTCTCATACCGCACCCCCAGCCCCATAATGCAGGGGGGAAAAGTGGAGCAGCAAACTTGGCAAAAGTGGAAATTGGTTTCAGCTCATTTCTCTGCTCCAGTGTAATGGACTGTTTGAGGCTGGCTGCACTTTGACTGTCTTACATGTGACTTTTAGCTGAGTGAGCTTTTTGTTTCTTAAATGAATTATGTAGCTTACACATGTTTTTACCCCTTTTCTGCAGAGAAGCTCATATATTGCTGCCATAATACCATGCACCACCTCGCAACTTTAATCATGTTGGCAGATAGCCACTATCTTAATGTCAAGACAGCAAGGTGCTGTAGTAAAAGAGATTCAGAGCCCAAAAATGGCACGTGCTTGGTAACCATTGCCCTGAGGCCAGCATGCAAGTGTTCCCAAACAGTGTTTCATTCTGTCACCCAAATGAGAAATTGCTGCCCTAGAGTAACCTTTTCTCCTCGATCTCTTTTGGATCCAGCTGTCCTGGGTTTCCCTTTTGGCCTTAGAAACATCAGGCTCTGGTGAGTGCCCCTCACCACACTATTGACTCGGGGCATACACATCTCCAGTCCTCCCTTAGGAATAGTTCCATTAGGCATCAGAATTAGAGCAATTGATAATGCTTTGAACATTCAGAGGCATCTTATTTGTTGACTGCCAACATAGCTGCCAGAAACCAGGACATTTGAATCCATACTTTAAGACTTTGACTACTACTTTGAACTTACCACATGGCTTTTTCTTTTGGTTAAGGAAGCTAATGAATGGATTGCAGCTTCATTCTTAATTCAGAGGAAAACTCTAGGTCATTTATTCTGAAAGTGTGGTCAGAGTGAAACCTAAGAGAGCCTGTTTTCCTTGGCAATAAAAACAATCAGTTCAGTGTCTGAGTAGCAGGAATCTTGTTTAGCTCTCTGGGGAAGAGGAAATGTTGAGTTAATGTTTTATGTAATCAATATACTGTGCTACTAGGTACTGACCAGGAAATGGATTAAGAATATAAAACATAATGCAGGGTCTCTGTCCTCCAGTAGATCACAATTCCAGAATAACAAAATGATATGGAAGCAAGTATAAACTCATGTGGTCTCAGACCCGTGTGGGCTGTCTCCCCTGTCGTAGGTAGAGAATGACTCTAGCTGCTTTTCTGTTTGCCATTCTGGTGTTCATGTGTACTCCTCTTGGCAGATTTAGCTGTTTTGTGCAGGCTGGGCATTAGAGGCATCTTGTAGTAGGAAGACTGTGGATGTGAGGGTCAACCTATCTGAATCCTAGTACCCTCCCTTAACAAGTCCGTCTGAGCTTCTTTGAGCAGCTCAGCCCCCTCAAAATGGGAGGGGCATAGCTAACCTCGTTGAATTGGTAGACAGTACACGTTACACTTTCTGGCTCATGGACACTCAGTAAATATTAGTTTCCTGTTCTCCCACTCCGACTAGAGATGTGTTTTGTTTTGTTTCCAGACTGAATGATAAAGTGAAGAAGAAAACACTAACATCATTTGAAAGGGATGCCATGTTCAGCAACTTGATCGGGCAGCTTGATTACCGGGGCTTTGAAAAGGCCGACATGGTGATTGAAGCCGTATTTGAGGACCTCAACCTTAAGCACAGAGTGCTGAAGGAGGCGGAAGCGGTGAGTACGGGGACTGCAGTGCCGACTCCTCGTGCACTGAGTGGAGAACACGGACACGGGGTTCTTTAAAAGAATGACAGGAAACTCGTGGTTTTGTTCTTAGGGCCCAAACGTAAGGGGTTTTGTTTGTTTCTTTGCAGTGGGGTGGATGGGAGAAGGTAAAGTAGCTTTATTTTCTTTGCCAGGCAAAAGGGAATACAGCAGGCTCCACAGCAGTTTTGAGGTGCCCCTCAGAGCTGTGTCCCCCCAGACATAAGTTTTTACGTGAACCTGTGCACACTGTGTGTAAAGATCAAATCAAAGTCCTCAGAGAAGACACACAAGTATCTTATTAACTGAAGCACAGAGTTCATTAGCCTGATGTGGGAGTTCATTCACCCAGACATACACAGATAACCTCATGGACTGTAGCCCGACGTCTTCGCATTTCGGGTTGGCTGTAAGCTACAGCTCGACTAATTCAGGTCTAGGCAGCAGAGGAAATAGGGAAGAAACACTCTCCAGGCAGGATTCAGATGCTCATTTTGTGGAAAATTCCACTTTGGTCTTGAGTCCACATGCTGTGCACAGTCAACTCTTGAGATGGGATGACATGAACAAAACAAGTACTTAAACCAGGTGGTATGAAGGAGGAGGAAAGAAGATGTGGCAGTACTCCAGGCGAGAGGTGGAACCAGGGCCTGGACTAGCCTACAGTGAAGTAAACAGAGTGGAGGTCCGTAAACAGTGTACATAAAGCGGCACTGACTTGGCAACATGCCAGGTGTCTCAAGTAGTGGGCTGTGCTCGTAGGACTCCTGCCACTTGAGGACAGTGTCTGCTCTACTCAAGACTGCGGGTTTAGAAACTAAAGAGCAACAGCTCCAGCTGGGACAGATTCCACTTGTGAAACACACATTCCAAAGTCTTCTCTTTAGACAGAGTGCAATGGAGATTCAGCTGCAGGAGAATATTCAGAAGAGCAGGGTGGGTGCGTGTCCCCTCTGTCCTGAGGTGGCCCTGCCCCAGAGATGTATACCCAGTGTTTCTGGGGCTTTGGGGGGCACTCCACCAGGCACTGGAGGGAAGACTGAGGGGTGGCAAAAGTAGACACAGCCATTCACCACTGAAAGAGCATTTGCCACCTGATGGGATGATGGTATTTGCTTCCGGAAAATCAGGGCTTGGGAGGATCTGTGTGTAGAGAAGTTTGTTAAGGTTAGCAGTTGGGAAGCCAGTGATCACGGAAAAGAAGAAAGAGGGATAAGATCAGGAGACGTACAGGCTGTAAACAAATCAATACAGTACTTCAAGGCAAAGTTTAAAGCTTAAGGGAGAAGAGAAAGGAAAGAGAGAGAAAAGCAAAGGGGTTTCCTGTGTCCATGCAGGCCACAGAGGGAAGGCACTGGGGAAAAGGCAGCAGACAGAGATAAGAAAGGGAGGGTGTTCAGGGAGTCATGAACTTTTAGCCGATAGTAAGAAAAGAGTCGGGAGATGATTGCCAAACGTAAAGTCCAAGATGTCATGTATGTTGTGGATATTTATGTAATAAATCACTGGCCTTTACCTCTTTAGTGAAGCTAGTGAAATCATCTAAGGTAGGAGATACCCAAATAAGTTCTTCAGAAAGAGTAGAAAAGAGCAAGGTCCAGAACAGAGCTGTCTTTAGAACATCAAAGAATTTCAGGTGCAAGACCTTTAGGAGAGCCTCAGATCCTGGGCTCTGCTTTCTTTATAGGCAAACGATAAAGCTGAGTCCACCGAGTGTTCCTCAGGGATTCAAAATTTCACTTCTTTCCTCTCCACAGAGCTAAAGAAACTCCCTCCTTTGATATCTTCATAATCCATATCTCCAGACCCCTCACTGACTCGGTCATTTCTTCTGTTGTCTTCATCATGTCTCAGCGTTCTCTTGGCATGTGAGAAACCACCACAGACCCCCACAACTCACCATGACCTTTTCACAGTTCTGCAGTTAGGGCAGGGCTCCAAGAGGCGGCTGGCCCTTAACTCCAGGTGGCTTCCCAGTGGGGGCACTAGCGAGACTGCATTCAGCAGAAAGCTTACTGGGGCCCCTCCCTCTCCCCATGGCCTGTCCTCACTTAATGGCTGAACCAGAACTTCTCTGCAGCATGGCTGCCAGCGTCCAGGAGAGCAGAGCAGAACCCACTAGGCTTCACTAGGCGAGGCCTGCAACTGGCAGTCACTTCTGCTGCTTTCCATTGGTAAAAGCACATCACAGGCCAGGCCAGGTTTCAGGGGAGGGGAAGGAGACTCCCCCTCTGGTTGCACAGAGACACACATGTACCAGGAGGAGCATATTATTGCCAGCCATCTTTGGAGACATTGGTTTGCTCTTCATAGAGAATTTTACCACCAACATTAGACACTAGACCACTGACGACACAGCTTGAGACCATGTTAGCTTTCTGCCCATCGGGCTCTACTTTTGACTTACATTAGTCTTTTGATTAAATTAGATCGTGGGGAACTTCCCTGGTGGTCCAGTGGCTAAGACTCCACACTCCTAATGCAGGTGGCCCAGGTTCAGTCCCTGGTCAGGGAACTAGATCCCACATTCCGCAACTGAGACCCAGTGCAACCAAATAAAAATAATAAAAAATAAATAAGATCATGGGCTCTATATACAAGTTTACTGCCAAGCCAGGTTTTGCCCATTAGATGCCTACTTTTTTTCCTCTTTCTTCTTTTTCATAAAATCCTAATACAGTCCTTTATCTTTATCCTCATTATAATTGGTCTTTTTTATACCCATTGTTTCAGTGTATCAAATGTATCTTGAACCTTGATTCCCAGCTCTGATGTCAGGATTCTGCCTGCCCAGATTTGCACAAGTTTGACAGGTGTGCCTTCCAGGTTTTTCATCCAAGCATCTGAATAAAAGTGTGGATAAGTCAAGATTGTGGGCAGAATGCTGAGGCAGTCTACATTAGAGACTATTCTCCAGTTCAGTAAAGCTAATAGTATTCTTGTACTGTAGATATAATTATAGTGGTGTGCCATTTCTGAGTATCACATGTGTAACATGAAGTAGGCATGCACGTTATGGTTTATTACAAAGATGAGGAGGGCAGAAACCCAGGTGTCGCTCATTGACTCTGCTTTGGGCTGTCGTCACCTCCCGGTCCTACCTGATGCATTCTTAACTGCTCTTCTCCTGCAGGTGATTCCAGATCACTGTGTCTTTGCCAGCAACACATCTGCTCTTCCAATCGGTGAGATTGCTACTGTCAGTAAAAGACCTGAGAAGGTAAATTCTGAGCAGAGGAAAATTCTGAAATGTTTTGCTGCTTCAGGCTCACTGAGGAAGGCTTAGAACATGAGAAGGGAGAGGTATGGATTATAAAGTGGGTGAGGGTGATGATGTAGCCCCAGAAACTGGTCACAGAAAAGCTAGTAATGTGACCAGTGTGAGATGAAGAAACAAGTAAAGTACAACTAAAATATACCTTATAGATGATTTGCATTCTTAATGGGAATTATTATTCAGGCTCAGACTATAAAAGCTACCTTTTTTTTACAGTTGGGTATTGAAAGCAAGGCTCTAAAACAAGAGATGCTCCAAAAATAACACTTGAGCTACAGAGTATTTTCTGGTGATTGTCTGGAATGGGTTTGGTTCCCACTGGGGACCCAGAAATGGAAGATATCGGGGTGCAGTAGGGTGTGTCCACACATAGGTTTGCTTAGAGCTTCTCCCCAGGACAGGAGAGGGGTAGATGTAGAAGCACTTCACTGTGAATGTTTGAAACAGTACCTGAAAATTTATCTTTGAGCTTCTGCTCTCTACCAGAGAAATCAAGTGCAGTCATTCAAGGAGAAAAAAACAATTCACCTCTCTGGAGGATAGCAGTTAGCCTCAGCTAACCAGAACCAGCCAGAAGTCAGCAGGAAATATAAAAGGCCTTTAAACAGCCATAACTGTTAATACAAAGTCCATGTGCTCAAAACCTAAGAGTCTATTGATTGCTGTTCTAATAGCTTGCTGACAGGGTCATCTTATTTCCCAGCATGCAGCAGATTAGAGGTCATGTGGGCCTGATAGAGGCAGGCTCAGTAATAGCAGGAGGAGGTTGCAGGGAGAAGTAGCAGCTGTGAGTGTGGCCCTGCGGGAAGACACCAGACACAGGGTCAAGGCAGATCTGGCCACGCCATAACCACTCGCAGCAGCTCCTCAGCACTGAGGCAGCAGAGGGGACCCTGATGTTGTGTCTGCGTTACTAACCTCTCTTTCTCCCCCATGGAGCGGAACAAGCGGCACACTTTGCGTTCCTCACCCCCCAGAGACCTTGAGCTTTTGTCATCTGCTTGCCTGTGTCATTCATGTGAGAGTAAGGCCATGGCAGCCCAAGCAGGGCGACCAGCCTCTCAACGTGCCCAGGACACAGGCCCTCCAGTACTCCACCTGGGAAGTATTCTACCTGGGCAGGTCCCAGAAATCTAGGACAGAGGTGGTCACCTTTTGGCACAACTTCTTTGGGCGATGTAAATAGGTTTTGCCTGGGATAGTGATTCCATAGGTAGATACACTGTTATCCGAACTTATCAAACTGAGCACTTTTAAGGTTGGTGCATTTTGTTGTATATTAATTACACATAGTAAAGGCTAAGAACTCCTTAGCCTCCTCAAGTAAAAGAACTCCTTTTGCTCAGGAGTATAGTCTGAATCAGGTCCTATTTTTTAAAGTATTTTAGACATAAATAGAAGAATAATTTAGAGGTTAAAAGCAACTTTGGGATTGATAAGTTGGTATGACATTTCAGTGACCTGTGCGTCACACAATGGGATGTGGGCAGACTGTGGAGACAGGCCCACCTTGATGGAGTCCCACCCTGCTGTTTACTAACTGACCCTGAGCTACTAATACTAACCTCCTGGTTAAGCTTTCTTCCTCATCTAGATAATTAGAGTTGTAATGGATTACATGTAAAGAATAAATGATAAATGTGCTAATGAACAGTGGATAGTAAGCAGTCAGTCAATGGTAGACATTAGTTATAGGTAAGTAGGGGACAGGGGGCAAAACTATGAATTAATGGATAGACTTCTGTCACAATTTAGTTGTGAAGACTGCCTAACTGTTGTTATTGAGGCTGTTGTCAAATTTTAGCATGTACCAGAATCACCTGGAGGGATTCTTAAACACAGATCCGGGCCCTGCCCCTAGAGTACCTCATTCAGTAGGTCTGGGGAGGGCCTGAGAATTCGTAGTTCTAACATTGCCAGGTGATGCTAGTGCTGCTGGTCCGGGTACTTGCCTTTGAGAATCGCTGGTTTAATGACACTTGAGGGAATTTGAGTGTTGAGAAATGTTACTTAAACCCAGTGCAGTCATCCCTCTGTGTCCTTGGGGGATTAGTTCTGGAACCCCAAGTCCCTTATGGAAGTAGTGTAGCACAGGGGATTCAGTTGGCCCTCTGTATCCTCAGGTTTCACATCCAAGGATTCAGACCAGTTGGTTGAATCACATTCAACCAGTTGGATTGTATTTTGGCTGAACCTGTATGTGCAAAATCTGTGAATGGGAAGGGCAGACAGTACCCTGGTGGTGAGACCCATCTGTGTAAAATCTAGATGCATCTCTGACAGTCCAGCATATTAAGTAATTCTTCTGCCTGTCTCCCCCAACCCATTAAAAAATGGACCCTCTCACCCAAACCATCGTCATTATTAATATAATTGGAACCTTCATTCATTCTTTCCCAATAAATCTAATTTGGCCTTTAGCTGTGGGTTTGGCATTAACTGTGGATAAGATCCATTGCCCTCAGTGAAAAGTCCTAGAAGCAAATGGAAGAGAATTTTGGGTGGCTCTCCCATGAACATACTGGACTCTTAATCAAAGAACCATGAAACCAAACCATTTGACCATATCAAGCCAGTATTCCCTTACTACGATATCCTTTCTCTGCAGTGCTTTCCTAGCAAAAAAACAGAACCCTAACAAGTTTCCCCTCTCAAGCGTTCTTAAGGCTGGCGGTGTTTTGTCCCCCTTGCCAGGTGATTGGCATGCACTACTTCTCTCCCGTGGACAAGATGCAGCTGCTGGAGATTATCACAACCGAGAAGACTTCAAAGGACACAACAGCCTCGGCTGTCGATGTCGGCCTCAGACAAGGGAAGGTCATCATTGTGGTTAAGGTGAGGCGCTGTGGATCAGAACAGCAGACTCAGAAAAGTGCCGTGTGTCTGCCCAGGCTTCTTGGTGACTATTTTGACCCCAGCCTTTGATATGACTGGGCTTCCCTGGTGGCCCAGATGGTAGAGCATCTGCCTGCAATGGGGAAGACCCAGGTTCTGATCCCCGGGTCAGGAAGATCCCCTGGAAAAGGAAATGGCAACCCACTCCAGTACTCTTGCCTGGAAAATTCCATGGACAGAGGAGCCTGATAGGCTACAGTCCATGGTGTCACAGAATCAGAAATGACTGAGCGACTTCATTTTCTTTCTTTCTTTGATATGATTTCCCCTTGGTCATCTACAGTACGGACAGTGGTGTGACTACTGCTGAGTCGGGGTCTGGGACATGGCAGGTTCTCCCAGCTATTCCAGACCTTGCAGGTGATGTGAGACTATCTCCTGTCCTCTTAGAATCAAACTAGGCTGCCCCTGGCTCTGGCTTCTGCAGTTCAATATTAAGGATTCTGACTGAGATTATAAATCACCTTGAATTTTGAAATGGCTCCTGGGGAAGGGAGGCTGCTTTCAGACTCAGGCAGTGCCCTCAACCGAGGGGCCCATGAGCTCGTGGTCTCTCCCTTTGCAGGATGGACCTGGCTTCTATACCACCAGATGCCTCGCACCCATGATGTCTGAAGTCATCAGAATTCTCCAGGTTGGTATCACTCTCAGAATATTGGAGGCATCTTCCACTCCTGAAACTAGTTTTCCAGACTGGTAATGTCAAGATGAAGAGCAGACTTCCTTCTAATACACTAACTCCTGACTCTTCACCAGGAAAGCCTTTTGCTGCCCTTCCATTCCACCCACTGTTGGGACGTCATGGGCGAAAATGGGCAGAATTTTAGCTCTGCGCCCCTGGTGTCCTCCCCGCTCCAGTCACCCCGAGGCCTCCCGACATACTCTATGTGCTGTTTCTGCATCCTCATCCAGAACAGGACCCGTTTTGGTCTGATGGGTGCTGTCCCGGCTTCTGCCACACACACACCCCTCTGGTAGCCGTCCAGGTTGGCCAGTGGCAGAAAGGGCATAGCCACACTCGCCAGGCTCCCATTCGACTCAGGGATCACAGGCCACTGCAGCCCTGCTCCTCGGTGATGTCTCTCCTCTCAGGGTAGGGAACCTTACCACGTCTGGCATGGAATCTCAGTATTCTTGAGATTCAGGATTCCAAACAGGAAAGAAATGAATAACTTGTTCCATGTCTAGACTTCCTTTGAATGCCATGGGTTAGGAAAGGCTCACACTTTCTCCTGGGGCTCTCCAGCCTCTTTGTGCTTCCCTATGTGTATCAGTCCCAGTCCTGGGTCTGACCTGCCAGCGCCCAGAAGAGAAGTGGGCGCTACACCAGGCTGATTCTGGAAGCAGCACAGGGTGCCCTTAGGGGAGTCTGGGACAGCCTTCCCCTAAGGTCCTGGGTTTGCTGCCCATCCAGGAAGGAGTCGGCCCTAAGAAGCTGGACTCCCTGACCACAAGCTTCGGCTTCCCTGTGGGCGCCGCTACACTGGTGGATGAAGTTGGTGTGGATGTCGCAAAACACGTGGCAGAAAATCTCGGCAAAGAGTTTGGGGAGCGGTTTGCAGGTGGAAGCCTGGTAATGCTGCAGCAGATGATATCCAAGGGCTTCCTGGGTGAGTAGCCTCAGAGAAATGGAACTAGCACCATGAGTAATGGTCCCTGCGACCCAAGAGCTACAGAGGGCCAGGTGGAAGAGTATATTTTCTCAACAGAGCCCACTGTCATAGGGGATTTAAAAATGATTTCATGACAGCCTCTTCTTAGGCTGGGCCTGTAGATTATGGACAAAAGGTAGAACTCTGGCCTCCTGAGGCTCTGCCATTGCCCACACAGTGCAAGATTGACAGGCATTTCATCCCATCCACAGCCTCTGCTACACCCATGGTACTGCAGGAGCCCTGCTCCCAGGCTTTCCATGTTCTCTGACCACCTGTGCAGAGAAAGTAAACCTCTGAGTATGTAATTGAGGCCCACCGGAGAGGTGGCTTTCTCTCTTGGTAAAGTAGCAACAAAATCAACACTAGGACCTGGATGTCTGAGGGCCTGGTACTGCAGGTGTGGACATTAACACTCACCTACACAGCCTTTCCCTCCCAGGCACCCAGATTTCCAAGCTCCAAGAAACATAAGCTCTTTTTTCCTTCTCTGCCAGCTCTTCTGACAAATACTAATTTCTGGTGTAGGCTAGATCTACAAATTCAGGAGTATGGAAGAGAGGCTAGAGCTTCCAAGTAGACTAGCAGAGAAGAGAATTCTCAGTGCTGAGCTCTGAGAAATCATAACTCTCCCTTTTTTTTGCTTCTTTTAGGTCGCAAGTCTGGGAAGGGCTTTTACATCTACCAGGAGGGTGTGAAGAATAAGAATTTGAATTCTGACATGGACAGTATTTTGGCAAGTCTGAAGATGCCTTCTCAGCCTGACGTGTAAGTTCAGTTGAGGGGCTATCAGTGTGGAAGTGTGTTTCTCACCAGCCCAAAGCTTCTTGGACCCTCCGCAGTCCTTTTTTTTTTTTTATGATCACCAAAGGTGATCAGAGAAAACATTCCTGATTCTTAACACTTTCTGCCTTTCCACATTCCACCTCATTCTCTACCAGACGTCAGGGTAAGGACTGCAGCCAAGCCTTGGGAAGACCTCTGGATAAACCGTCCCTCTGAGGGTGCCAGAAAGCAACTAGAAAGTTTTCCTGGGCTTGCTCAACCTGCACACCATTCACTGTCACCTGTAGTCAGTACCTGCTGATACCAGGACACACTGTCTGCCCCGCAGGGCCTGTGCTCGGTGCTCATTTCCAGTTAACCAGGGCAGGCAGCTCTCCACTGTCCTCTTCCAAGGGCAGCTTCTTCTCTAGAGGCAGGAGTTCATTAGGGCTGGCCCCAAGCGCCAGCAGAGAAGGAAATGGCAACCTGCTCCAGTATTCTTGCCTGGCGAATCCCATGGACAGAGGAGCCCGGCAGTCCATGGGGTCACAGAGTTAGACATGACTGGGCAACTAACACCCGAGCTCCAGCAGCACCAGCCCTCACTCCCATTCTGTGCCAGGGCCCCTACGTCCTCCCCTCTGACTCTTCCTCTCCCTGAATGTCTCTCCTTGTTGGCAGCTCCTCAGACGAAGACATCCAGTACCGCCTAGTGACCAGGTTTGTGAACGAAGCCATCCTGTGCCTGCAGGAAGGAGTCTTGGCCACGCCCACAGAGGGAGACATCGGTGCGGTCTTTGGGCTTGGCTTCCCCCCATGTCTTGGAGGTCAGTCTTGCAAATCAAAAAGGTAGCTTACTTCATCCCAGAGCTCGTTTTGCTTCTCCTTCAACAAAACCCGTTTTCTGCATTCAGGGCCCTTCCACTTTGTGGATCTGTACGGGGCACAGAAAATAGTGGACCGGCTCCGGAAGTACGAGGCTGCCTATGGAAAACAGTTCACCCCGTGTCAGCTGCTTGTGGACCATGCCAACAACCCTAACAAGAAGTTCTACCAATGAGCAGGCCCTGTTCCCTGCCCACTCGCCCACTAACACCAACCATGGCAGCACTGTTTCTCAACAGGATGGCATCTAGGTTTATCAGAGTGACCAGAAGGAAGACAAACTCTGGCACTGGGTATGTGCCTTGATTCAAGTGCCTTTAGCTAGGACATCTCTCCCTCCCAGCTAGATCTGGCTGTGATGTAGTTTGTACTTCCTGTTGGAAGGTGGATCCCTCTGTGTGCACCAATTTATAAGCCCCGAGGCCTAGGGTGGCAGTGTTTCTGGAGCCATCCTTGTTGCCTGCTCCCCCCGAGAGACCAGTGGTGGTCACTGGTGGCCAGTGGTGATGAGGACAAGTTTGCACTCAGCCAGATACTTAACAATAAAAATCAAACTTTTCATCAGTCTGACTGCCCGTTGCCTTTTCTGTCGTTGCCCTTCTGGTGTAACCCTCTTTCCTTCAAAGAGTAAGCTGGAATAAAGCCCTGTGCTCTGGGGTAGGAATGTGTTGGGAGCTTTGAGCAGCACCTTAAGAGAGAAATTGCAGTGATGGAGAATGGCCTTCGATCCCTGGGTCTGGAAAATCTGGAGAGAGGGCACAGCAACCCACTCCAGTATTCTTGCCTAGAGAATCCTCAGAACAGAGGAGCCTAGTGGGCTACAATCCATAGGATCGCAAAGATGCTAACAACTGAAGTGAGTTAGCATGCACGCACACACATGTAAAGGCTTTGGCTGGGATTTTGCTGACAGCGGGGAAGAGTCCTGGCTAAACCAAGCAGTAGGAGAGGTATGGAGGGCCAGCATGTGAGAGAGACTCCTTTTCCCAAACTGCATATCCTTGGTGGACGGTTTTACCCAGTTCCCTTCTTGGTATAACTCATTCATGGGTGTGCTCAGAATGTTTATGGAACGTTGGTATTAGGCAGTTGTTCAGTTGCTAAGTCGTGTTCGACTCTGTGACCCCACAGACTGCAGCATCCCAGGCCTCCCTGTCCCTGTCTCCCGGAGTTTGCCCAAGTTCATGTCCTTTGAATCGGCAATGCTATCCAACCCTCTCCTCTGCACTAGGAAAAGGAGGTAACACCTTCCTGGTCAGGGCATCCTGCACATCTCAGCTGCCCCAGAGCAAAGAAGGTAGACAATGCCCAAATACCTACCACCGCCTGCACTCGACTGACACCTCCACTCTTGCCCGCCCCCTGCCCTCTGGTGGAGTAAGTTCCTGCACTTGTATTCTGGCAGAAACAGTGCCCAGTCCAGGTAAACAGCTCTGGGGCTCCTCTCTGGGTCTGGCAGAAGGATCCACTGAATGTATAGAATTGTAATTCAGATCCCATCACGCTGCACCATCCTGACTTGGAGATGTCACCGATCCCTCCTACCTCTACTCCAGCTGTGAGCACTTCAGTATACCCTCTGGTCCCAGTTCTGCTGTGGGGACCAGCAAGTGGGGAGTTCAGCCCCAGCTCTACTCAGCACTCAACAGTTGGCTGCTAGGAAGCCAGACTCTTAACACCAAGGCATCTCTGAGTTGGAGTTTTCAGGTGACCCACAGAAGGGAGAGAACTGATCCTCTACACGTGGGGGCGGCAGTGTCAAGGCAGGGTTCTGAGCAGCCTCAAGGCAGGCATTTGGACAAGACAGGAAATTAAACCTGGGTAGGAGCGTGGGGATCTGAAGTATGGTCTTTCCACCCAGCAGCCCTAACTGTGCTGTGCTTAGTTACTCAGTCGTGTCTGACTGACCCCATGGACTATATGTAGCCCGCCAGGCTCCTCTGTCGATGGGATTTCCTAGGCAAGAATACTGGAGTGGATCCATTTCCTTCTCCAGGGGATCTTTCAAGCCCAGGTCTCCCGCATTGTAGGCAGATTCTTCACCATCTGAGCCACCAGGGAAGCCCAATACTGGAGTATGGGTAGCCTATCCCTTCTCCAGGGGATCTTCCAGACCCAGGAATTGAACCAAGGTCTCCTGCATTGCGGGAAGATTTTTTACTAGCTGAGCTACCAGGGAAGCCCCAGCAGCCCTAGGGAGATGTATTGAATTATGCTGAAACATTAATGGGAATTCCAGGTTCTTATAGTTTGGGGACAGGTGAGGGGTTTTCAGAAAGGAATGAAGGACGCTCTATCAGTTGCCTCTGAGGAACAAGTGGGCCATGTGCATAACCGTTTCCAAGGTTCTCCCCTGCCTAAAGGCACAGACATCATGCCAGTCGGTCCCCACGGCCCTCTGAAAGAACAGTTCCACTCACAGTGCTCTTCAGTGGTCTAGCATTTATTTCACTGGCCCTCGAGGACTCACTAAGTGGTCGGCAAGGAAACCCAACGTCTCAGCATCCCAGCCTCTGTGCTTTACTTTGTCTCCCCTCCGTGCTGAGACGCCCTGCTCAGGGCATGAGCGCTGGCACAGCGTCTCTACCCAAGACAGAGAAGCAGAGGAAATAAATATCTAGATAAGGCAGACGAGAAGGCTGCCACCCCTGGGCCTGACACTAGGAGAATTAGTGTGCTTCTGGCAAGTGAGACAGAGAAGAGCTCAGGGGATGGGTGGTTGGACATGACAGCCAACCTGCTCTCAGTGCCGGCAGATGGCCATGCTCAGGATTCAGGGCACAAAGACCTGTTCGGATGCAGGTGAACAAGCGCGGGAGGGCTCAGCTCCAGGAGGATAAAAGTAGGTTTTCCCAAGCCACCTGCACCAGCAACAGAAAGCCAGGGAAGGACACCAAGTGTTTGCAGGAGTCATGGGATGTGGCAGACCAGTGGGAGTGATTGAAGGCCGCCCACCTCGGAATCAGGGTGCAGCTGCCCTTAGAATCACCTGCCCTTCCATAGCAACAGAGTCGTCACGGACTGGACCCAACAGGCAGGACGGAGGGCTAGATGCAGTGAGATCGGGGCAGAGGCCAGAACGCTGGAAACATGGGGAGCAACTGCCTCCCTCACCAGGTAAGTGGGTCAAGGGCAGGGCTGTGGCCTTCCAAAGGCATCACCCAAGAACCAGAGCCCACAGGTGGGGCTCTGTGGCACGGTGGCTCAGGCTTGTACGCGATACACCTGTGTTAAGGGACAGGGACCCAGCACGTGGTAGAGCAAGGGGGATAGCGGGTAAAGAGGGCATCCCAGAGATACAGAAATTGGCCCTCCGACTCTGAGGCAGCTTGGAGCAGAATCCAGAGGAACAGCGGGCACTTGGGGTATCTGTGCTTCAGTGGTGGGCCGTCGTCTTCCCTCATCTCCGGCCTGCACCTACAAGCTGTGGACTGAGTGTAAGCTGTCAGGGGAGCTCCAAGGCAGGATGGAGGGAGCTGTTAGGTCTCCACAAAAGCCAGCTTCTGGCTGCCCCGTGGGAATCACAGCCCTGGGCACCCTGTTCGCTGGTGCCTTCAGCCCCTCCCCCACGTACTCTGCACACTCAGAGGCAAGAGGCATGCAGGCATCTGGCTGAGAGGATGCCATTTCCCAGCACGCCTCCCCTGGATTCACTCTCCGCGACTGCTGAGCAGCTGCAGTCCTGGCAGAAATTCTCCTGGTGGCAGGCCCCGCCCCGGGGAAGGCTGTCCCCCTGCAGAGCCAGGGCTGGCCCCCGGGGAGGGGCTTCCGAGCCAAAATTCCAGTCAGGTGGCCCCAAGCCGGAAGGTCAGATCTTGGGCCGCCAGCCTTTGATGAACTGCATGATCTTCTTGACCTGCAGCTTGGTCAGGCGGAAGTCATCTGCCAGGATGTCCTCACTGAGCTGCACAAAGATGCTGCCGTCTATGCGCTCTCGGGCAAAGAAGCTGACCACGTCCTCTGAGAGCCCGATGAAACGCAGACTTCGGGAGACCTCCTCCAGGGAGAGTGCAGAGAGGTCAGCAGGGGGCTGCCAGGAGGTGGCTTCTCGGCCTCCCCAGGCCGTGGCCCCATCTCGGGGACTGGCAGGAGGCCCTTCAAGGCGCCCCTGGGTGAGAAGGAGTCGCGCTCCACCAGCCTCGGGGCCCTGCGGGGCCACCGGTGACAGTGGGGCGGGGCCCTGCCGCAACACCAAGCCTTCAGGCTCAAAGGCCTTGGGGGGTCCAAGTGGCGAGAGGCCGGGCCCAGGTGCCCCCACGGCTCTGGGCTCCTGACAGCGCAGCAGCTCAGGCTCTGGAGAACTGCCCCGGCCCAGCTCGAAGGGGTCGAAGGGCTCCAGGGAGGGTTCCTGCCACTCGGAGGAGGAGGAGGAGGAGGTGGGACAGGAGGAGGCGGAAGCCGCAGAGTAGGCCTGGCCTGGAGAGCCCAGGCCTGGGGAGTAAGCGGGGCTGGAGGTAGCCAGGGGACCTGAGGGAGCTGCAGGCCCAGAAGAGGAGGCCGCGGAAGGGCCCGCGGGGTAGGCAGGCCCAGAAAAGGGGTTAAGAGCTCCAAACGGAGCAAAGCGTTTCTGGGAGTGGGGCGGCTTGAACGGAGGTGGGCAGCCGTGGTAGGTCTTGGCGGGGGTGTCAGCGCCCAGGAGGGAGGCAGCTCGACTACTCAGGGGCTCCACAAGGGCCCGCGAGGCCTGGCTGGGCTGCGTGGTCGACGGCAGGGGGCCTGGGGGTGGACGGCTGGAGGGCTCGCCCACCTTGCAGTCTCCCCAGGTGCAGGGGTAGCAGTAGAGGGAGTAGGCATCGGGTGACGGCGAGCCACTGCCACTACGGGATCCCGCCCTGCAGACAGACAGACAGACGCGGACAGACGGGTGAGCAGGGCAAGAGGGAAACGTGATGGGCACACACCTGTGCCACCGCAAACCCCCATTCCGCCAGGTCACAGAGATCTCAGCCATGCTGGCCCGCCCAGCCCCCAGCCCCAAGGCCTGAGGCCCTCTGGGATTGCTCTGTTCTTCCCTCCGGCAACCTGCACTCCAGGAAAAACTAAACTGAACTACACAGAAAAGTTTCAGTGGCAAGGAGTACTCCATCCTGCAGCAGATCTCAGTCTGGAAGGAAAGAGAGCCACACTCCCACGCAGGCATCATCATTTAGGTAAGCAGCCAAGTGAGGCAGGGAGCCCCAGACCCCAAGGCCCCTTCCTCAGGTTCGGCTCCGCAACATGCACCCTCCAAACCCCGGGGTCTGCAGTCTTCCTCTCCCTCACATTGGCTCCCTCCCGGCCCTCTCCTGCCCCCCTCCCCTGCTTCCACCCACCTGAGGCGGCCCAGGACCCAGAGAAGGGAGGGAAGGGCTCACCCATCCTGGAGGCCAGAGGAGTAGTAGGAGAGGCTGGAGCTGGGGGAGGGGACCGGCTGCAGCCTAGGGAAGCGTGGGGGTACTGGGGGGCTACCCGAGAGCCGGCCACTGCCACCCCGCGGGGGCACAGGAGGGGCGTTGAGCAGGCGACACTCCTCCTTCACCTGCAAGCAGAGGGCCATGATGCCAGCCCCTGTCCCCAGGCAGCTGGGCAAGGGGGGTGCCTGCGACTGACCCACTCTGCCAAAAGTCGGCCTTGCTACTCAGCCACCCACCCCGGCCCTTCTCGTCATCTCCAGTCTGTCAGACTCATCGAGAGTCCACAACACACACAACTGTCCCCTGTGGCCTTCGAAATCCCTCGTGAACGTGAGAAGAAAAGGAGAAGTCGACAAAACGACGAGTTAGGTAGACATATGCCTTCCTCAGGGAAAAGGAGAGAAAGAAGAAAAAGGTGTCACGAGAAGAAGGGAAGGAAAAGTATCTGCCATCTGGATACCTTTCTTAGGTCAAACACTCAAAGTGGACTCCATGGGATATTAAGGGGTGCGGTATATAGTCTGTGGACAAGTCCTGTTGGAAACGTCTGTGTTAAACCCAGATGAATGGGTTTCTGACCTGCAGGACTTCTCAGAGCCTAATAATAAATAACGGACACTCTGTGGCTCCACAGTGAGGATGGGGAGAGCTGGGAATCAGCCTATACTTTCTAAACTTTCTTCACCTTAGACCCTTCTTTTCACCAGACAACTTAAAGGAGCCTTTGTTCTGTCGAACCTGCTGGGTAACGCTGTTCTAGGCTCATCCCATCCTCTAGAAGGCTAGGGACCTGCTGGTATCTTTGTCGCACAACTCCCAAGGCCACCGTCCATGGCACCCCTTCCTACAAAAGCGCCTGCGTCTCTTTCCTCTTTTTTTTCTCCCCCATTCTCACCTCTGGCCACCCTCTGTCGCACACCTCGGGGGCTGGAGACCGAGATGCCAAGGCAGGGGCCCAGGAGAACAAGCTTTCCAAACCCAAACCCTGCCCCGTGGCTGGCCACCTCCCTGGAAGGCCAGGCCCACAGAGCTCAGCGCCCGGCCTCCCACCCTCCTCGCCTCCACCGCGTCCACTCACCGCCTCGGATTTGGGAGGCACCGGAGGCGGCGCCGCCTCGGGCTCCAGGCGGGGCGGCCCGGCGGCTCCGAAGGAGATGAGGTCGGGCCCCGGGAGCGGCCGGGTCCTGCCCTCGACTAGGCCCTCGGCTGCCTGGTGCGTCCACAGCTCCTCGTAGGGGATCTCCGCGGGCGGCGCGGCGGGCTCTGGCCCGCCGGCCCAGTCGGGGATCACGTACTCCTGGTCGCCGTCGCCTGGTGGGCCGGGGCCGGGGGCGCGGGCGGGCACGAGGGCGCGCGGGGGCGCGGGCAAGCAGAGGCGCGCGCGGCGCGGGCTGGCGCAGTCGTCGGCCAGCTCGGCGGGCGCCTCGCGCACGGCGGTCGAGTACTCGTCGGGGTCGAAGCGCTCGCGGCAGTAGGAGGCGCTGTCGCGCACCAGGCGCTCGACGCGCGGATCCCCCGCCAGGAGGCCCTGCGGCAAGGCGAAGCGCGGCGTGTTGGTGAGCAGCAGGAAGTGCAGCGGCGCCGGTCCCTCGCGGCGCAGCGCCAGCCCCAGCACCACTGTCTTGGAGATGATGCTGACCAGCTTGTAGCAGTGGCCCTCCCGCACCGGGTGCAGGTCGTAGGGGTTGCGGGGTGGCCGGCTGGGCACCAGCACATTCACCGGGAGCCGCACGCGCTCGATAATGGCGCGCACCGTGTGCTCGCCCTCCTGCATCTGCAACTCCAGCGGGCTGCGCGTGCTGAAGCGGCCCTGGCACTGGAAGGGCAGGCTCAGGCTCTCGTTGGTGCGGTGGTTCATGCAGATGAGGCAGGGCATCTTGCCTTTGATGGGCCTGGCGCCCCCGCCGCCACCCGCGGCCCCCGCGCCCCCCGGGCCGCCGCTACCGCCGCCGCCCACCCCGGCCAGTGCTCCGGCCCGTCCCAACTTGCGCAGCAGGGTCGTGAAGCGCGAGCGCTCCTTGGTGGTCTTGGCGCACAGGATCTCCGCCTGCCCCATGAGAGTGAGCTCGTCACCCGCATGCAGCGTGAAGTTGTACACCTCGCTATCCTCGCTGAACTCTCCTGACACCACCTGGGGATCCCAGAAACAAAGGGAGGGCTTAGCCCCAGCCGGGGGAAAGCCAGTCCGGGGACCCAGGAGGGCAACGCTCCTTTGGGGGCTTTCCCAAGATCAAGAGCACTGGACTGAGGGCATGCATTCTGTAGAGGCCATGTGGTCACGGTGGTGCAGCCTCAGAGTTACCTCTTGGAAACGTAATTATTTTATTTGCTGGAAAATCCCATGGACGGAGGAGCCTAGTAGGCTGCAGTCCATGGGATCGCTGGGAGTCGGACACGACTGAGCTACTTCACTTTCACTTTTCACTTTCATGCAATGGAGAAGGAAATGGCAACCCACTCCTGTGTTCTTGCCTGGAGAATCCCAGGGATGGGGGAGCCTGGTGGGCTGCCGTCTATGGGGTTGCACAGAGTCGGACACGACTGAAGCAACTTAGCAACAGCAGCTGTAAGAATTGCTGTAAGGATTAAATAGACTATAAAGTAAGTGTTAATTGCTCAGCCATGTCTGACTCTTTATGACTCCATGAACTGTAGCCTGCCAGGCTCCCCTGTCCATGGGATTTCCCAGGCAAGAATACTGGAGTGGGTTGTCATTTCCTTCTCCAGGGATAGGACTGGGTCTCCCACATTGCAGGCAGATTCATTACTATCTGAGCCACCAGGAAAGCCCTAAATAAACTTTATGTATACTGAAATACTTTGAAAATGTTCAATATACAGCAATGCTTGTATCATTTTTTATAATTGGGCAATAATAATCCTCCACCTATTCAACAAGACTACTCTGAAGAGGAATGAACTGATGGATAAGAAAAGGGTGTGTAAACAGTAAAGAGCTATCTGTACATTAAGTGGGGGACTGTTTGCACTCTATGTCTCCACAGCCACCACCCCCACCAGTAGATGCTAGGATGGCTTCCCTGAAAGATCTCCAAGTCAAGGCATGAACCTCCACACACACTTCCTGCTTCCCCACCTTTTGCAGGAAGTTCTTGGGCCCAGTTCCAGGAAGTTCATACACCTAGCCAAAGACTTTCAGGGGGCTGCCAGAAGCCACACTGTGACTCTTCTACCTCTCAGAACCTAACAGGAACCCTCCAACCAGGGTCAGGCTTCCTCCTGAGGATAACGGAACCTGGAGGCACCATGCCCAGTGCAGAAGGGACTGACCTTGACACTGAAGGTGATGGCTTCCATCACAAAGATGCGATCAGGAAAGACGCTGGCCACCTCCTCCACGCTGCTGAAGTATCTCACTGGCTCCCGAACATCCCGGGCCTGCTCCAGGAGCTTGAACTTCCCTGCACAGGAGAGAACGCAGGCTGCTAGGGTGGGCCTGCTTGCTGGAAAGCCTAGCCTGCATCGTGAGAGGCCTCATGGTCCCCACATCTTTTGCCCCTCATCTCAGCCAGTCCCTCTGGCTCAGGTGGGCAGAAGGGCAGGTTTGCACTAGTGGAAGCTGGTCAGCTGATTCAAGACTCAGCAGGTAGGTGAGCACAGATTCCTAGCAAATAGAGCACAGCCCTTACCCAGTGGAGAGTTTGTGGCTGTGTGACAAGGCCAGCAGCTGTCTGCCTAGAGAAACTCAAGGGCAAACTGGTACCCAAACACTTGAACACCAACATTAGTGTGGCAATGGGGATGCTGATGCCTAGCTTGGTCCCAGCCCAACTCTGATTTGCTATGACCCAGACAAATCCCTTCCCCTCTCAGGGATTTTGAATCCTCATCAGAAGAACCTGGAGCAGATGTTTGCCGGCCCTGTCTGAATCTGGCCTCCTGTGTTAGCTTTAGATTGCTAACCCACACTGATGCAATGGCAAACCAGGGCCCAGCCCCAGGCTTTGGAGACCCAAGGAGAGCCACTCTGACTCCTGATCTGTTCCCAAACCCTGCTGTGGTCCAACATCCAGCGCCGCTGTCCCAGAGGCCTCAGATCTGAGCCCAGCAAGCTGCCTCCCTCAGATGAGGTCTTCCCCATCTGCGTTTCCACTGACTCAGCAGATGCCTCCAGAAGACACAGGCCTTAAAGAATGATGCTAATCTGTAACGCTGATACCCCTCTGTGTTAACTGGCCTCACTGGCTGCACACCTTTTATGTGCCCGCCTTGTTGTTGTTTAGTTGCTAAGTCGTCCCCACCTCTTTTGCAACCCCAGGGACTGTAGCCACTGCCCATGGGATTTCCCAGGCAAGAATACTGGAGTGGGTGGCCACGCCCTCCTCCAGGGGGTCTGCCTGACTCAGGGATGGAATCCGTGTCTCCTGCATTAGCAAGCACACTGGCTGCACACCTTTTATGTGCCCGCCTTGTTGTTGTTTAGTTGCTAAGTCGTCCCCACCTCTTTTGCAACCCCAGGGACTGTAGCCACTGCCCATGGGATTTCCCAGGCAAGAATACTGGAGTGGGTGGCCACGCCCTCCTCCAGGGGGTCTGCCTGACTCAGGGATGGAATCCGTGTCTCCTGCATTAGCAAGCAGATTTGTTACTAGTGAGTCACCTGGGAAGCCCCATGTGTCCACTAACATGAGCACAAAGACAGGCTGTGAACCAGGCTGGCATCCGGCCTCCTTTTAGGCCTCACACAGGAGGGAGGGAGTCCTGTATAGGTTGAGAGAAGACAAGGTGACTAACTTCTGCAGTGTTTCTGGTGGCTGCTGCCTATTGCATTCACTTATTCATTCCACAAGCATTTATAGAGCACCTACTGTGTGCCAGACACTAGCCTAGGCCCAGCGAGGGGGGCAGATCTGGGTAAGATATGATCTGCCCTCAAGATACCAAATCCAGATACAATGTGATAGCAGGGTGTGATGGGATGGCAGGATGGCTACAACAGACTCGACAAAAGACGAGGAGACCACCAAGTTGGGGGAAATCTGCCTGGCAGTGTGGGGGGACCGTAAGCATGAATCTTACACAGTGAACATTCCACACAATAGAAACGGCATGAGTCAAGACACATGGTCACAGAAGCAAACTGCCTGCCAACATGGCGAGTGCCTGGAGAGCAGGGTTTGAGGGGGGTGTGGCGGGGTGAAGCAGACAGCGACTGGGCCACGGAAGGCTCTGAATGCCATATGGCAGGACTTTATTCCATAAGAATGAAGCCCACTGGAGTGTTCTGAGCAAAGAAAGACCAAGATCAAAGGTGAACTCTATAAAGATAACAGGGACACTTAGGTAAATAACCCAATAAGGAGTTCTGGAAAAGAGCAGGGGCGTCAGCTGAGGGGAGAGCAAAAAACAAACAGACAAGGGGTACACGTTCCAGCAGGGAGCCTCATCAGACTGTGGGGACTGCTGAGTGGTGAGGGAGGAAGGGGTTGCAGCTACCAGCCTGGTCAGAAATGGAGACAGCAGAGCTGTTAACCAAAATTGGGACCCTGGAAGGAACCAGTGGGGAGTGAGAGAGTCAATTCCTACGCAGGTTGATAAGAAATCTGGGGGTCCCCAAGGAGAGAGGGGTCTGCGGATCTCAAGGAGGAGAAAAGGACAAACCTTTTTTTTTCCCTCTACATTCCTTAGTCACATAAAACGTTTTTTCCTTTAAGAACTGATGATTACACAACAAACAACTCAGTTTAAACTCTGTACTAAGGATTATATGACAACAACGTGTCCTGCTTGAGGACAGTTTCTCCTTCCTGAAAACCTGGCTAATCCTGTTATCTTAAAATGTAACTTATGGGAGTGGGTCTAGTAAGATCTTTACAACCTTGAGACATGCTTTTGATTTACTATAATAACTAATTTACATAACTCCTGATGTCTATGTCAGAAGCTTTCTCTGTCCCTTGTCATACTTTAATAAAACTCTGCTACACAAAAGCTCTTGAATGATCAAGCCTGGTCCCTAGTCCCAAAGCTAAATCTTCGGAGATCACGAATCGGACACCGTGCACCGTAAGCTATCAGGAGCATGGGCCAAACTTGGGAGGCCAAATGAGGCCCTGCAGGTGGCGCTCCTAGGGCAGGCAGGTGAGCGTTTGGGTGCAGGGATTGGGGAAGTGTCAACAGAAGTAACAGAAGATCACCAGCTCACAGGAGGCAGTGTCAGCTGTGGGGCAGGCCAGATAGTTCAGGGAAGAAGAAGAAAAGAGGATCCCGACCCATCGGGGACCCCCTTCCCAGAGAAATCCCACAGTGTACTCCTAGCAGGAACACACACAGCATTGTATATACAGCATGGGGGTTGTGGTGGGTTCAAAGCCCAATCAGAACCCAGATAGAGACACCTGTCCTAATGCAGGGTGTGCAGAGCAGAAAGCCTGGGGCAGCGCCTGTAGTGTCAACATCTAAGAGCAGGAAAAGGGAGGATCAAGAGAGGGGGAAATGCCCAGAGAAAGCCAGAGGGAATGCACCCCATCCCTACCCCACACCCTGCTCCAACCACTCTGAGACCCTGGTGGGAAGAGGCCTCAGATGAGCCACAGCCCTAGAGGGCAGCAGGGATATCCTGGGGAAGGGACCGAGCAGGTCAGGAATCACAGGTCTGCCACCATCCAAGAGTGGCCCCCTTCCCTCATCCAGTCGCCGCCCCCATATCCACACACAACCACCCCCACCCCCACCCCCACCACCAATTCCAAGCAGCCAGGCAGGGAGAAATGCCCACTGCCCCCTGTGGGGAGCGCTGGAGCCAAGTCAGGGCTAGAGCCGGGGGAGGATGTGGCAGAGAAGATCAATGTAACCATGGTAGCCAGCACCACCCCCTCCGCCGCAGCCTCAGCCCAACACCGGTCATCACTGCCGAGAGGAAGGAAAGAAGACCTCTGGGGGGTGATGCTTTGGCCCCTGGAAGCCTTCTCCTCCCTCTGCGGCCCCACTGGGGGCAGCTTCCCCTCCTGCCTTCCCCCTAGGAGCTGTCTCTTATACACATCTANGGGAAAAGTGGAAACTGACAGAATTTATTTTCTTGGGCTCTAAAATCACTGCAGATGGTGACTGCAGCCCTGAAATTAAAAGATGCTTCCTCCTTGGAAGAAAAGCTATGACAAACCTTATTTAAAAACAGAGACATCACTTTTCTGACAAAGGTCCGTGTAGTCAAAGCTGTGGCTTTTCCACTAGTCATATATAGACATGAGAGTTGGACCATAAAGAAGGCCAAGTGCCAAAGAATTGATGCTTTTGAACTGTGGTACTGGAAAAGACTCTTGAAAGTCCCTTGGACAAAAAGAGATCAAATTAATCAATCCTAAAGGAAATCAATCCTGAATATTCATTGGAAGGGCTGATGCTAAAGCTGAAGCTTCAATACTCTATCCACTTGATGAGAAGAGCTGACTCATTGGAAAAGACTCTGATGCTGGGGAAAATTGAGGGCAGAAGGAGAAGGGGACAGCAGAGGATGAGATGGTTGGATGACATCACCAATTCAATGGACATGAGTTTGCGCTCAGAGAGATAGTGAAGGACAGGGAAGCCTGGTATGCTGCAGTCCATGGGGTTGGAAAGAGTTGAATATTATTTAGCAACCGAACAACAATATTATTGTTACAAAATACTATAACTACAATTTATAATAAGAAGAAAAACTTTAAATGTTTATGTAAAAATTTTAAATCTTTATTACATAAATATTTTCCATGTCAAGATATACTTATCATTAGAAATCTAAGAAAAAGTGACCCAAAAAAGTGTGCTCTGGAGTGATGGTGGGGGTGAGGCTCTCACTCTGTGCGTCGGGCATCTTTGCACAGACTTCAGGGAGGACAGTTCAGGAATGTTCCTGAAAAGCAATTACTCAGCTAAGAGTTTAGGCTACACAAGTAAAGAAACAAAGAGGGCTAAGAAGTATGTAGAAGGATGTTCAATGCAGCACAATTTATAAAAGCAAAAACAGCTGGTAATTAACCAACCACCCTTCGCTTTGGGGCTGACATAGCCCCACAACAGGGTAAGACTCAGGCATCACAGTTTAGGGTACAGATCTGTGTTAACCTGGCAGGAGATACCCACAGCTGAAAAAGGTAGGTTAGGTACAGACAGACACACACAGACAGGGAGACATTAGTCTTTGTTTCTGATTTTAAATGTTCATTTATTACTTTTGTTATTAGTGGGGGGAAAGGCCATTTCCATTCGGGAACCAAAAGGACCCTTGCCGGGTGACCCACAGGAAGTCAATGGGACTCAGCACGTCCCACGGGGCCCTACGGTGGCCCGGTCACCGGTCCTGGGGACACGTGCATTAGGAGCCCTTCCGGGGATGGGAGGTGGTCCCAGCGTCCCAGCCCCTGGCTCCCGGGAAGGAGACACACAGGGTGTCGTTCTTCCCTCCTCCCTCCGGGGCTGCCAGGCTGCATTTCATAGTATGACTGAAAGTGTGTGCCACCCCGTCTGTCTCTCCACAAACAAATGGAAGATTCGGAGCTTGCAGCATTTGGAGGCACACAGCTTGCATATTTTTATGAAGAAAAATAAACACTGTGTATGGTAACAAGCGAGTCCTGATGGAGAAAACACGCTGCTATCCAGAAGGGCTTGTGCAGCCCAGGGCCTCCGAGGCCAGACAGGCGGGTGCAGGCCGGCGGGGCGGGGGGCGCTGGGGGGCTGCCTGCGCTCGTGCCGTGGAGAGGACGCCCTTATCTGGTCACGTCGCCGTCGTTCCTGAAGAGCAAAAGGCACATGCTGTTTCCTCTGGTGGCGACAGTCAGTGGCGGCGTCCTGTGAGCTCCCGGTCACCCTTCCACCCACCCCCACAGCCTCCCGCTGCTCTGCAGACTGGAAGGCATCC
Organism: Oreotragus oreotragus; assembly: GCA_006410675.1. Classification (NCBI taxonomy): domain Eukaryota; kingdom Metazoa; phylum Chordata; class Mammalia; order Artiodactyla; family Bovidae; genus Oreotragus; species Oreotragus oreotragus. The sequence goes on from SJYX01017765.1 coordinate 31,327, forward strand.
CCCGCCCAGTCCCTAGGAACACTGAGCAGCGGTTCTCAAAGTGTGGTCCCTGGACCGCAGCATCCACACTTCCGGGAGCTTGTCAGAAATTCAAGGGGTAGGACCCGCCCTGAGCTGCTGGAGGGGAAACGGACAAAGAGCGGGGCAGCGGGGAGGGTCGGAGGGGGACGGGGCTGCAGGAACCCGCTGCTAAGTCGCTTCAGTCGTGTCCCACTCTGTGCGACCCCATAGACGGCAGCCCACCAGGCTCCGCCGTCCCTGGGATTCTCCAGGCAGGAACACTGGAGTGGGCTGCCATGTCCTTCCCCAATGCGTGAAAGTGCAAAGTGAAAGTGAAGTCCCTCAGTCGTGTTTGACTCTTTGTGACCCCGGGGACTGCAGCCTCCTAGGCTCCTCTGTCCATGGGATTTTCCAGGCAAGAGTACTGGAGTGGGGTGCCATTGCCTTCTCCGCGGGAACCCGCACCCACTTACAAACTGGCCCAAAGGCGCACCCAAAGCAGTCCACTTCGGCAGAATTGTGTTGTGTGGACACTGCTCCCTTCCAGGAAGACTGGGAAATATCACTTTTTCTTTGGGCCCATTTAGTTGGGGCACAAGCGCATGTGTGCACACACACCCAATAAACCAGGGTTCAGTCAGAGAGGAAGAGGAGAAAGAAGGCTGCTGGGAGGTGAGGTGGGGGTGCCTGCCGCAGTTGTTTATGTGTCTTCTTCATCTTCCCTCTCCTAGGCTCCTATAGCTAAGGGATGCGGGAGAAATGTCCACCGTCTACACTGGCAGACTGGAGGGCGCTGGAACTGTGGGCTTTCCTGCAGAGTTCATCTAGCTCATCCCTGATCACCTTCCTCGTAAGGGTGGGAGAAGGTAAGCCCAGCTCTGCACTCTCTCTTTTCTCATCTTAGGAGAACACTCCCTTCCGTGCTGTGAGACAGACATCCTCAACTTTCCTCACCAGAGCGCTTTCTACATGGGCTACACGCTCAGAGACCCTCTCTGTCCTGAGCAGGATCTCCGTGTGCCTTGCATCTTCATCCAGCCCACACAGCTCTGTCTGAACCGGGGGCCACCCTGCCGGGCCGCCGCTCACCTCTCAGGCCTCCTCCTTCCCTCTCTCCACCTTCTGCGCTGACCATACTGAGCACCTGTAGGGATGCTTGAAACCTCTCTGAAACCTTGTGCCTGTCTCTCTTCAGGTTTCTGCATATTCCGTTCTTGCTGCTCAGAATTCTCTTCCCTGGCTTCTGAGTTCGGACTTCAGAGTTCAACCACAGGTCCCAGCTCAGACGTAACTTCCTCTAGAAAGACTGGCCCAGGTGAGGGGCCCATCCTATCTGTCCACCACAGTCAGCTTGGCCATTGTTCACTGGTACTTTTTCCAGAATCCCATAGACCAAATGATCCAAGACTAAAGCTACCAGCAGGTCTGAATACAAACAGCAATAGTAGGAGGAGCCTCACTTTCGTAAGAGGGCATCCTGCGCCTAAGGGTAACTGACCCAACTGTCCCCTCACACCAGGATCACCAGATGAACTATTTTGAGTCTCTTTTGTAAAAGGAAGTCATTGGGCTGTAGTTGCTAAATCAGCAGTGAGCAGAAAAAAGAGGGGAGGAAGCTGAACCAGTCTCTAGATTTTACATGATAGTTGAGAAATTACTACCCACTCCCACCAAAGCTGCCCCATACACCTGTCCTGAGAGCAAAGGCAGCTTGACTCCCAAGCCAGGCTCTGAAACCAGGACCTCATCCCTCCCACTGCTGCCTGCTTCCTTTCCTTCTGCCTGGGGGTCTCAGGCAGAAACACCAAAAATGATAATCAGCTGCCTCCAGGCTCCTCATTATAAACAAAGAAACTTCAGTTCAGTTCAGTTCAGTCGCTCAGTCGTGTCCGACTCTTTGCAACCCCATGAACTGCAGCACGCCAGGCCTCCCTGTCCATCACCATCTCCCGGAGTTCACTCAGACTCATATCCATAGAGTCCGTGATGCCATCCAGCCATCTCATCCTCGGTCGTCCCCTTCTCCTCCTTCCCCCAATCCCTCCCAGCATCAGAGTCTTTTCCAATGAGTCAACTCTTTGCATGAGGTGGCCAAAGTACTGGAGTTTCAGCCTGAGCATCATTCCTTCCAAAGAAATCCCAGGGCTGATCTCCTTCAGAATGGACTGGTTGGATCTCCTTGCAGTCCAAGGGACTCACAAGAGTCTTCTCCAACACCACAGTTCAAAAGCATCAATTCTTCGGCGCTCAGCTTTCTTCACAGTCCAACTTTCACATCCATACATGACCACAGGAAAAACCATAGCCTTGACTAGGCGGACCTTAGTGGGCAAAGTAATGTCTCTGCAGGAGTGAAATAGAAGTTAAAAAATTCGGTTCTCACCAGGAGGCCAGCAGACTGCGATAGCCCCCCAAGAAGCTTGTGGACATGCGTCCTAAGTCACTTCAGTTGTGTTCAACTCTTTGTGACCCTATGGACTGTAGCCCACCGGGCTCCTCTGTCCATGGGATTCTCCAGGCAAGAATACTGGAGTGAGTTGCCATGCCCTCCTCCAGGGGATCTTCCTAACCCAGGGATCGAACACATGTCTCTTACATCTCCTGCATTAGGAGGCAGGTTCTTTACTACTAGTGCCACCTGGGAAGCCCCAGCCAGGAAGCTTGCACCTAATGCCAAAGCAGGCTGGGCTGTTTTGGAAGTTCTGGCCCAGAGGGAGGTTGACCTTTCTCTGTCCTCAGTCAGCACATGGACTATGTTAGGCCCTCACACATCTGCAAATAAAACCAGCATTTCCTGCAGAGACGTGAGCAGCTACTCCCAAGGGAACAGAACTATCACAGTCATGTTCCTCCTGCTTTCCCACCCCTACTGTGACTGTATTTCTATGAGGTGCTGTTCCTCACTTAAAAGCTGTAGTCAGAGTAGCTGGCGGAGACCTTTTAACATGTGTTCCCTAGTAAACAACAGGGGAAATAAAACATGGTAATGGAAAAAAACAACATCAAAGGAAAGGAGAGGCAAGAACTAATATTCATTTAACCCAGTAGGTGCCCTGCACCGTAATAACTATTCTCATTCATTTTCCTAATACCCACAACAATCTTCAGAGGTTTAGGTAGTACCTTGTTACAAATGAGATGACTGAAAATCAGAAAGTTTCAGTAATGTGTCCAAGATCACAGAGCAGAGGCAGAAAATCCTAAAATGATCACTTGTTTTTCTTTTCTTTCTCTCTCACTTTGAGGTGGCTAGCCTTCTGCTCCTTGCAATGTGAAGGCCACCTGCTCCTCAGAGACCTTCTTCCCCTGCCACCCGGTTTCCTGCGTTGCAGGAGGAGTCTTTGTGTCTGTTTGATAAACCACAGGGAGGAAGCTGTTCCAGGCATGGGTCAAGCAGCAAAGGTTTTTGGAATGAAGGGTTTAAAACTCACCTATTTTGAATGATCCCAATTCTGAGAGAAACAAACACAAACCAGAAAATTCTTTGGCTGCAGTCTGCTGGAATATCTGGACACTTTTCCCAGCATGTGACATCATTTTCCTTCCAGACTTCTGTGTTAAAAATAGCCTGGCAAACCCTTTGAACTATTGTCTCCTTCAAACACAATATGGATTGTACGTGTGCTTACAACTTGGAAGAAGTTCTCTGTGAGACGAGATATGTTGACAACCTGTTCCAGTGGCACAGGGGATCCATAGACTTGTTGAACTTATACTGAACACACACACAGGCACACACACACACACGCGCGCACACACACACACACACACACACACCCCTGCACAGCACACAGGCCACTCTTACGTGGTACAGATGTGCTAAACTAGCTCCTTGGACTCCTTTAAACAACCCTATGATATCATTGAATTGACCAAAACCCAGCCGGCAGCCCCATTTTCTCTCTCCCATTCAGGTAGATCAGGAAGAATTTTGAGAAGCTACCCTCTTAAAGTTTCTAATTACTTTTCTGCCTGGATGGACCCAGCAGATTTTGTTCATGGGAGAGTCGCTAGGTGACCTTCCTGGCTCTTTAAAGGTGACACGATAGGCCTCCTCTTCCCTGGGCCTTAACAAAGGCCTCTCCTTTAGGACCACTCTCCATGCGGAGCAGGTGGCTGAAGAGACATGAGGATGTCTGCTGTAGAGCCGGGATGGGTGCACAGGAATGGGGAACTGACCTGAGTCTTTGAGGTGCATGATACTAGAGCAGCTGGGTTGGATGGAAACATTCTGGCCACGGCCAGCTAGTAGGACAGAAGCGAGAGCTTTTTAGAAAACAGGCAGCTGACTGACAAGCCCAGCTCAACACCAGGCCCAGCTGGCTGGGCAGTCCTCCTGAACTCGTTGCCCTGAATAAAACTGGCAGAACCTTCCCCAAGTATGTAAGTGGCTTCCCTCAGGAAACCATGGGGGCTGCCAGAGATCTGAGCTAAGGGCTAGGGGGCAGTTGGAGGGAGCAGAGCGGGGAGTGTGGAAATAGGGCTGATCCCTTTAAGGTGCACAAGCCCCAGGTAGCAGGGAGACCTCGAGAACGGGTGGTTCTGGTGAGCAAGCAGGTGATTTCAGCTCACCTTGAATATCACAGGAGGACTCCACACCCATCACACCACAACTGGGTCTGACCCTAAGCTAGTCAAGCAGGTCATTCAGGTTACACCCCATGCCCCACACTCAGCTCATGGTAAAGACTGGGGTGTCCCCGGCTGGACTTCTCCCCACTCCAAAGACTGGGTGCTTTGCCCACTTCTGGGGAAAGGGGTGTGGACTGCAGAATTGGGCTTCGTTAAGGGTTATCAGGTAACCCTGGATTACAGGATGCCCAGTCAAATCTGAGCTTCAGATAAACAGTGAATAAGTCCTTAATGCAAGAATGCCCCCAATATCATACTCTACTATTTATCTGAAATTCAAGTTCAACTGGGCATCCTATCTCTTTGCTAAATCTGGCCCAGCAGTGAGCCCCAGCCTCACTGAAGAAGCTGCTATGGGCCTCTTTTTACTGTATTCTTCCCATGAAAGGAACACAGCCCTCTGCCTTCTTCCCGTGAGTCAGAGAAAGGGATTGAACTGAGCAAGGACAAATGTTCCCACCTTCATGGGTGTCAGGAGGGGAGGAGGATATAAGAGAATTGATGCCTTAGGGAAATAGGTTTGATGACCCAGGAGGCCCATGGAAGCTGTAGACTTGAACTCCTGCCATTCTCTGCACCCTGCTAAGCCCTGGGGGGCAACTTAATGATCCCATCTGTTATGTTTTCTTTTTCTCCCAAAACACTTACATCAACAGTACTCAGGGCCCCAAGTCCCCTGACCAAAATGTTCAGTCACCTGCTAACTGTCCTTTGCGAGGGCTTCACACTGTGCAAATATCCCTGTCCACCCACATCCACGGCAGAGGTGACCAGACCGAGGAGGAGTGGCCTGTCAGAGCAGAGATGGAGGGACCTGCAGGTAACCCTCCTGGCTGTACCTCCCTTTGCGGCCTTGGGCCAGACCCAGTGCAACAGCTGGTATTAATACAACTGGTTTTGAGTACCGTTGTGCCCAGGGGCAGCAGGAAATGGTGCCCAGCAGAAGAGCCTTCCTGAGGCTGTGCAAAAGCAACTGGAGACCCAGCCTGGAGAGGCTAGCCACAAGTGACACTGACCTCCAGGCCCAGACTGGCCCCAGGACCACCTACAGTGCAGGCCACCACCAGCCTGCTCTCCTCCTGAGCCACCCCCACCTATCCACCTCTCCCAAGGGTCCCAGAACAGGAGAGGAACCCTCAGTTTTGAAGGAGCTTTAAAGAACATCTATCTCATCCCACATCCCTGAAGAGATGGGGAGCTCACTCTTTATCAGTCGGCATATTCCACCTTCATTCGTCTCCTACACTGAGTCCAAGCCCATCAGTCCTCGTACTTTCCCCAGCACCCACGGAGGCCGTCTGGACCCCTGAAATCCTACTGCATGACCTCTGTACCAATTTATTAAGCGATTCTCAGCTATATGGGGTTATAAGCATGAAACCATGTTATTTTTCACCAAAGATTTTTTATTGACGTATAACTGATATATAACATTATATTAGTTTTAGGTGTACAACATAACTATTCAATATTTGTATGTAATGAAAGTAATCACCACAATAAGTGTAGTTAACATCTGTCACCATACATAATTAAAAAAAAAAAAATCTGTTCTTGTGATGAGAACTTTAAAGAAATTTAAACTTGTGATGAGAACTTTAAAACTTTAGCAGCTTTCAAATATGAAGGTGAAAGTGTTAGTCGCTCAGTCATGTCTGACTCTTTGGGAACCCAAGGACTGTAGCCTGCCAGGCTCCTCTGTCCATGGAAAGCTCCAGGCAAGAATACTGGAATGGGTTGCTATTCCTTTCTCCAGGGGATCTTTCTGACCCAGGGATCAAACCTGGGTCTCCCACATTGCAGGCAGAAGGTGAAAGTGTTAGTCGCTCAGTCATGTCTGACTCTTTGGGAACCCAAGGACTGTAGCCTGCCAGGCTCCTCTGTCCAAGGAAAGCTCCAGGCAAGAATACTGGAATGGGTTGCTATTCCTTTCTCCAGGGGATCTTTCTGACCCAGGGATCAAACCTGGGTCTCCCACATTGCAGGCAGATTCCTTATAATTAACTATGGGCTTCCCAGGTGACTCAGTGGCAAGGAATCCACTTGTCAATGCAGGAGGCATTCCTGAGTCTGGAAGATTCCCCTGGAGGAGGAAACGGCAACCCACCCCAGTATTCTTGCCTGGAAAATCCCACAAACAGAGGAGCCTGGAATCTTCAGTCCACGGGGTCACAGAATCAGACATGACTTAGCAACTGAGCACAACAACAACAACATAATTAACTATAGTTTCCTGGTGGCTCAGAGGTTAAAGCATCCGCCTGGAATGTGGGAGACCAGGGTTCGATCCCTGGGTCGGGAAGATCCCCTGGAGAAGGAAAATGGCAACCCACTCCAGTACGCTTGTCTGGAGAATCCCATGGATTTTTTAATTTAAATTCTTCAGCTCTCATGACCTCATCCTCTGCCTTTAGCAAACTCCTCCCCTAACCTTCCCAGAAGTAGGCATTGATGTGAACACATATTTTTCTACTTCCAGTTATTACTTCACTCACGCTAAAATATTACTTGCTTGGGAAGGGGGCCCGGTTGCCAGGGAAACCAGGAGTGCTTAAGTTCAGCCTCAGTTGGCTCCTCTATGCTAACTGATCGAATTCCAGCTGTGTTTTTGACTCATTTCAATTTTGTACACCTAGAATGTAAAAAAAAATTCCATGATACCTCTGATTTATTATACATTTTATCAATAAGTTCCTAAGATCTCACTGACCTATGTCTCTTCTCCTGAATTTTCTAACTTACCTCATTTATTTCTATTAAATAGGGATGATATTCAAAGTGTTTAGGACAGACACAGCAAGAGAAGTATCATTCAGAATGGATGTATTCACCAAATTGGTATGTATACTAGCTGTAAAAGAACTGAACCAAGGGCATGCTACCATCAGTCTAACGAACCTTGGTACCATTCCTTGCTGCTATCAAATAGATTTCTCTTCCAATCAGTTATTAACTATCTGATTGATCATCTAATATTATCACCATATACAAATGAGTATTAGAGTTTGATGAGAAATTCATCTATGCCTTTTATGTCAAATTATAAGATAATGACTTTTTAATCATTTTATATCTTTTCCCTTCACAGGAAGAAAGACACTGTGTTAGAAGGCAGAGAAGTCTATTAAAGACACTTCATATAGGAAGGATAAGTATGATATATTTTTACTAAGTAGAATTCATTTGTTACTAATATAGACACTAATCTATCCTGACTGATACATCTTAGCTTTAAGATCTTTTCCTTGGAGTTTCCTATTTAGTCTCCTAATTCTGAGACACATACTTCAATGGCTTTCAAAATGAAGTCCAAAAACTTCCTCATATTGTACACAAAATTTGAGACTCTGGGGAAGAGGGTCCACAGTGATCATTAGATTCGCCAAAACTCCTGATGTCAGCTCTATCTTGTTGCAGATTTTTAAAAAAATTGTTGCTGATTCTTAAGTAATCTATACATTTAGTCTACAACCATGACAGGTAATCTCTTGTTGCTGACCTTGACTTGGATCACCTAGTCCAAGATTCTTACCTTATCTTTGTAACCCATCATCACTCATTGTCTGGCCATGATTAAATTTGTCTGTAACCTGCTTCCTGAACCAGCTCTAGAAACTTCTTTGACCCCAAGGAGATCAATCTCTATAACTGGTGATTGGTACTCAAAGTGAGTGAGTGAGTGATAGTTGCTTAGTTGCGTCCAACTCTTTGTTACCCTATGGAAGTACTCAAAAAGTGTATTTTTAAATCAATGAGGCCAGGTTCAGGAAAATTAACAATGTCAATAGTCTGGTTTTGTCTGAGACCCTGTTCCTAAGAAACATAAAGAGAAATGGCTATTGTGAATTTTAATTAAGAACTGTCCCACAGCTTGAGGGTCTAAGTAATAAGCAAATTCCCTGGAAGCAATTCAGCAAATGGGTGCACAAATTTAGCTTCTTTACTAGTTTAGGTTACTGAATTTTCATAAATTTACCCTAAACTGACTCACCTGTAGATAGTGTAGTGAAATGATAATCAACACCATCTTCTCCAGACACTTAAATTGTTAAAGATGCTGACTGAGCTTTCTTTCTCCTGAACCTACTATATGCCTTAACTTGACATAATCCCCACATAAATATCACATCTGTTGCTCACATAACGCCTACAAAATCTTAATTGTTCCTCGTTTTTATATACATCCACGTATTCAATTAAGATGACTTTGTAAGGTTCATTTTATACATACTGCTGCAATTTCTTCTCCCTGGGTAGTTGTAAGGTTCATTGCATACATACTGCTACAATTTCTCTTCCCTGGGTAGTTACCCATAACTTTTTTTTCCCATTATATATATATATTTACTTAACAATATTGTATTGGTTTTGCCACACATCAACATGAATCCACCATGGGTGCACATGTGTTCCCAATCCTGAACCCCCCTCCCACCTCCCTCACCATACCATCCCTCTGAGTCATCCCAGTGCATCAGCCCCAAGCATCCTGTTAGTGAGTGAAGTCACTTAGTCATGTCTGACTCTGCGATCCCATGGACTGTAGCCCACCAAGCTTCTCCAACCATGGGATTCTCCAGGGAAGAATACTGGTGTGGGTTGCAATTTCCTTCTCCAGGGGATCTTCCCAACCCAGGGATTGAACCCAGGTCTTCCACGTTGCAGGCAGAAGCTTTAACCTCTGAGCCACCAGGGAAGCATCCTGTATCCTGCGTCAAATCTAGACTGGCGATTCATTCCTTATATGATATTATACATGTTTCAGTGCCATTCTTCCAAATCATCCCACCCTCGCCCTCTCCCACAGAGTCCAAAAGACTGTTCTATACATCTGTGTCTCTTTTGCTGTCTCACATACAAGGTTATCGTTACCATCTTTCTAAATTCCATATATATGCGTTAGTATACTGTACTGGTGTTTTTCTTTCTGGCTTACCTTACTCTGTATAATAGGCTCCAGTTTCATCCACCTCATTAGAACTGATTCAAATGTATTCTTTTTAATGGCTGAGTAATACTTCATTGTGTATATATACCACTGTTTTCTTATCCATTCATCTGCTATCTAGGTTGCTTCCATGTCCTAGCTATTATAAACAATGCTGTGATGAACATTGGGGTACACATTTCTCTTTCAATTCTGGTTTCCTCGGTGTGTAGTGGGATTGCTGGGTCATAAGTCAGTTCTATTTCCAGTTTTTTAAGGAATTTCCACACTGTTCTCCATAGTGGCTGTACTAGTTTGCATTCCCACCAACAGTGTAACAGGGTTCCCTTTTCCCCACACCTTCTCCAGCATGTATTGCTTGTAGACTTTTGAATTGCAGCCACTCTGACTGGCGTGAAATGGTACCTCATTGTGGTTTTGATTTGCATTTCTCTGATAATGAGTGATGTTGAGCATCTTTTCATGTGTTTGTTAGCCATCTGTATGTCTTCTTTGGAGAAATGTCTATTTAGTTCTTTGGCCCATTTTTTGATTGGGTCGTTTATTTTTCTGGAATTGAGCTGTATAAGTTGCTTGTATATTTTTGAGATTAGTTGTTTGTCAGTTGCTTCATTTGCTATTATTTTCTCCCATTCAGAAGGCTGTCTTTTCACCTTGCTTATAGTTTCCTTTGTTGTGCAGAAGCTTTTAAGTGTAATTAGGTCCCATTTGTTTATTTTTGCTTTTATTTCCAATATTCTGGGAGGTGGGTCATAGAGGATCCTGTACTTTATGTCAGAGTGTTTTGCCTCTGTTGTCCTATTCTCTATATTTATAAGATTGGTTGTTCTTTGTTTTGCCAGATTCCACATATAAGGGACCATACAGTATTTGTCTTTCTCTGTCTCACTTATTTGTAATAGGGAAAGAATAAATCTGACTCCATATTAGATCTGTTCCTTTTCCTGTGTTTACTCATGTTGGCTCTGCACCTTTTGTAAAAGACAGTTCAGTATATCCTAAAATATACAGGATAGCTTATTCTCAGGGCTCTGATCTTCAAGAGCCCATTCATATAGAGACAAAAGTTGCAGAACAGAGAATAATATGTGTCTTGTTGGAGGATTACAGGAATAGCATGACCTGACATATGTGGACAAGTGCAAGAACGAGGGTTCCGACACCAAGAAGCTTGCAGCAACTAACCACGCTCCCCCGCCCCGCCTCACCTGGCCTTTAAAAGTGCCTTGCAGAAACCCTTCGGACAGCTTAGGGTCTTTTGGGGTATGAGCCACCCTCACCCTGCATAGCCCTGCAATAAACCTTTCTCTCCTCCAAACTAGGATATTTTAGTTTGTTTGGCCTCACTCTGCATTGGGAGAATGAACTTGTGTTCAGTAACAATTTCACTTAACAAAACAGTCAATGATTATTTTTAGTCATACTGTGTCAAATCTCCCATTTCCTTCCCTTGATGACATCTGAGTTCACACATTTAACTTCAGATGTGATCTAAGCCTCATCCTCTCCCTCCTCCAGGGCTGACTTGAGGGAGAGCCTGAGTGCAGGCAGGAAGGAGGTCGTGGCTGAACTCTTCGTCATCCCTGGTCTTCCAGGCTGGGCTCCTCCAGTGTGTAGGGGTGAGGAGCAGGGAGAGGCAAACAAGCGTTTCTTTTAGGTCATTGGGTCCCAGTGTAGCCCTCTTCCTGTTGGTTACCTCTGCCTCTCGGGTTAATAGTTAGTGACAAGATTCGGCCCAGCTGTAAACCTCCCAGTTGGTTGGCACAGCTTTCCAGGCTTACATCCAGGGACTGCTGGCGCCCTCTGGGGACAGGTGTATCAGGAGGCCTGTGTCTTGCAGGGGTCTTCCTCATGAGGACACAGTTCCCTGCAGCCCCCTAGCGCCCTCAGCTCGTACCACCAGCATCCAGCCCCTGGCCCTCTCACAAAAGATGCCAGAAAAGCACCTCCATGGCTGCTGCCCCTGTTCCCCTCCCTGGGGCATCAACACCATGCGTCCCTGTCTCACATTTTCTGTCTGGTTCACTGACTCAGAGCACTCTGTTCACTGGTAATCCCATATGTATTGAGGCACAATTATGACCACACTTAGTAAAAACAGCCAGAAAATTCCACCTTTCTGATATTAAAAAGTTAAAATGGCCAAGGTCACGCCAATAAAATGCAACACTGTAGTAGATTCAGAACACAAGGAAGATAAGACTATGTGGCCAAGAGCACTGTAGACCGTGCAATTCTCTCTCTGCATCTTGAAAACGACTCCACACAAGAATGGAAACCAAAACTGGCTGAGCTATTTCAGTACAAAGGAGTCAGGGCACTTCTCAGAGCACTCATCAGTTATAAAAGGCAGTGCCCGGCTGCCTTGTGGTTTCCATCTGCTACATTTTTATCATTTTCCCCCCCAAACTTAACCCACACTATTATTCTACACTGAGAATTCATCACATGGAAAGCCTTAAAATTCAACCCATTCCTCACTATTTGACTTTTCTAAATGAGGAAAGTATATTTTCCTCATTTTTGTACTTTCATAATTCTAAGGGGGATTAAAATAAACTTTCCAAGCTCTCACAAACAAATAAAAAGCAGCACCTTGAAGCCGAAGCCAAGCATGAAAATGTTTAGCTCAAACAACAGGAAAGGTGGTTAGTGTTGTTTACCCAAGGAGCTGAGTTGCAGTTTCATTAGACACAGGCAGAACTCATCACGTAGGAGCTGGACAGATGTGGTTTTGTTTATGTTCACTCTTCTGGATTTGTTTTCTATTGCTACACATTTAGCAGACAAAAATTTATTCCAAATAGAGCAGACTGAACAACAGAAAGGTGTTATCTCAGTCAGAAGTCTGGGTCCAGTGGGGTTAGACGGCTCTCTATCTGGGCTGAATCCAGGAGCCTGCAGGCAAGGTGTCAGCAGGGCTGCGGGACTCTGGGCACCAGCTTGCCTCCAAGGTCACTCAAGTTCTAGGCAGATTTCCTTTCCCTGGAGAACTGGAGACCTGCAACCCTGTTCTGGGCCTGGGTCACCCCCAGTTTCTGGGATTGCCCGCATTCCTTGGCTCACAGCCTCCCCACTTCTATCACCAGTCTTCAGCAGCAGTGCTTCAATCTCTCTGATGGATTTCTGCCTCCTTTCTCTGAGTCTTCTGCTTTCCTCTTCTGCTTTTAAGGGTTCACACAAGGACACTGACACATCCAGATAATCCAGGATAATGTCTCTGTTTTGAAGCTGATTGGTAACTTTACATACATCTGCACATTCCTTCAGCAGTACCTAGATGAGTGTTTGAATAACCATGAATGGACATCCTGGATGCATCACTAGAGTTCTGCCAACCACACTCTTCTTCCCTTCCCCTTTGCTAACTTGGTTTTAGTTTCATTTTCTTCTTTGCATAGATGGAGATCCAAGCACTTTATTTATTTTTTTTTTTAACTTTATTTTACTTTACGGTACTGTATTGGATTTGGCATACATTGACATGAATCTGCCACGGGTGTATATGAACTCCCAAGAATTTCACTTCCTTTCCACTCTTCTGATTTGAGGGGTGTTGGAGCGGCAGCATCTCTATCAAGGCAGGTAAAGCACTAGACTTGCCACCAGACGTGTGGGCAAGGGCCTGGGCCCTGGTGTTCACATCAGGGTGACCTGCACACATCATGTTCATCTGCCAAGACAGTCTCCTCAGCTGTGAAATGGGTAATGATACACTGCTTACAGAACCGTTACATCAGTTTAACAAGGAAACATACTTGGAAGTGTTTTGTAATTCTACACTGCTATATATGCATGTATGGACACGGATGTACACATAAACTCTTGATTCAGTTCGATGTACACATAAACTCTTGATTCAGTTCAAATACCATCTCTCTTGTGGCGTCTTCCCCAACCTCTGAAGGCAGAGCTCCTGGGGCTGGGCATGCTGCCATCCTGAATAAAATCAGGACCCTCTTTCAGAGGCAGAGCAGAGCACATTGTTGTCGAGCAGTGAAGTATCATGCAGATACAGCTGGTATCTCATAATAATCAGTGACACACAAACTTGTTTCAGAGAAAACCAGCAAAATCATACTCCAAAATCTCCAACACATAAAATACATACAAGCAGAGCTTCTCTGCCTCAGCCAGAGTTGGCAGGGGTGGGGTGGGGAGGATACTTTGGACCACCACCTGTTTAGTCTCCCCCTCACATTACCTATCAGTAAATGTGAGCATGAACCACACACATCACACACACATACCCCATGCAGTTGCACATATAAATCACACCACACACATACACACACATATACCACACAATCACACGCCAAATACCACACATTCCACACACACACACACACCACATACACACACATACACATCTCTTAACAGGAGATAAGCTAGAAACTTTCAAATTAGGAAAAAGGTATATAAAAATGGTGGTACCATTTATTCAAATAACTTGGCTAATAAGGAAATTTTTCATAAGACGGATATTTTTCCTCAGAGAGAAGTGGCTGAAGTCATTCTGCAAGAGGAATACTCCTGCATGGCAAGGACGTCCTCTCTGGTGAGGAGCTGGTTGTGATGCTGCACACTTGTGTTTGTCTTTAGGTCTTCTAGACTCGGGTGTAGAGAGTCATTCCCCCAGCCCCCAGAGCTGATGTCCGGCCTTGCCCGAGCCCACTACCTACTCTCAGATCCAGAACTTGCTCCTGCTCCACTGTGGATTCAGCCAGTATTCACACTGAAATAAAGAGTTCTGAAGGCAGGGGAGATCTTGGGGAGCGAGGGGTCCTCACTCTGGATGAGGGCTAGGAGAGTGGGTAAGGCCCCGACAGTGAGAGGGGCCGGGCAGGGACGGGGCGCAGGAGAGACAGCGGGTGGGGCCCACAGAGGAGAGAGCCTGGGGCTCCGGTACTGCCAAGAAGTAGAGAGATAAATCCGAGGCCGGACTCCTGTTTTTCTCACTTCCTTCTGATCCCCATTACAGGGCACTGGCACAATTCTGAACATTTCAGTGAAACCTCAGCAAGCTGGGTTTGTGAAGTGAAACCTCAGCAGCACTCTCACTGGGATTCGAAGAGCCGGAGACAGGACCCCAGTGGCTGACCTGTCTGCAGAGGACCAGGGTCAAGTTCCCTCCTGCTGGACAGAAAGGAGGCGGCCTGCCTCACAGATTTCCCAGAGGTGAGCAGGACGTGGATGATGGCCTGAAACAAGGCAGATGGTAAGGCATGGAGGATGGGAGCCCCTGGAGCTCACCTTCCTCCTCCCTCTCCTCCTCCCTCTCCTCCTCC
>SJYX01017767.1:0-12005 GCA_006410675.1 Oreotragus oreotragus
AAAAAAAAAAATGCCAGTACTAGTTAGATTCTTTAACATGCCAATGTGCATTGTGAAACTCTAAACTGGAATGTGGTATAGAACATTTTTCAGACTCATTAAACCACAAAATTCTTAAGAGGGGTACCACAGGAAACTAGGCAGCTTTCTATAGAATACAGTTAAGAACATGCTGATTCAACTAAACAATCAACAGGATTTAAAAACTTAAATATTACTTTAAAAAAAGAAAGAGAGAGAAAGGGGAAAACGTCTTCTGTACTTGTACTTGCGCTCACTCTTAAGTGGTAGATGATAATTGTATTTTTTATATCTAGGAAATATGATCTTACAGTCAGACCCTGAAGATCCACTCCTATTTTTTTAAAGCTATGAAAGATTCCCTCCTTAGTCAAAAGCCTTCTACATTTTTTTTTCTTGGCATGGCCCTAAATTATCCTTAAGCACTTTGGGATCATGTATATATAATTTTTTGCCAAATACTTTCAAACGTTTTTTATTATAACTTAGAGAAGTTTGCTTTTTTTGCTATGTCTCTGCACATGAAGGAGATTAGCATATTTTGAAGAGTTACATAAATATTTCCTAAAATTACTAGTATAACTGAATCCTTCAATTCAGGAAATAGATTATCTCTTTGGAAGTGTCTTTCAGTAGGGGTAAATCCTATGTTTTTCCCAGAGTTCAAACATTTACATGTGATGGCTTTAGTGAATACCTAACTCATTCATTCCAGAACTGAATACTGATCTGTCTTCAGGTGCTACTTCAAGAGAATATGCAAGAACTTTCATGCTCATTATAAAATACGAGACCTAAGAGAACAGTTTCCCACCTCACTTCTTTCTAAGCTACTTAGCCAGAGTCACACGGCTTCTGGTGGCAGAACTGGGGCAGGATAATCGAACACCCAGTTTTAGTTCTTTCCAGTCTCACACAATTTCAACAAACCTCAGTAGGAATCCACACACGTGAAATTCTCAAGTAGCGTGTATAACAGCATATTACATTACTCCAGTTGGTGTGTTTTCACATTTATATCTTACCTATAGTGCCCTTCCAGTGGGAGCTGTACTGTGCCCTCATCTTCCATAGCTAGCATACTTTGTTCTTCCTGGAAAGACAAATGTAAAATATACAATGCGAATCTGATGAGCCTCCATTTTACATTAAAGAAGAAACATAAATTAATATTTCACTATCTCATTAACCTCAGAACCTTCCACTTTGTTTGCATTTATTAATGCTAGCACAGGTCCTTTCAATAAAGTATCAGCTACCAAGAACAGAAGTAATTAATGAGAGTCTCATACCACAAAGCAATTTAAATGCTAACAACAATCTCCTTCATGTCACTCAATATAAAATATCATTAATTTCCAAGCAGATTAAAACAAAAATCTAAATTTTACAAGGACAAATGTATTGGTAATCATCTTCATTTTTTTAAAGTTGAAATTACATTCCCCGAATGCTCTATTAGAAAGCAACAAGAGATGTATTTAATAGAGCAGTGGTTCTCAAACTTTCGTTTACACCAGAATCACCTGGAAGGTTTATTAAACATAGATTACTGGGCTGTACCTCCAGAGTCTGATTCAGTAGACTTGGAGTAGGGCCTAAGTACACATCTTGGGTGATGCTGATTATGCTGGTCTGAGGACCACACTTTGAGTGCCATTGCTCTAGAGACTGGGTAACAGACAGTAGAAGATATGGAGAAGCAGAAGTCCCTGTATGGACCGGAACACGGGAGTACTTTCCACTTAAGACTCATTATATGCTTCTGTTTTAGGCCTCAGATTTCTTCTTCAGTGTAATATTCCACCCTTCTCAAAAGGGTAGAAATGTTTCATATAGTCATTTCTTCATATATAAAGTCCATACAGTCAAAGTTATAGTTTTTCTAGTAGTCATGTATGGATGTGAGAGTTGGACCATAAAGAAGGCTGAGTGCCAAAGAATTGACGCTTTCAAACCATGGTGTTGGAACTCTTGAGAGTCCCTTGGACAGCAAGGAGACCAAATCAGTTAATCCTAAAGGAAATCAACCCTGAATATTCATTGGAAGGACTGATGCTGAAGCTGAAGCTCTGATACCTTGGCTACCTGACGAGAAGAGCTGACCCATCGGAAAAGACCCTGATGCTGGGAAAGATTGAACGTAAAAGGAAAAGAAGGCAGCAGAGGATGAGATGGTTGGATGGCATCACAGACTCAATGGACATGAGTTTGGGCAAACTCCAAGAGATAGTGAGGGACAGGGAAGCCTGGTGTGCTGAAGTGCATGGGGTCACAAGGAGTCAGACATAACTTAGCAATTGAACAACAAATGTTTTAAAAGTATATCTTTGGGATGAAGATAAACTTATGTAGCACTGAAACACCCTAGTTTAATTTACAATTATGTTATCATTAGCTTTTTTCCATGTACCTGGGTCAATTGGCAATGTTCAAGTTTAGAGAACTATTTGGGGCCATTTAAAACTGTTAAAATTATTGGCCTTAACTCCAGAAATGAAATTTTAAGTTGTGGAGAGGTGAAGAGCTAGGTCACTTTCCTGACCAAATGGGAACTGAAGAGAGAAAAAAAGGAAGGCCCTGGAGGGTCACTGCTTTCCCTTTTTCAGTAGCTTAGCAGAAGCTTGGCTGGTCTAAATCAGCTTTGGTTGATGTCATTTTTCCTGGCATACAAATCTATTCCAAGGGTCCTCAACTTGCATGCTACCTGGTCTGAAGAACCACCACCATATTTCTTGTTACTTAAAGAAATGGTGTTTTCTACCTCCTCTTCAGCTAGCCTATGAATTTATGAAACAATGTGGGGGCAGATCTTGTTTTCACTCTTGAAATACTCTCTGTACAGATCTAACCTGTGACCAGGCAGGCTCCCCTCTGCTGAGCCCTCAGCCTCTGCTGAGGCCTTAGGCCTTAGAATACCTCTGCCCAACCTATGCTATGTAATAAAGGAGAGGTCAGAGGACTGTATGGGATCTGCTATTTCTCTGCTTAGAAGCTGCCCTCCCAACCAACCCAGTGTTATATCTGTATTCTGTGATAGTATTGACATGTAGCTGTTATCCCTTTGCATTATGGGAATTTATTTTATTCTCTCTCTCTGTTACATTTCAAGGAAAATTTTTCTTTGAAGACCTCTAAGATATATGTTATTTCTTATGCATTATGCCTGTTCCCCATGTTACGTGGAGGTACCATCAGAACTAATTCAAAGTGAGTAGACAGTATCATTGGTTTGAAATTATATATTTAAGCACTTGTGCAGAGCTAATCTGTAGTCTAAAATGACGCATGCCTTGCAAATGGATTAGTTTCTATATATAGAAATGACCCATGGACCATATTAATTTATGTGCACACCACTGAGGCCATGGGTAGAACACATTTATCCTTTCAGAAGGAAAAGGTTATTTTTTCTATAGAAAAGGTTATCTTAATGTACATGTGAAAGTGAAAGTTGCTCAGTCGTGTCCGACTCTTTGTGACCCCATGGACTATACAGTCCATGGAATTCTCCAGGCCAGAATACTGGAGTGGGTAGTCTTTCCCTTCTCCAGGGGATCTTCTCAACTCAGGGATCAAACCCAAGTTTCCCACACTGCGTGCAGATTCTTTACCAGCTGAGCCATAAGAGAAGCCCAAGAACACTGGAGTGGGCAGCCTATCCCTTCTCCAGAGGATCTTCCTGACCCAGGAATCGAACTGGGGTCTCCTGCATTGCAGGCAGATTCTTTACCAACTGAGCTATCAGGGAAGCCCTGATGGTGCACATGGAGGGCCATAAAGAGAAAACAATCAGCAATCCCCAATGTTATTTAAGTAAAACCAAATACAAGCAAAATGTAATTCTTTTCTTGGTTGTCTACTGAAAGGTGAGATTGGTATATAGTATTTTTTCTGACCAACTCATAATAAAATGTAAAGAAGCCAGGTAGAAAGGTTTAACAAAGAGTAAAAATTGGGGAAAAAAGAAAGGTGCTGAAGAGAACAACGGTGCCATCAATGCCTGGATTACCTGGCAGAAGAAAACTAAGGCTCAAGATTCAATCTAACAGCAAAAAATTGGATCAAAGCTTTGGGAACAATTTTGTTTTTTTCCTCAGATGATTTTCCACTTTTCTCTCAAATTACTTTCAATAATTATTTTGCACTCTGTGGCTTGTTAGCATGTGTGGGCTTTATACTAGTCATAATTCTATCCAAACAAAAACTCATCACCTCTAAAGATAGCATTTCCAAGCCATGCTTATCTGAAGAGAAGGGTGGCGGAGCAGCCGCTGCCTTCAGTGCCAGAAGGAAGCTGGGTGGGCCCCAGAGCTTGGGGATAGAGGGCCGGCTGCATCCCAGGCAGCTCTGTGAGGAAGCCAAAAATCGAGACTTTCTGGGGAGGAGCAGTCAAATCAGGCACTAGCCGTCACGACAATCACAACCTCTTTTATCTCCATCATACAAGGAAAGAGAAAGAAAGCAAAAAGCTTCCTGAGTATCCTTAACTTTGTTAGTCTGAAATATCCTAAAATGAGTTCCATTCAGCATTTCATTTACACAGTGTCCATCAAAAATCTGCTGAGTTCCACAAAGATGATGATCAAAGTTTACCAAAGAGCACTTGAGGGGGTTTTGCCAATTTGACTACAGGAATGTTCATAGTCTGATTTGAGCACCAACTTTTTATTCAGATAGCCAAAGCATTGTTCTGATACTAAACAAGTGCAGGACAGTTGATTCCATACCCAGTAAAAAGCAGAAATATAGAGGCTTAAAAATGAATCTCTTCAACAGCACTCAAACATTTACTGGGTATGTATCATGTGATAAGCACACAGTGAATAAAAAGAATAATCCAGGAGCTATTCATGAATCCAATAAGCAAATACATTTTTCACGACAGGTTGTCTGCTAGGTACTGGGCATACAGCAGAGTCATAAACCTTACTCTTAGAGGACAAGAAGGATCACGCTAAGAACAGAACAAGAGGCAGTGGTATCTGGGCCAGGCTCGTTTGACTAGCTTGGTAATAGAAAGGAAGAAATTTAAGTAGGAAGAAAAAAGGGAATAAAAGATAGGAATGAATAAGACCTGTTTTCACAATAATGAACAACTAGCCTGGCTGGGGCGAAAGGCCTGGGCTAAGTAGAAAAGGAAAATAAAATTGGAGGTAAATTGTGGTGTGTTTTGAAGGATTTACATATAAAGTTAGATCATGAATCTGAATTATGGTTTGTGATAGTGTAAAAAATACAATTCATATATTATGATAACTAATAAATGCTCTACCTTTAGTGAAACAGATAGCATGCTACTGTATCCATTTTTCATGTAAAGTCTGTATCTGTAGAGGAATCCTAAAACAGCTCAAAGTACAAACAGCAGCACAGAGCCAGTGTTCACAACGGTGTCGAGAGTATTAGAGAAAACATTCAGCAATTTTAGAATTCCTAGATATTTAAAAATGGAAGGGAATTCAGAAATCAAGTTCAAGCCCTTCAATTTCATGCAAGAGAACATGAAACGCAACAGAATGCATGAAGTGCCCGAGCGTCTCCTTCCTCAATTACTAATAGGATAGATAATGCTACAAACATCACACACACACACACACAAACATACAGACACACCCCTATAATTATTTGTAAACCATAAAATATTATAAGAGATATTCCTTAAGACTTCCAATATGCAGAAGAGCCAATACATACAACTACTCACTTGAACGATGAAAACTGAAAAGAAAAAATATGGGTGGGGGAGTAGTCCATATAGAATTCATATAAACAGATGGATGCAACATACGTTTTTCATCAGCATATTTGATTCAGTTTTTCTAATTGACTTATCAAAATTATTATAAAATTTAAAAATTCTGACAGAGTAACTCTGGATTTAGAGGAATACATTCTGGTGATAGAGAGCTTGGGAGTTTAGGAAAGGTCATATCTCAAATTTCAGAACTCATGAGAATCACCTGGAGGTCTTGTTAACACAGATTTCTGGGCCCATATCCAGAGTTTTGATTCAGTAGCTCTGGAGTAGGGTCCAAGAATTCAGATTTATGACAAGTTGACAGGTGTTGGCTGATACAGCAGAGATCCTAGGACCACACTTTGAAAACCACTGCTTGAGGAAGAATAATATGCTTGCCTTGCTCTGAGATTCAACTAGAAGTAAGATTTGCCTGTACAATAATTAGGCCATCCTTCCTAAATCCACAACTGATGCTGATCTTTCTTAGCATAAGATATGCTCTCTAATATGTATAATCTTGGCCTTGCTCACGAGCCTGTTTCAGACAGATCGTAAGTCCCATTTGCACCCCTCCTTTCCTTCACCATAGCATCTATGTTGGAGTGAACCTCCCACAAACCAAGAGATGTCAATATCATGATCACTGAGCAGAGCTGAATTTCTAGGATTTATCTAACATTAACCTCCTCCTCCCTCACCGAGGAGCAAACATTCTGCTGGGGCTTTCTGCTTTATCAGCAGCCCTTTTGTCAAATGTGTACAATGTCCTAGAGAATACTGAAGTAGGAAGTAAAGTGTGTTGGTACTCTGAGCACATTTGGACATCCAGAATTTGATTCTGCAGTCTTCCCTTTACACAGAGCAATGTGCAAAATGTCAGGGTTCCAATATTCATTTCTATCCTGATTATAATCCTTTCTTTCTAAAAACTGAACCATATGCATATGCATATGCATGAAGTACATGAAAATTTGGAACAGAAGCTCTGCGACCTTGGACTGGCCTGTGTAGCTATTTATTCTGCTTAACTCATTATTGAATTTTAAGGTCAAACTAATGTTTTCTCAATGCCATAAGACCAGAAGTGGGCTACTGATAGTAAAGCCCTGAAAGATAAAGGTACAAGCTTGTAACTATCATCAAAAGGACAAGAGGTGAGTCTACTTAAAATTCAAATCTCAGTGAACTGAGACATTTCTGCTCTTTACCATCTTTCCGGATCACAATCAGAGTTACTCAGTTAATCTAAGTAATTGCAGAAACGCAACATTTTGGGTAGAACTTGTTCATTTACCACATTCATGTAAATGTCTTCTTCTGGAAGACTGGGCCTTGGTATAAGATGCTACAGTAAGATCACACTCTTCAGTGGAGTCCATAAGCCTCAAGCAAATGAAATACTGAAATCTGGGTTACCAAGTAGAAAATCAACCAGAATTTTAGTTTCAGTAAGCTGTTGCTGCTAAGTCGCTTCAGTCGTGTCCGACTCTGTGCAACCCCATAGATGGCAGCCCACCAGGCTCCCCCGTCCCTGGGATTCTCCAGGCAAGAGAACACTGGAGTGGGTTGCCATTTCCTTCTCCAATGCATGAAAGTGAAAAGTGAAAGTGAAGTCGCTCAGTCATGTCTGACTCCCAGAGACCCCATGGACTGCAGCCCACCAGGCTCCTCCGTCCATGGGATTTTCCAGGCAAGAGTACTGGAGTGGGGTGCCATTGCTCTCTCTGAGTTTCAGTATAATCCTTCTTAAATCTTCCTACTCTCTATACTGATCATATTCTTTTAATACTAATTCCAGGTTAGAAAGTTAATATCTTTAAATTATACTTTCTCTCTCCAGTTGTCAAATGTAGAATTATCTTTCGTTGCACTGGTCATAACTATATTTTAATGTCCTACTATGGATTATTTCATGACTGTATTATTGGTTTACTTGTTTCTTTATAAGTACTGAGGATCACATTAAAGTACATCATATTAATCTAATTGAGAATTTAAATTCTGTAAACCTGAGTAATGTATTGCAAGGCATTTTCCTTTAGTTTTTCTCATACTCTGAACTGAAGGATACAGCTGTAACTTTTCCTCAATAAATCCTTTATCTCTTTTTGAATCCTTTTAGAAAATACTTAGGTTAGGTTAGGTTAGGTTAAGTCGCTCAGTCGTGTCCTATTCTTTGCTACCCCATGGACTGTAACCCACCAGGCTCTTCCGTCCATGGGATTCTCCAGGCAAGAAAATACTTAGATTTAGTAATATTAATTACTTCTAAATTCTTTATCTACATCATAAAACAGTCAATAACCATTGGTATATAATGAGTCTATAATGTAAAAAGATTAGAAGCTCATTCCATAGCATCTCTGCCTATCCGAAGTTACTAAATTCCAAAATGGACATATGGCACACATACATATGAGTACCATACATATGCAGCTATGTGAATGGTTCTCAGCAATGGAAATAACATATTCTAATACATTTATGATTACTGTCAAATTTGCCTTCTCCTATTTCACAGACATATAAGGGAAGAATATGAAACTTTCTTTGAATGAAAAAAGGGAAGAAATATTAAGCATAATATATTGTATATACTATTCATATGGATCAAGCCAGTCAATCCTAAAGGAAATCAACCCTGAATATTCATTGGAAGGACTGATGCTGAAGCTGAAACTCCAATATTTTGGTCATCTGATGCGAAGAGCAGACTCATTGGAAAAGAGTCTAAGGCTGGGAAGTACTGAAGACAAAAGGAGAATGGGGTGGCAGAGAATGAGATGGTTAGATAGCATCATCAACTTGATGAACACAAATCTGAGCAAACTTCAGGAGATAGTGGAGAACAGAGGAACCTGGCATGCTGCAGTCCATGGGGTTGCAAAGAGTAGGACACGGCCTAGTGACTGAAAGACGATAAAAATTATATATACATGGTATTTTTCTTTTTACAAAGTTTTAGAAGGGCAAGAATGCTCCATGGTACAGATATGGCATAACATGAATGCTGTAGAAGATATGATTGTATGCCTGGGGCTGTTGCTAGCTGATTCCTACAGAAATGGTAAAGACATTTGACAGGAAATCAAAGCAGGAAAATAATGTAAAATTACAAGCTACTGCATCAGAATACTTAACATTCTCATTATCAGGGAATCTAAGGAAAACCTTGTGGTCAATTAGTTTTGTATTCAAAGTTGTCTTCCTTAGAATTTGAAACTTCTTAGAAATTATTTTCAACCTAAATAAATTTTAATTATGTCAAGTATGAATAGTTTAAGCCTTTAATATTTCTATACTCATGTTCACTTTATTTACATTTATTTTATACCAAATTCTGTTGCATTTTTCTTGAATAGTACCTGAGGAGGACTGCAAACCTTTAATAAAGCCCTAAAATCATATTCAGATTATCCAAATATCCTAGTTAAAGCACTGTTAAAATATCTCTCACACTTAAATGAGAGTATAAACTTAGAAAAGTAGTTAAAGCTTAGAAAAAACAGAAAAATAGTTAAAGCACTATTAAAAATTTTTTCTCATACTTAAATATATCAACCTTAGAAAAATAAAGAAGCTTGAAAACTTTATATTGACATTTTCAACATTATATCAGTTTTACTTTTCATATGGTTCATGAGGTTCTTGAGGCAAGAATACTGGAGTGATTTGCCATTCCCTTAGTATGGCTAGAAGTATAATTCAAAGTATGCCTTCTACAACATATAGGACAATTTTTTCACCATGGAAATGTGAAGAAATGCCAGACAGTCACATATTATGTTTGTAGAAACATCTGAGCAGAAATCCCATTAGACTTCATGGCCTAATCTGGACTCATCTAATGGTTAAGTAAAACCTAAGACCACTGAAATGTTTGCAAACAAATTCCCCAGAAGAAAGAGGAAAATTCCCATGGCTTGAGAAAATATACCACAGAAGAAACTAAATACATTTACTGACTGCTTTGTAGAAGAAAAAATGGAGGGAATAATGCACAAGTCTCACTAAGTATTTTCTTTCAAATTCATTTCCAGTTATACAGAAATTTTGTTCTTCTGTTTTACCACTTATGGACTCAGTCATTCTGCTAAATGATGTACTGGTCATTTATTTTTCATTTATACTCTTTGCAATACTTTAAAAATATTATGACTACTAGTCTTCAAAATAGATCCAGATTTATACATGAATTTTAAATGTCCTAACACAAATTGTTTTAACATGTAAAACAAAATAGGATAAATCAGTAGTTTGTGAAAGTAATAAAATCCCCAAAGTTTCTCAAACAATATTTACTCAGTCCTAAAGCACTTTGAAAGATTGAGGGCAGGAGGAGAAGGGGATGAGAGAGGATGAGATGGTTGGATGGCATCACTGACTCAATGGATATGAGTCTGGGTAAACTCCGGGAGTTGGTGATGGACAGGGAGGCCTGGCGTGCTGCGGTTCATGGGNAACAATATTTACTCAGTCCTAAAGCACTTTGAAAGATTGAGGGCAGGAGGAGAAGGGGATGAGAGAGGATGAGATGGTTGGATGGCATCACTGACTCAATGGATATGAGTCTGGGTAAACTCCGGGAGTTGGTGATGGACAGGGAGGCCTGGCGTGCTGCGGTTCATGGGGTTGCAAAAAGTCAGACACAACTGAGTGATTGAACTGAACTGAAAGCACTTTGAAAGAAAATCACACTTGATCTAACCAAAAGGCCAAGAAGTGATGAAAGCAAATCAGAGCAACGTGCTTTCCTTAAACATTTCGTATATTTCAAGAATAACTAATTTTATCTTTTAACTAGAATTATAATCTTTTGATTAAAACTTTGTTCCCTAGGAAAATACCAACAGTAATAATGTCTCTTTTTTTTCTTCTCACATATTCAACCAAAAAGCAATCACTGTTTGATCACAGTTTGGAAACAGTTAAGGATCAACAAGCTTCTGCCATCCTAAGGGGAGGAATCAGAAAAATAAACCTTATAATTTGAAGGATAATGAAGTACAAAGTATTTGCAAATTTCACTAGAGTTTGCTTATATAAGATATGTGCTCTCTCTGTTCAAGTTTCAGCTTTATGATTTGATACACTCATCTTTCAAATAGTCCACCTGTGCTTGTTAGTAATCACTAAAGATAAACACAATAGTTTATTTTGCAGAGCTGTTATTGTGCACGTGTTGCTTTTTCTTTATAAGATACTGATTTTGCTCGGACTTACTTCTTTTTCAGCATCTTCTAGTTTCTTTTTCTTACTCTCAGGCATTAAATCATCCAACCAGCTGAGTTCCCGTTTGGTAAACAAAAAGTCCATCAGTTTTCTTACAAATACCAGAGCTAACACCTGAAGGAAATAATAAAAGATTTTAAAACAAGGAAAAAATATAAATGGTAGATTTAGATTTGTTTGTTTTTTGGTAGAAACAAGTCAACTACAATTAGGTCTGATATTAAAGTGAAATTTTGATATATGTGTATATAATAGATATTGTCTAACTTTTGCTTCCTTCAGTCTCTTTTCTTACCACATCTCCAGAATAATGGCTATGATTCTACCCATTATAGCAGGCATTTAAAGAAGCAATGAAAAAAACTATATTTTTGACCATTTCCTTAAAAACACTTTAAGAATATTAAACCTTTTAATACCTATGCTGATCATATTTTAATCATTTATAGTCATTCAAATTTTAATACTTTAGCTTTGAAATATTTGAAACTCATCTAAAATATTTAATAAAATTTAATTTTTAAAGTTTCCTTAACTTTTCAGATTTTCTACTATATCTTTAACATTAAATTGTGAAAGTTTACATTTTTTACCCAACTTTAATTAATTCAAACTAATGTTCAGAATGATAAAGATAAAACTAGCATGAATCACTGAAATTCACATATATAATCTAAAACCCAATCTTAATTACTAGTTTTAGTGGCTAAAGTTTATACCAAGGTTTCCAATAACTGTTCAAAATCATGCCATTGTTCTAATTTGTTCATGCATTTTTAGTGAGAGCAGAAAATCAGGGGGAGAAAAAGGGCTGACTTAAAAGTATCATACCATCATGGGAAAGACAATAGCAGCTCGTGAAGCTTTGATTATCCACAAAAGGCCGAGGCAGCTCATCTGAATGACGGTGAAGAGGTGGACTTTTCGAAGTGGCACATGCCTTAGATATATGAAATCTGGTTGATGTTTTGCAGGCATCCAGAAGAGCTTTATTCTATCAAAGAACTAA
>SJYX01017768.1:7733-26923 GCA_006410675.1 Oreotragus oreotragus
TGCTTCAACGCATTACATCTATTGTGCACTTTATCAATTATTATTACATCAGCTCCACCTTAGATCATCAGGCATTAGATCCTGGAGGCTGGGGACCCATGCCTTAAAATACTCTCTGTTATCCACTTCAAAAGGAGAGCCTGACCAGCTGACCCTCGCTGGTAATCAAACCCCTACCACAGAGGGGAGATACCTCAGGTGTGGTGGTGTGAAGGAAAAACACTTTCTATGGGACTCTCTTGGAAATCAAACCCCTCTAAGAGATGGGAAATATCATAAAAGGGGACACAGCATACATTGCTCTCGTTATGCTGAGCCCCTAAAAATGGGACAAAATTTCTCCCTACACAGCTTGTTTGAGTGAAACAATTATAAAGAAGTCCTTCTGAATATATAAATGTGTGTGTCTACAACTGTATTAGTTACATTTTATTTCATCTGCCTTGCAGTTATAACCAGTCTGTACGTAATCCTATCTGTTATGTCTGAATACTTCCAGGGTGAAGAAAAGAAATTCATCACAACAGAAAACTTTTAGGAAAAAAAAAACACATGAAGAACCAGTCCAACCTTTAAAGGTCACTCAGAAACTAAAATCTTTATTTGAATTCATTATGAAATCAATGGAACCTTTGGTTAAGATTCATGTAATTATAAATAACACAGACCACAAGGAGAACAAAATGTTTAAGTCATAAATCTTTCATAACTTCTGAAACTTCACTTTTCACTCTCACATGCTTGCACTTTCCACACCCAAGAAAGACTATTGTACCATTGTGGATTATTTAGTCTGGCTAGCTGGCATACTGCCTAAGCTTTTAGGAGTTAAAAAAAGATTATATAATCTGTCTTTTGATATTTCAGTTCATGTTTTTCAGCATGCTTGTATCTTTGCCAAGAAATGCATATTGAGTGAAAATTCACTTCTTAACATGCACCAGGGAAGAATTCATAGGTAAACGAAAAGCACGCTGAAAAGACATAGCAAGTCCTGGTTTCAGAAATATATTCCAGTAAGTCTACAAATTCCATTAGTGTAAATACCAATGGCTTGGCAATGCTGCGTGCATCAGTATATATCAGCAGGCATGCCACAGTGATTTTCAGTGGTGTTCCGTTTAGTTACCAATCAGAAGCATCACTTAACAATTCTGTTCAGAAACGACGAGGACAAAAAGCAGCTCGGATCAAGGGTACCATTTGATTTGCCTGCACTAATAAGGGCCATAAATTATTTACAGGACTTCAAAGTCTTGAAACTGGTGAAGTACACCAGGGCAAAAGTAGAATTTGTTTGTTTATTATCAATTATTTACACAGTATGTTTTACAACATCAGATGTGTAGAAGAGGCATAATCCTGAGGAATGGCACACAATAAGAAGCATATTATGTTAATTCTGTAAAAGCTTAACATGAACCATCAAGACTTGGAAGCCATCTGATGAAGTGTTTATAAATATTTCAACAACAATCTCAATAATCATAAACTCTAAAAAGCATTCCAAAATACAAACCAATTTATAATTTCTAGGTTAGTGAAAATCCAGGCACACGCAATCTCCTGCTTAATTGTAATGAAGGGACTTCAATTTCTGATCAAATGTGGTAACTTCCAAAAAAAAAAAAAGGGCTCTTGTTCACCTAATAAAATATTTGTAATACAGGGTCACACATAATAGAGAAATCAAATCCACATCTACCCAAAGAGGTCAGCCAAAAAATAAACATGTCAATCTTTTTAATCAAGCTGGCCACTTCAAATCTAATGTAGTAATTATAGATAAAAATGTTGCTGAGATTAAGAGCTACACCCCCGGGACGGGTGGCACGTATGTTGGGACTTGATTGTTTTTTAATATGCCTCCAGTCAAATGTGGTAAACTTCACACTTTTTAACCAGTGTGTTTGTAATAGATTGAATGAAACAGGTCTACAAAAGAATCAATAAATGTAAAGACTAGAAAGAATTAGAGAGGCTGGCAGGCTTGTACCTATTGTCTGGGGGAATTAGATGTCAGTTTGAGTATTATAACTCTGACAAAGATTTCCGAGCTTTAATTTACTAGAACATATAATGGGCCAAGGAGAGGCTGGGAAACACAGTCAGACTGAATACATTATTTAACAAACACTTTAATGAATGTTACACACTTTTTTTTTTTTAATACTCCTGACATTTTTTTCCCCATTCATTTTTCAGACCCTTGTTTATCAATGAAATGCACTTCCCTAAAAGAGTCTTCTCCTAGGGCCCTTAAACCTCAATCCCGTGATGGTGCCCTTAATGCTGAATACTAGTCTAACAGGAACCGACAATGCTTACCTTCAGGTCAGGATGAAAGAAGCCTCGGAAACCCCATCGCTAAAGTTCAGCAAGCAAACAAAATATGATAATGATAGAAGGATTAGGTGAGTAATTCCCAGTTCAGCACATATGCCGAAATAGAACAAGATTTCACAAGACTTTAGTCTTTATTTTTCCAGCGACAGCGAAAAGTTTTAGGAGAGCTCTGGGGCTGGCATAAAGAAAAAAAAGCCAGTGCCTTTTTGTTTATTTACTTATTTTTTAAAACCTAAATCCATGGACTTAACTGTGCTTAGCTCACAAAGGAGTTGTCCAGCCCTTATCCACACACCAGATGCAATTTAGATAGGTTGCACTCCCCCCTTCACTTATCTTGGGAAAGGAGAAAACATTCCATTAATCAAAAACTAATGCAGAAACACCCTTGGGAATAAATGGAAACCACATTGTAAAGGGAGAACTCGTGTTTTCTGTAAAACATGAAAGAACGACATGTCAGGAAACGGGCCGAAGTAGCCAAATAATAATCAACACGTAGCCAGCCAAAAATGACCGGAGTCTCTGCTGACTTTCACTGCATGCCAGTCACTAATGAAAGGCACAAATCTTACTGATGTAAATCACCCTGTCTGCTGTTTCACGATGCTCTAACCTGACTTCCGGCAAATAGCGACAAACCAAACAATGAACAAATATTTAGAGAAGTGCCAAAGAGCCATACATTTGGAGGGTGAGGAGGAGACACAAAGATGGACTTTGTCTTTAAAGAGTTGACAATCTTTACAAGAAATATGTTTTTAGCTACTCTCAAATAAAGTTGAAAAACGTCTTCTGTAAAGAGCCAGATGGGAATTAGGCTCTGGGGGCGGTCACATGTCCTAGGCACAACTGTCTAGCTCTGTCATCAGGACGCAGAGCAGCCACCAGCAGGATGTAAACAAATCCAGGAGGCTGAGTTCCAATACAATTATTAATGGACACCAAAGACAGGACATTTCACATAATTGAAATGTCCCATGTCATTCAATATTATTCTTATCATTTCTTTTCATCTACTTAAAAATGTAAAAAAAAAAAAAAAAAATATTAGAATCCAGGCCAAACAAAATAGATAGGGGACCCTGACTTGATCTGTGGGTCAGTTTGCTAAATCTTCCTCTAAAATAATTATGTAATAATGACTATAATAATTTCTACTCGTACAATCAGGAAGCGCAAACTGTAACCAATCAGGGATGCCAAAGTAGGCTAGAGTTTCCAATCTAAAACAGAATTCTAATCTACTTGAAAACAATACAATTATTCTAGTGGCAGTGTTTTAAGGAAATCCTGATACAAAAAAAGGCCTCAGATCTCTGATGTATAGCAGAATCCTTGGAGTAAGAGTATTCAGGACAAACTTCAGTCCAGGAGCCCAGAAATCCATGTTAGGTTCAACCAAAATGGTTGGTAAATAGGATATAAGGGGAAACTAGCAGATACTGAATATCTAGGACCCAATATTCCCAATATCTAGGACCTAATGATCCTAAAAGGTTAAACAGACACTCATTGCAAGAATTCTAGATAAAACCAACTGCACTGAGTTTCCCAAGTGTGATATAACATGTGGTGGGGAAGGAGAATTTCCAATGGGATGATCTGTCATGATGCTTTAAGAGAGGCAGCCTTTGGGATGGTTTTCTAATCTCAGGCATCCACTTGAGTGAAAATGGCAAATCGGGGACATTCTAAGAGGAGAACAGAGCTTGGGAGAGGGGAAGGAGTGGGAAGCATACAGTTTCCAGAGGTCAAGGAGACTTCAGGAAACCTTAGAGGGATGAGGGGGTAGCAGAAAAGAAATAAGGATGGAATCATATTAAAGAGGGCTTTGAATGCTAGCCTGAAAAATTGGGACTCAATTTTTATGCAGATGAAGGCCAAGAATTTCAAGCTCTTATTATACAAATGAAATTTTAGCAAAGCTAAAATCGTCTTTATAACCCAAGTTCAATAATACTCTAATCACAAAACGAAAATTTTCATAAAATAATTTCAGACCTTACATTTCTTTCTAAAATCCTTCTGCCACTGCTCTGAATAAAAATCAACATGACTTTTATAACACAGGGTTAAAATGGTTGCACGGGATAGAGCCCCACTCAGCAGGAGCTCAATAAATAGGTAAATAATTGTATGTTACCTTGTGGATCTATGCCAATGTCAGATAAATGAAATCAAGTCAGATTCTGAAGTTAAAGAAGCACTAAAGGAATTTTTTTCTTCAGTATTATATGAAAACTTGGAAGCCTCCAATACATTCTCCCGCTCCCCTTTTCAACATATTATTTATGTGGGCAAAACTGTAATTATACTAGGGTTATAGCACTGATGATAAATTTTTTTCAATAGAAAATTTCAGTTTGTAAGACATGGAACATGAGAAAAAAATAAAAAACAATCCTGACATTTAAACTTGACACCTCCAGGTAAATTCAGTTCTCAAGTATCCACTGGGATGCTAATTTTCATCAGGGTATAATTATAAATGGACAGTTGGCTTCAAGTGCCCTATGAACCTTGGCACAGCAAGGTGCTATTACAAATCACAGGAAATGAGGTACTTTAGAGGATGTCCAGTTGTAATGCCATCAAATGAGGGGCTGGAAAGTCTCCTTGTGTCCAGGTGTTTGAGCAAGTTTTCAGAGGTCAGGTGCACATGAAGAACGATGAATGTTTGTTTAAATATTTGTGATTTTTCACACTGTTTTCTGTAGATATCTAAATTGAATTACTAAATTAAATTACTAATTTAGTAATGATCTAAATTACTGACATAGTCAGAGCCATACCAGAAATACTTAAGAATGTCGGTACTGTCAGAGCAAATTAATTTAGAAAGTATTTGTTCAGCTCATTCTAAGGGTCCATGGAATTAATGTTTAGGGGGAAAATTTTAAGTACCCAAATGAGGAAATGATAAATTTTTTTTCTTTAAATTTGCAACTACACTCAATTTGTATTAATAAAAGCATATGCATATAATGATGTATTTATAGAAAACAAACATGCTATAAAACTCAGAATATTTGTTAATCTTCCCAACTCACTACTCAATTTTAATTTTTAGTTTTAGTCATCTTAGATTTTTCAAAAGGGAAACCACAAAACAGATCTAAGATCAATTAAAGTCCTTTGAAAAAAAAAGAAAGAAAGTGTTCTAATGGTAAGATCAAGCAAATTGTACTCAAACATGCAGATACCTGCCTTCCCTACCCACGAATCTGGCTCTAAGCAGATGAGATGATTCTAGACAGAGAGGACTTTAGCACAAATCAGTAAGTCCCTCTTATGGGCCAACGTATGTGTAGGCTATCTGCAGACACTCATGCAGGCTGGCACAAACACACACATGTGCTTACTGATTTATAGGCAAGACTAATTATGCTTCTACCAAACTGCAGTCCACACTCTTTTGGAAATATTCCAGACCACCAAATGCAACAACTTTGAGGACACATGGGGGTGAACTGAAACCATGTTTACCCAGGTGTATGCCTCGGAAATCCTCCAGAGAACCTGGGACAGGCCTGAGACTACATGCCATCCACAAAATCAGTCTTCTCATCTCAAGGGGACATGCTACATGGTTTCCAGGTCTGGTTTCCTAAAGGGTCTTTAGTCCAACTTTGAACTTTCTGATATGTACATTAATACATCTAAGTCTGGTTGTACCGTAATGAGCAGGCTAGAGTTAAAATCTCCCACTCATTACCGAGTTCATGCATCATAGAATTGTACTTTGGTATGAGACCCAAGTGCAAAGGATGGATGAAGGGGTGCCATTTGATTGATCTTGCCCACTTAATCCAGAAAAGTTGTCTCACTGAGCTCAAGTTACACTGTCTTTCAGCACAGGGATAAAGAGGGCCACCAAGCATCAGACCTCAAAGTCACCTGTCACACTCTACCATGTGACACCCAAGAGGAACAACACTGATATTTCACCATAAATTTCAGCGGGTGTACACCTCCATAACAGAACTGGATTCATTTTAATATTCTGCTTTTTTTTTAATTTTGAAAAATTCTCCACTTAACTTTCATTCCCTCCATGTTTTATAGCTCTCCCTGAAGTAGGCTTTACCATATAAATATTTAATATAATCCTTTCTCAACTCTAGCATACAGGTTTTTAAAAGATACTGAATTATAAGCAATGAAGTTGAAGTTTCACATTGAAGGGACATAGAGATTGTGACTGCCAAGGTAGACATGAGTCCATCAGCAAACATTCATTGCACATCTAGAGTGCTCAGCAGGTCAGGATCCTTTGGAAAAGGCTGTTGGCCTGGCTCCAAGGGACTCCAATTATTAGAGGAATCATGCTTCCCTCTTTGCAATTACTTAGAGCTTTGACACCCTGGCCATTTGATCCCATCAAGCCTTATCCTTCATTCCTTGTCAGTTTTGTTTGTCTTCATTCATTTAATTATATGCAAAAGCACAGTAGCTCACCAAGTCATACTCAATTCAGTTCAAAAAAAGGACCTCTGGCCACTCTTTGCAGCCCGGAAGTAAGACCCACCAACAACAGGTTTCATACCGGTAGGGAGCATCGCACAGCTTTTGCTAGGGCTGAGCGATACTGAGCCACTTCTGGGTGTTTATCTTAATGTCAGAGGATGATCTGAGGACTAAAGGATCATGAGATGTCCTGAGAATTTTAAAAGAGGTATCTGATCTCATCTACACACAGGGAGACTGAGGCTGGTGAGTTTAGTGGGTTTAGCTAAAAATCACACATTCAATAACAATTCTGAGTTAGAATGCAAATTTACTCTAAATTTGAAAATACCTATAACAAATAATGTGCCACAGAACGAAAAAATATATATATATGTATAATATACACAATTAACATACTTACATTTGGTCATATCTCATTTTACCTCCTCCAAAGTATTGAGATTTTTCACAGTTATATTTTGAAACAAATTTTCAGTCCTTAAATATTTAAGGACTGTATCAGTATTACAGTACAAAAAAGTCTTGGAAACATAAGCTTCATATTTGGTGCTGTTTCACATAGATTGTTGTTAACATGCCACAAGCTGTAGACACTTAAAAATACTGTTTAATTTTCTTTAATCCATTTCGTTTTATGGATCTAAAATGGCCATCAGACAATAATACAGCAGTTTCCATAAGGAATAAATTGTTAGTGCTTGACAAAAAACTCTTTTTATGCCAGAAGAGGGAAATATAAAAATGTCTTTTCCATATAATTATATTAAAAAATGTGTTCGTAGGTTCTCTCATATTACAGCTGTTAGAATCTTTTTTTTTTTTTTTTAAGGCACTGACTTAAGAGCTCTCCTTTTCATCCCTTTTTTCCTAATTAATTTCTGTTCAACCAAAGAATTCTTTCCTTTAATGGCTTTTGCTACCAGAGCAAAGCCTTCATGCAATGAGCAAGCCCATTTCTGAGCTTTGCTCTTCAAAAAATAGGGGCAGGAAAGATAAAAATGTTTCTAAAAAGGGTACTTTCCCATTTAGGTGTTATTCTTCATTTAAGGAGAGTTGACAGATAATTACTAGTCTCTACAAAAATTTAAATCTTCTGCTACTCAAAGATGGAAAGTGTACATAAACAGAGAAATACAATCTTTAAAAGATATTCACAGTTTCACAAACTTGGTCCCCCAGGGAACCATCTGCTATTAATTTACTAATGAATTCTGATAATAGTCTTACTTTTGTTTATCATTATTTTTTAAAGTTTTTTTTTTTTTAAAGAACTAGAATGAATTTCACATGTTTTTCTTCAGAAGATTTCTCTCCTTATATTTTTCTCATATCTATTTTTGATTTTGTTTATATTTTAAATATTCAGAATTAATGAGGTTTCTTTATATACTTTGCAAAATTTACAGACCATTATTTTAAATTTCTTTTTTTTTTCTCGTTATGCTTTGAATATCTGCTTTTCTTTTGAAAGAATGAGGGAGGAAAGTCTGTTTAATTAAATAATATAGTCAAACAACTGCTCTTTTTTACACTGCAATTGCTTCACTATTAAAAAGAAGAGGCAAGGCATAAAACTCAACTAATTACATTTATTAAAGATCTGAAGACGCACTAGAATCTCTGCCAATACCTCCTACTTCCACCCGCACGCCAACTGCCTGAATATTAGAAAATCTGGAGAAATGAGATGCCTAACACAAATTATTCAACAAAACAGAATTATATGCAAATATATATAATATTTATAAAGTACATTAGTATATTTCTTACCCAAGCCATTTGAGTTAATATAAACATATTTTTAAAAAAATCATGTCACTGCCATAAATTGGCACTCAGTTAAGACAAATGCAGTCATCAGTATCAATCAAGAAGTCAAAAAGTCGGCTGTTTTGGAATCTATTCATTCTGTGCATGTAGATGTGGCTTAACATTACTCCCCACTCAAGAATATGTAATAAACGTAACAAGTTCCAGTGAAATAAGTAATCTGTTATTAAAAACAAGCAAGGGGTCTTCTGTTATTAAAAACATGTCCATTTTCCTTCAGTATAAATTCAATGGCATTGATCAATAAATATTAGAAGTTATCTTTGACACAGGCAAATTTTGTAACAGGAATAATTTAAACAGTTATGCATTTCAGAAGTGATTATATACCAATTTAATCCAAATATTATCTCTTGTACTCATAAATCTACTAACTTTCCCTACCTTTTGATGCTGACAAAAAAAATTAACATGAATGTTTCATCTCCCATGGACATCTACACATGTACACACACACATGCATGCATAAACGGGTATGCACGCACATGTAGGAAATTGATCATCATGTCAAACATACCCACTTAAAAAAGAGAGGGCTTTTTTTTTTTCTTTTAATTAATTGTGCCATTTTCCTTTTTCAGCTTCCATATATAAAGAAAGCTTAACTGTGTGCTTACAATGATAATTCAGGCTAGAATCCATTACTTTAATTATCTTACAATGAGCAGAAACATCTAATGTGTGGTAAATGTAGCTCTCTTAATAGAAAAGCAGATTTTTAAAGACATGCTCATTTTTGAAATAAGTTGGACATACTACAGTCAGGTTCCTGTGTTTTCTATATACAACTGGTATTTCATTTGGAATTACTTGAGCACATTGCAAAGTGTATGCACTCTAACAAGAGGTCAAGTTTCACTCAGTGAATCGATTCAATATGAGAAGCAGAAATTTCCACAGAGGGAACGAAATTGCCTTAAAGTCAGTTGGCATCGTTTTGTTTCAGCTCCCTGCTCTGAGTGCTGAGTCCAAATGCCTACAGTGCTCTGCGCTGTTCTGCACTACTTTGAAGAGCAGAAGGCTTGAAGGGCTGTTAGAAAGAGTAATGATGGAATTACAACTGACTAGCTCTCTGTCTGGTGAGACTACTCAGAAAAGACTAACGAGATAGCAATGGCTAAAAGGCCTTTGTTGTCTAGGTAAGAATGAAAGGGTCTTTTTTTTTCTTTTTGAGTTCTTCACGCCAATATTGACCTCAAATTCAGAAAAGTCAAAGATTCAGTATGACTCACACTGGCTTTGATTAGGTTTCCAATACAGTCGAAATAACAGATCACTGTAAAGCATATGTAAAATAGTCTCTGTTCAATCAGTGATAAGTGTTTGAAAAGAACTCTCTGTTTATGCTACGGTGCCATCAACCGAGACCTTTGTTTAATAGCTGATCAGAACTCAACAATAGCACTGCAGTTAGTGGAAATGAGAAAACAGGTTATATTGCTTGGATGATTAAAGTGACATAATAAAGAGCCAATGAAATGATTTTAGGACTGATGGGTGATATCCAAACCATACTGAGAACCTGCACTGGACAGCTTCTGTGCTATTACTCAAACTCTGTATAAAATAGATGACTTTCATCAGGTTATAACAAAACACTTTAAAACAAGAAGGAAGAGATCCATCTTTCCATTCACAAGACCACACACCATTTCATCTCTGTGAGGATTAGATAGGTATTCAGTCTATATTTTCCCCCAAATAAGACCAGGAATACCGAGTTATATGTAACAACTAATGGAGAAGGCAATGGCACCCCACTCCAGTACTCTTGCCTGGAAAATCCCATGGATGGAGGAGCCTGGTAGGCTGCAGTCCATGGGGTCGCTGAGAGTCAGACACGACTGAGTGACTTCACTTTCACTTTTCGCTTTCATGCATTGGAGAAGGAAATGGCAACCCACTCCAGTGTTCTTGCCTGGAGAATCCCAGGGATGGCGGAGCCTGATGGGCTGCCATCTATGGGGTCACACAGAGTCGGACACGACTGAAGCAACTTAGTAGTAGCAGCAACAGAAATAGACTGGCTCTCTTTATTTTGAAAACATTTGTTTCAATTTTAAAAACACGCCTTAATTCTTTCAGAAACTAAAAGTTTGCATCCAAGCCATGGGAAATCCACTTCTTATCTAAAAAATAATCAGGCATCCCTTTATAGTTGCAATTATATTTTCAGCATCATGAGGCATATTTTATTAAGTGGTTAAGTCTTTTGAGACAATGGTTATTTTAGAGATTTGGTTATGATTATAATTTTATCTCACTTCTTCATCTAATTGTAAACTCTTTAAGGAAAGAAACATCCTATGTAAGTCCCCAGAGGCCGAGGAGAATGATCTGCACACTCAGTCACAGGATTTGATTAACTTCTATCCCAGAAATTTCAGTCTTAGAAACCTAGAGATCTACTGGAAATGAATGTAATAACTTTTTCATATAGGCTGTTTAAAAATATTTGTTGTACCAAAATATTCTGCTTGTCTAACCTGAAGTACTCTTGTTGTCATTTCAAATCATTTCTTATAATATTGAACTTTTTGAAGTTGAGGAATCAAACTGCTGGTCAGCATTTTACAAAATACATAAAACATTTACTTTGGAATAATAAAATAGAACTACTACTCTCTATATCAAGGTTGAATTTTACATAAATGTAGTAAACTACATTTTAAAATTTAAAATGGAATATATTTTCAACTTTACTAAATTAGGTACTGGAAGAAACATGTTTTTTAAAAAATTCTCCACTAAAGATCAAGTAAATTAGCATACTTGAATGAGATAAAATAGAAAACAAACCTGTAAAATAAATACATGTTGTGTTAATATAATATGGTTTAGATAAGGTTTGCTGCTTTTTCAGAAATAACTCCTACAATCTTGGCATGCTTCTACTCAAAACAGTTCGATAAATATGCACATGGTTCAGGACATGGTAAAAATGAAAATGCTGATAAAAAATGGACATATGTTATCTGGACTCACACTATGTTAAACTTCAGCTGAAATAACCAGAAAAGAAGGCAAGGAAATTATCCTTTCCCAATCCATTCCTTATCATTCTCAGAGACTTCCCTTGAGTTCATGCGAGTAGAAATTATTTCTACCAAAGTTATCCTTGGTTCTGTAACTGCATATTAATGAACTATAATCAAGGTCTTTTCCACAAGCAAGAAATAAGGACAAAACCTCTATCTCAATTCTTTTTGAGCATGAAAGCTTAAAAAAGCTTAAATGATCAGTTAGAAGCAATGCAGGCTTCCCAGGAAGCACTAGGAGTCAGGAACCCACCTGCCAGGGCAGGAGACACAGGAGACGCGGGTTTGATCCCTGGGCCAGGAAGATGCCCTAGAGGAGGGCGTGGCAACCCACTCTAGTACTCTTGCCTGGAGAAACCCATGGACAGAAGAGCCCGGCAGGCTACAGTCCACAGGGTCACAAAGAGTCGGACAAGACGGAAGCAACTGAGCACACACTTGCTAAGAACAATGCATCACCTGCTAGGTGGGTTTGTGGTGAAGGAGGCAGCTTTCAGTATTTCCCAGAAACCTCTAAACTCCAGTTCTCATCTTTGAAAAACTTAATTTCACCCTTAATTTTCTGCAATTCCATATTTTTTCCCTTGTTAATATGTTAATTGTTCCAGTCTCATCTAATATTCTCATCAAACTGATGCATACTCATTTTAATTGGAATGAAGATTCAGAATAAATCATGTTTTATTCATTTATCTCATTTTCCCAAATACAACAAAAATTAACCATCCAAGTTTTAGTCGAAATTCCACAGCTTTTTGACATTTCCACTATAGCAATTACTACTATTTCTTTGTTAGTGTCTTGACATAGACAAACATTTTGGAGAAAACAGTAAGTCAAACATCAAGAAGTAAATTGCTTCTAGTAGGGTTTTGGTTAAATATGTCCAGTTTAGAAATTTAACTGTGCCACTGATTTCTTTTCTTACTTTAAACTAGTCATTTAACCCCTCAAAAGGTATATAATGATACTTAGATGAACAATCAGGAAAGAAAATAGATTCTAACTAATAAAAATGAAGAAGTCAGCATCTACTTCTGCAATGAATCCTGATCTATACGGGAGTAAGAAAACTGCTACGAATGGAAACAAAGTTAACTAAACACAGTAACCTCTGGTTAGAAACTCCCAGAGGGCTGAAGCCAGAGAGCTAGTTTGTCCATTAAGATATTCTGAAATCTAATATTTCAGCATAATGTATCACAATATATGACTGTGATTTTAAGTTATTTCTCTTTGAATCACACTTATTTGACTTCTTTTTGAGTTTAATCTTTTTTTCCTAATTAGAATAATTTAATGAAAAAGGGTGACAAGGGATTTGTCCTGAGTCTTCCTTAGCTATTCATAACAGACTAGTGGTATGTTGGGTTTTGATTATAAATTGCTTGCTTGTTTGCAACACTTGGATACTTTTAAAAGTCAGTGATTTAAAATAACAAACCATGGGCCAGTAGGTTCTTTTTACATACTCAATAATACCACCTCATCCTCCCAAAAATTCTAGCAGGGAAGAATTTTACCAAGGAGGAGACCAAGGCTCATAGTAGTTACCTGCCTGAGAACACACACTAGTAAATAGTAGAGCTGAGCTTAGAACCAGGAGATCGGGGTCAGAGTCATGCTCCTGGACATCACTGCTTCAGTAGGTGAGCTCATAACGTTGCCATTCGGAAGAACTAGATCACCAAGAGATGTATATAATCCTGCCAGTGTGGAAATGCACTGTGCCTGTCCCTGACGAATTTCAAGGGCTTCACATATTACAGTTTTCTATTAGGGCAATCTAGAGGTCATTTATTTTTCCATCTAGAACCCTTCTCCCGCCTCCTGGAACTTCTGCACCGATACTAGGAAATCTGTGCTTCATCACTCTGAACTTGTTTTCTCCTTCATATAGGACGAATTTGGATATGCAAAAGTTCAAGCTTAGAAATAAGTGACCAGAAGTTATGAGATATAAATGACCAGGAGATATTAACATTTTAATAGGGAGTAGTTCATTCATGCAAAATAGAAATGAAATATGATTGGGATCATTTAGGCATCGCAGAATAACAGAAGTGATCCTTGAAGCAAGGGCATGCCCTTCAATGACATGACATCCAAAACAACCTGCCCTTTGTTAGAACCAAGTCTAAAAATTTCCTTCCCTTTTCTCATCAATGACCTAAGGGGGTTAAAAGTATCCAATTGGATGGTAGAGTTATTTTCCATCAGCAATGATTCATCAAAAAGAGAAAATTAATTTATATTAGGATTTCCTTATATCAGTCAGATAAGAGATTACATGTGACCATACAGAGTTGTGACCACTGATTTATGTTTTAAAGTCAAAGGACATACTATCTGTTAAATCTTTTTTAAAAAATTCTTTTTACAATCAAGTTAAACAAGCAAGCAAAACATCAGCCAAAAGCATAATGGGATACTTACAACTGATTCATTTTTAATGAAATATTATTGGTGATTGATAATGCATCCCACTATCTTTTTACACTTGCCAAATGGGATATGAAAGGAAAGCAACACTGAATATAAATAATCTGACACGATCTGATACAAATCTTGTGAACAGTTGACTTGGATTTATAAAGCAGATATACATGTAAATGAAGTAACCCTTTTATCTCAACTGACCAATTGGCTTCACTGAAGAAAATCAGTTGGCTTTTTTTTTTTTTTTTTTTAAGTAAACACCTGCTACAGGGTCAAATTGCTAGAATTTTATACTCTGGAATTTCCTTTCAGAATATTACATTCTGCTACTTTACATTTTTTTCTTAATAGGTTTGATTAACTTTATAAAAAGGTGGTCAAATACTGACCACATTAGAGGTTTGGTTTTGATCTCCTCACTAATACTGGTTTTGTTAAGCTGAGCTCTGTGGCTCCCGCAGAGAAAAAAGGGGAAAACAATTAAAGACTCCCTCAGGAGGCCCCATCTTTCAGCAAAAGATTTGGGGGAACACTCATTCACATCCAGTCATAGTCAGATCCCTTTTAAGGGTGTTAGTGAGCCATAGCTTGGCTTCGGTTTTCTATTATTTCCTGTTGTTAGGTTCAAGGTTCAAGGGGGATAGAAAAGGAAGAAATGAAACAGTCCTGATGAGTTTATGTATTTAGACTACTTGATTGCAATTCCGGAGCAAGTTGTTCTATTCTTTCAAAATCTCAATTGTCCTGTTGCTTTATTTAGTTGCTGGGTTTTGATTTATTTTAAACATCACAGAGCTGGCTCATTCATATAGCCATTAACAAAAAAATGAAGTCATCTCTGCTAAAAATTTCAGAATTTCATTAAGAAGTCTTATGGGGCCAGATGATAGCCAGAAACAATCATAATAATCATCTAACAAATAAAATAAAATTAAAATTAATGAATGGATGTGATTTGTGAAGGGAAAGAACAATGAGATACTATTAAAATAAAAGAAAGCTAAATGAAGTGTTATTTAACAAATATGGTTCCCAATAAAAATACTGTTACCAAGAAACAAATGACTTTTATTAAG
Source organism: Oreotragus oreotragus (assembly GCA_006410675.1). NCBI lineage: Eukaryota > Metazoa > Chordata > Mammalia > Artiodactyla > Bovidae > Oreotragus > Oreotragus oreotragus. The sequence goes on from SJYX01017768.1 coordinate 22,936, forward strand.
AAGCATAATAAAAATAATTTATAGGTTACATGCATACTGAATAGTATTGAAATAGAAAAGGCCTGGCCATTTATTCACATAGAATGACTTTCTGAAACTTATCCAACCTAAAGAATTTTTAAAAAATGCTCTCTTTACTATATAGCATCTGTCGATGCTATAAAGGAAGATGAGATTTAATCACTGCATAAATATATGCTAAAGAAAGATGTCAAAGTAGGATTTCAAAAAGATAGGAAAGTGTAACTGCAGATAAACATCACATTGACTCTGCTCTAGGGGAGAAACACAGAAGCAAGCAATGCAGACACACGGGGGAGATTAGCATCCTCTATAAATATGTAACTAAACATCAACATTTTCAAGCTCAAGTCATTTGGTAAAAGCCAGGGAAAAACAAGCATTAAAATGTTGCGAATGAAAATAAACTTCTCAAAGCAGCATTCTCCTAATTCAAAGTTCACATTATTTTAAGAAGAAAATCCTTCAAAAAAAATTTTTTTTTACTCTGAAAGCAGGCTTTATTTATATTTCTGGTGTGCGTGCAACTGCAACTATTAAGGCCCTCAGTCTCCCAAATACTTAAGTAAATACTTAAAACAGGCTGCAATTTAGTGAAGTGGATCCCTGCCCATAATACAAAGCTGATACCGTCTAACCTTCTGGAGAAGGAACACAAAAGTGGATTTGAATGTGAGGTCTGAACAAAATGACAAAGGTTAAGGCTTTTCTTAACTAAGCTCCTAACATATTCAAAATTCATGTCAACGTCTAATATGAAAGAAGCCTCTTATCCCATAACATTACATTTGACTTACTGTATTTAAAAATAATATTTAGAAGACAAAAGTTACATGAAAAATCTTCATATTCCACACAGCCACATCCACACACCAAGATGCTTTTTGAACTTGAAAGTTGAATCAAAGGATTAAGGAAATGTATTTTGTGCAAAAAGAAGTGATGGTGTCAGAACAGAGATGACTCAGGTTTGTTATATGTTCTGTTGTATTGTGTGTAAGTTCTAACACCTTATAGTACTGAAGGGTTTAATAACAGACACTGAGTTTTTAAAATTCCTGTTCTATTATGTATTGAGATAAAGTATCCAGGGTTTATTCTAAAACTGAGATAAATAGCAGTTGAATTAAGAAATGCCTCCACGGTAACTTTTTTTTTTTTTCTCCTCCCATTCCAGCTTTGGAAGAGAGAAATAATTTAAAATTAATTCAATGAAAAAAAAAAACAAGCTTGTGCACTGCTGACCCACTCTGGTTTGGGTTCATCCTGGCCACACATTCCAAGTGAGTTTAAATGAACAGGCATTATGTAAATAGGCATCTTGAAATAAAAGGCAGCTCTCGTGTATTAATCCAAAGCCCGGGGTGCTTTTAGAGCAGCCTGGAGACAATCCCAGACACCTGGCTTTTGAAAGACCACCAAGAGAATGAGTAACAGGGGTCCTTAAAAGCGTTTCAAAATTAAAGCTAACTTAAATGTGAGATTTAGATAACGTTTTTGCTTGGCAAGTTTAAAAGTTTCTTTTGATTACTTACTACAAAAAAATTCTCACCTTGAAGACACAAAACCAATCAGTGAATAGTTAAGAGTTAAAATCATGGAAAGGACTAAAAACAAATGATTTCACTTCCTGCTCTAAAATACAGACTCTGGTTTCCTTCATTCCAATAATGACTTTTGCCTTGAAATATTTGGACTGAAAATTCACAGGGATGTATAGATGAAGTCTAATAACCACATCACCTGCTTAAGAAGCTGATAGAAAGGAATTAACTAGAAAAAAATTTTTAGAAAGCTTAATTGGTCCCAGGGTAAAATACAGAATGATAATTGTTTGGGAAAAGTTGGAAGCCTCACAGATACTATAGGAAAATGATTATGAAGTTGTTTTATTTTTTCCCTAAGAAATAATTAAGTAATGAGTTCAACTTGTTAATTTTTAAAACCATTTAACTAAAATATTCCACAGCTAACAAAATGTGCTGTTCCATTTTGAAGGGAAACACATATTATGAGAAATCAGAAGGCCTAAAAAAAAAGAGGATTCCTGAACATGCAAGACATGGATTTTATGGGACTCAGTATGTACATTTGTAGGTTCATCTCTCTTGAATTCTGTTAAACTCCTCCTTGGGGGACGGCTTCTGTCACATTGTTTGAATCACGACAAAAGCCACAAAGAAGATCAACAGTGCTGTGAAGGCAACGGTCTTTCTCCAGCCTCTCAGGAGCTGGCTGTAAAATTTATAAGGAAAGTTCTATCCTTGGCCTACATAATTTTTTGGTGAGGCAGTAGAAATTGATGCCATCTATCTAAGAGAATAAAAGTGGGCAATTTACTTATCTGAATGTTCTCAGCTGCCACAAATCTTGGCGACATCCGGGGTTATTAAAGGCACAGAAGTTTAAGTTATGGATGTACAATGCAATCATCTATCTTCTGACTAGGTGAAAGGTATTCAATGTGATGCTCTGGTTTGTAGGATGTAACAGAATTACAAAACACCATTCCTGCCCTTGGGGTGCTTAGATTCTACTAAGGAGATACAAACATTCTGCATACATCAAACAAAAAGTGTTTGAACAGGAGCTAACTCTTATGGGAGCAAAAACCTCATGTCAAAATGTATAAAACGTTGTACAGACATTTGTAACTTTTGCTCAGAGATTAAATCCTATGACTTCTCTCGAGCAGTTTAACTGTAGGCTCATCTGAACCTCGAAACTTTCAATAAGCAACATGCATTTCAGTAGCTTTGAGAGTAGAACAAAAGAAAACATGTGTCTCAAATATTTGATCATTTAAAAATATGTTTGATTATTATTGGGGCTGTGCTGGGTCTTGGCCGCTGTGCTGGCTTTTCTCTAGTTGACACGAGCTAGGGCTGCTCTCTGACTGCAGCCACGGGCGTCTCATGCAGTGGCTTCTCTTGTGACGCAAGAGCTCAGTAGCGGTGGCGCCCAGGCTCTGGAGCGCAGACTCAACAGCTGTGGCACAGGGGCTTAGCTGCTCCGAGGCACATGGGATCTCCCCGTGTCAGTGATCGAACCAACGTCTCCTGCATTGGCAGGCACATTCTTTACCACTGAGCCGCCAGGGAAGCCCTGATAATGTAAATGCAATAAAATTCTTTTTTATTTCCATCTAGATTCCAAGATAGTTCTGTAACCACCTCATCTGGGAATTTTCAGAGTGGTTTCATAGCAGAGATTTCCCCCAAGTAGCATGATTCAGGAGCATCAGCTTGATGAATCCAAAGGGCCATAGGTGGACCAGGGCCTGGACACATGGTTCTTGTGAAGGGCTTCGAATGTGAAGCTGACAAGGAAGTCCAGGTATTTTTCAGATTGAGAGAATGAAAGTGTTCGGGAGTACTTCATCTGGCTCAATGTTGGATCATCCTGACTGCTCATTAAAAAGGATTTAGCTTGTGATTGTCTCTAATGATGACAGTTTGATGATGAATGGTAAATATGAGGCAAAGGGAAATTAGGATCCTTTATTAAGTGCTGCCTGACTACCAGCAATGGCCATCCAGGCTTCGTCACTCATCATTGACTCATAGGTCATCTTGTCTTAAGGGTCACTTCAAACCAACCATCTCTAAAAGTCCAACATCTCTCCTGCCCATCTCCTAAGGCTTGGACAAAAACAGTGTATCAAATTTTGAAGATCTACATGAAAACAGTCCTGCCAACTTTAAACATTATTTAAATGTCAGGGATTATTTTAAAAATAATTGTAGCAGCTTACTTTAGAACTTGTGTTTCTAGAAGAATATTCACTTCCAAACTAAAGGATATACTATATGTTCACTTATTGAATACAGCTACTAATAAAAGACACTTCAGTTTAGTTCAGTCGCTCAGTCGTGTCCGACTCTTTGCGACCCCATGAATCGCACCACGCCAGGCCTCCCTGTTCATCACCATCTCCCGGAGTTCACTCAGACTCACGTCCATTGAG
>SJYX01017768.1:28291-53338 GCA_006410675.1 Oreotragus oreotragus
TCGGTGCTCAGCTTTCTTCACAGTCCAACTCTCACATCCATACGTGACCACTGGAAAAACCATAGCCTTGACTAGACAGACCTTTGTTGGCAAAGTAATGTCTCTCCTTTTCAATATGCTATCTAGGTTGGTCATAACTTTTCTTCCAAGGAGTAAGCGTCTTTTAATTTCATGGCTGCAGTCACCATCTGCAGTGATTTTGGAGCCCCCCCAAAATAAAGTCTGACACTGTTTCCACTGTTTCCCCATCTATTTCCCATGAAGTGATGGGACCAGATACCATGATCTTCGTTTTCTGAATGTTGAGCTTTAAGCCAACTTTTTCAGTCTCTTCTTTCACTTTCATCAAGAGGCTTTTTAGTTCCTCTTCACTTTCTGCCATAAGGATGGTGTCATCTGCATATCTGAGGTTACTGATATTTCTCCCGGCAATCTTGGTTCCAGCTTGTGCTTCTTCCAGCCCAGTGTTTCTCATGATGTACTCTGCATATAAGTTAGCTGAGTGCTAATTATGTGTCTTGAGTCTTCAGCCTCACTATACACATATGAGGTACATGCTATTATTATCTTCACTTTGATGATGATAACATTGAACCACAGAGAGTAGATCGGTTCAGTTCAGTCACTCAGTCATGTCTGACTCTTTGTGACCCCATGGACTGCAGCACGCCAGGCTTCCCTGTTCGTCACTAACTTCCAGAGCTTACTCAAACTCACGTGTATTGAGTCAGTGATGCCATCCAACTTATCTATCTAGAGAGTAGATAATTTGCCCCAAATCCCAAGGCAGTACGTGGTAGAGCCGTAAGTCAACAAGGTAGTTTCATTTTGAAGACCACACTCTTAACCACTATGCTACATTATCTTCTGTGTCATCTAAGTAATTCTCCATTGTCTGAATGTGACCTGCTACATGCCAACTGGAAACCAGTTGTTCTGCTAATCATCATGTCTATCGTGTCTGAAGATGCTGGTCTCTACACGGATGCAGAGAATATTTATCCTGTACCTTTCTTAAGACCTAGCTCATTCGCTAAGATATTTAAATTGTTCAAGGCATAGTTAGGTTTGATCAAATAAGTCCTTCACCACACAACACAAAATGGTTGAATTTACCATAGAGTAGTTCATTCACTGTCGGACAGTGGGTCATTTCAATTGTGCAGACCAATCTCTACTCCCAGAGCCACAGAGGCATCACCTCAGCATTCCATAAACACCCATGGGACTCCATGTGCATAAAACAGGCAAAAGCATGTGAGCTCGAGTTGGAAGTGGATGGGGTATTTCCCAACTGTGCTGGCTTTTCCTACACTGCCAGGAAGACAGACCGGGCAAGGAATCATTTCCAGAGGACACACTGCTCTGGCATCGCCCGTCCTCAAGCCAGGAGAGAAAGGGACGCTGACACAGCCAGGAGCTGTGTCCCATGATACAGGGGCAGCACGGGAAAAGCATGAGGGTCTTCTTTAAGTTAGTTTCAGATGTTTTAAATAGGCCACACTCTCCTGGGCCTCTTTACTCTGGTGGCTCTTCTGAGCATTCACTCAGAGGAATTTTGTCTTGATTTTAGAATTATGCGGAGGAGTAATGAAAAGAAGGACATAAAAACTGTGAAAGATTTCTGTGTTCACTAACATGCAGACTTTGTGTTCTGGAAATACTTGATATGTATATTTATTAATATATGTGTATTTAAATTAGGAGGGCCAGAGGCCTGAGGTAATGCAGGTAAATGAGAAACGGCCCAAAATGTGAGCATCAGTCACTCAGTACAGCATCAGGGTTTAGCCAGCTGCCAATGACGTTCTCAAAAAAAAAAAAAAAATGTAGGTTGTGAGGAGTCACTAATAAAAATTAATTTCTAACATGACAAAAAGATAAAATATATATGACCGTGTATCTGCTTTAACATGTACTTCCCAAAACGATGTCACATGCCAGGTTCTTCCTGGACAGGTGGATTCCTCACACCCTGCAAACTCAGAGAATAGACTTCATGTTCATTAAACTGTCTGCTGTCTTTCAAGAGGTTTTTCTTTTCCTACTTACCAACAGTGTGTAACAAATTAAATATCCAATTGAAATAATGAAAATGTCAATACTTGTAATAAAACTTTTCAAAAAAAAGGAATTAAAAATTGAAAATGAGTGGAATGAAAATGTTTTTCTTTTTTTTCCCCTCCCTTTAGACATTCTTTCAATTAGAAAGGAGACCAAACTTAAATTATAGCTACCAATTAATTTTTCTGCTCTGGCAAGTGAAATAAGCATCTTTCATTAAGTTGGATATTAAAGCTCACTGGTTATACAAGGAACCTCCAGATTAATGGACTAGAGTTCTCCAGTTTCAATTATTTTCTCTACTTCCTAATATTAGTTCCACTGTCCCTCTTTCCCTGGTGGGGCTTAATCTGACTCCTACTCCCCCTAAGTATTTAACTGACTTTTTCCACTATCGTGGGTTACTCATTTAATCTGATCTTGACGGTACAATCTCCTTGTTAAAATGTGTGTGTGTATGTGTGTGTGTGAGTGTGTGTGTGAGAGAGAATTAGTACTAAAAAGGGTTTCTTCAGATGCAATCAGTAGCAGCAGAGGAGAAAAACAAAAAACCATAAAAACAATGCCAGCTATGAAATGAAAATAGGCAATTATCCAGAGCTGCTTTGCAGCCATAGACACTTACATATGTGTTTCCAGAATCCCAAAAGAATAAGGACGAAAAATAAGGAATCAATTCTGACTTTATATTGTACATAAATTAAATTCCTAACAGACGATGTATGTTTGCTTTTATTTACATGAAACTATTAATTTAGGAAACAATTCTTAGTCTAACCAATCTAACTCCTAGCATCAAAATTTATTTAGTTACTGGATAAAGCGAAATTTCCTGAGACAACATACTTGGACCATCAAGCTAAATTAAATACCTAAATCACAATCTTTGAGTAAGTAAATCTTAATTTCTGGAAAAAAAGTAATGTTTTAGTAATCAATTTACATAAGCCTGTTTTTTGAATGATGGTTTATGATTTATAAAAAAGTAACTATATTCTTAATGCTGTATAACATAGTCTTAATAAAAAAAATAGCAACTTTTTCTATTTGATACCAACAAAGAAGTAATCCCAAAGTCCACATTTATAACGTACGTTAAAAACCTTTGTCAGATACAGCTGAGGAGGACTTAACGCGGGAAAGGCATTGGTCTAATCTTCAACCACAGATTATTTTTAAACTTCCTGTAGGTGTAACAAATTATATATTTCCCATATTCCAGGTCTCATTTCCCACCACCATGTCCTTGAGTCTACAGGCAAATGATACTCATCTCCTCCTAATCAATTTTGGCTCGCCTTCAAATGTCATTCTTCAGAGTCTTTCCATATTATCTGCCACTCTTTCTTCTTTGAAACTGCTGGTCACACCAGCCAATGTCTGTGCACGTGACCTTGACAATTTTACAAAGTCCCCATTGGTAACTTCCAATTCCAGCACTGGTTTCTGATCATTTTATTGCTCCCATATTGAAGACTTTACTAAATCGGAGGCCTCTGACCCTCCCTCTTCCAAGTATTTCCAGAAAGAAAGAAAGTTAGTTACTTGGTTGAATCCGACTGTTTGTGACCCCCATGGACTGTAGCCCACCAGGCTCATCTGTGGGATTCTCAAGGCAAGAATACTGGAGTGGGTTGCCATTTCCTCCTCCAGGGGACCTTCCCAACCCGGGAATGAAACCCAGGTCTCCCGCGTTGCAGGCAGACTCTTTACCAACTGAGCCACCAGGAAGGCCAGTATTTCCAGGGACAGCTTTATTGTTGGGGTTTAAATGCATGTCACTGAATGCATGTTTTCCCCAGACTCTTGCCCTGAATTCTCAGCTCCTACTAAACTTTTCCTCTGCTGTTCCACGGCCACTGTCTGCATATGAGGGCAGGAGCCAGGTCAGCCCTGACCCCTCAGGGCTGTCTCGTAGGTGCTGAATTCTTAGCTCAGGGAACATCATAAAGATTTGTTGACTAAACATATATTTTAAAAACCATTCCAAAAAAAGAGTAGATATATATGTGTGTGTGCATATATATATATATACATACATATAGCTGATTCATACTGCTGTATAGTAAAAACTAACACAACACTGTAAAACAACTATATTCAAATAAAAAATTAAAAACAAAACATGCTTGTCATTCTCCTCTCTCTCTTGATAGAATCATAAGAGTTAGAGAGTCAGACTGGAAGCAGAAATGGCTGGGTTTAAAAAAAAAAAAAATTTACTCTCAAGACCCAGGACAAAAAAATGTAAGAATCTTCTTTGGATTCTTATTTTCATTCATATTCACGTGGTTACAAAGTCAACTCTTGGCGCTTATTCACATGGGTACACAGAACAGAATTTTAAAATACACTGCACATCAGGCACATCCGTTTTATAATATCACAGAAAGGTTTCTCCAAGTTCTGGCATGGTTCAGGTAAGATATTCACTAAAACATCAGGTTTATTACTTTGAGTCTGGACTCTACAGATATATCTTAATACTCTGCATGTTTCTAGATGGCAGCAGCCACCAAGGTATTCCATTTCTCATTGAACTTAACATGGATCTTTGCACAGAGTAGGAATCAACCAGTAGCTTATTGAACTGATGAAGGAATAAATTTTAAATTTACCCAGTAACTTTAGACTAGAGTTTTTTCAGTTTTTTGGGGTGCTCTGATTGCCAGTTCTCCAGGTAATCAATAAAAACATTTTGGACACAGAGTTATTCCCCAATATAAATTAGTAAACAGAGCATGGATTTATTAAGGATGACCTTGTGTATTTGGTTCCACAGCCAGAGAAAGGAGGAAATCAAATTTCTATAAGGTTGATTATCAAGCTAAGAATGGATGGTACCTGCACTGAGAAATAGCCTCAAGCAAAAATCCAACTTCATCTTTTATTAAATCCCTCTCACTTGGCACCTGATTATACAATATTTTGTACTGCTAACTTCAATAAGCATGTATCTCACACTGAAGCCTGTCTGCTGGTTGGGGTGGGGGCGTCTCCTCAGCATCCTTTCTATCCCCCCTCAGTTCCGTGTTGTTCACCGACTGTGTGTGTGTGAGTTGCTCAGTCGTGTCCGACTCTTGCGATCTCACAGACTGAGCCTGCCATGGACAGCCTCCTCTGTCCATGGAAGTCTCCAGGCAAACATACTGGAGTGGGCTGTCATTTCCTCTTCCAGGGTGTTCACCTACTAGGTCTGCCTTAAATACTTCTTGTATAAAGACTCAGCATTAATGCCAAAAGAGCATGTGTTCATATAAATTCAACTTAAATAAATATAAAATCAAATTTTAAAAAACTGAAATGATATCCTATGTAAAACGTGTACATCATGACAGACATTTTGCAATGATCTAAATAAATATTTATAATGGTGTACTGTAAAGCCAATTTAGATGTCTCCGTTAATATTTTTAATTATGTCAGTTCATGAATATTTTATTTCAAATCACTTCTTTCTCCTTGCCAAATGGAAATGATCATAAGACCTCTTTTGAAGTCAAAATAGACCCTTTACTAATAAAGTAGAATGAAGAAGAAAGAGATATTATCAAAGAAATCGAAATTTTTTTTTCCATACACTTGTAGTAAACCTTAGATCTGTCTATAAAAATCAGTTAGTAAGCTATAAAAATTCATTTAAAACTATATAATAGCCTTTTGATACCAACTCAGCCACTTGTACAGAGGTGGCACTCTTCACATTCTTATATCTTTAAGCTAGACATTTTAAATTCAAAGAGATTAACAATGAGGCACATGATCTTCGATGTGGAAAACACACTTGGTACTGAACTGCATTGTGGATTACAACAGATTTATCTGGGTTGTAAATTTTAAAAGTAACAATAAACTTGCAGGAAAAAAAAAGGTTTTAAACATAATTAAAAAATTGAAATGAGATGGTACTTGGATCATATATGAAAAAACAGTGCTTCTATTGGAGAAAGGGAATGAAAAAGGTAAGAAAATGGCAAAAGTAAATATTATTGGCCTTCATTTAATCTTTGCTACAAATAGATGAGTTAAATATAATACTATCTATGTAATTCAGAGAGACATTACATTTTTAACTTTATTTAACTTACTAACTTAAAAAGTTTGTGAAGATTTATTTAAATACTGTACTTTTGTGTAATTATTTTGTCCACTGCAAACTACTTTGTATCCTGTTGAAAGTAGGTAATACATACAAGTAAAACTGGGAATATTTGTCAGAACTCAATGAATTAAAGATGATTTTCATGTTTTGTAATAAAAGTTCCTTGATTTGTAAAGCCTGACAATCATAATACTTTAGTTTTTACATGAATAACATTAAATTGTTATATAAAATTATAGGTAATACATTTTAAAAATAAAGAAACATCAAAAGTCACATTAGATTGCTTTATGTTTAATAAGAAATTCATTTTAAAATATTTTATGTACTAGCTCAGCATGATACATATATGTCATCACCAAAATTTTACGTTGCCAGTTAACATTGTCCATAATTTGTCTAATGAAATTAGCTAATGTGATTTCATTATTGCTACTTCTGTTATAAATCTTTCAAGGTTTTTTTTTTCCTTAACTTGGAAAAAGATCAAAATGCTTACAGATTTCAGATTGCTATTAGATGTAATAATTATACACTAAACTAATTACCACTAAACCAGAACCTGACTTACAACTAATTAAATTTTATTACATCAACATAGAGTATAGACTTTCAATTTAACACAGGGTGCAACTATAAACACAAAAGTCCATCAGTCTATGTATTTTTTTCAAGGAAAACGTCTAGGTCAGATTTATAAAGTTTGAACTTGGCAGGGTTTGTAGACTAATTTGTCAGTTTCACAAATCTCCTAATTTGCCGACTTCTGTGAAAAGGGAAAAGGGCTACTTGCGAAGTGAACTTACTGGATTATGCCACTCACATCATGGCTAAATGCATATTGTATAATTATTACTATGTAATGGGAAAAATCAGGGAATGTTGGGAAGAAATTATTTAGGTTTAGCAATGTATTTTATTTGTGGCATCAGTAGTTCTGAGATCACTGACATAATCTCAGAAACACTGCTGAGTCTTGGTTTCTTTTGTGTAAAATGGAAAGAAGAAAAACATGCATGCCATCTTAGAGGAACGCAAGTAGTGTGAAACAGGCTTTTTAGCTGAAGTTCCCATTTGTTTACTGTTTAAGGAGCTAATGCAGATGAAAGTGCAACATTAACTGCAATCCAGTATTCATCTCAAAATAGTGGATATGGAATCTCCATTCATTTTTCCAGAAACTACATTTAAATGTGCCACTCACAACAATTGGAAAGTATAAGAGATTCACTTTATAAACTTTAATTTTATAAAAAAAAAAAATGTTTACTTTCTACCAGATGGTAAGATTAAATTACATAAACACTGTCAGCAAGTTGAATCCTCAGATGTATTCATTCCCACCACAGAAGCTTCAAAACCTGTCTATAATTTTGTTACTGATGTTTAGAAACAGCTGTAGCTGACATAGCTACATGTTATATATGTCAGCTTTAAAGGATTAAATATTCTTAACCCCCAACAGAGAGGTCTTTTGCTGTTAACAAACCTATAGTAAATTACACTGGAAGTGATTATTCCATCAGAGATATCTCACACTAGACATTTGGTAAACAAAATGGTCCAAAATCATAAGCTTTTCATCATTACTGGAAATTCTATTTGATTTGGGCAAAAGAAAGATTTTAAATATACAGCATTTTCTGATACTAAATGTAGGATAAAATCTCTTCTAAAAACCCTCACATATTTCTTCATCAATATTTTAGATGGTGGTAAATTATATATTTTTTTCTTCAGAAGAATTAGGTCTGTCTCAAGAGACTTCTTTTCCTGGTGCAGATTTGAACTGCACCCAGGTTTGAATTTTGGAGACAGTCCTCATGTCACCTCCATTAGACTTTAAAACGATCTTTACAATAAATGTCTAATAAATGTCTAAAGCTGATGATAGAATCGGCAGGGTCTTCTGAAATGCTGCACTGCAAATTTTGTATTCAGTTAATCTATCTGAGGGGACAGAATTAACCAACCTAACTAGCTAGACTTCAGGCTTCAATCATTTGATTTATGAATTAATCTAATCTAATTAATCTTCAAGAAGCATTGATTAATAGTAGTCAAATGTACAGACATTTGGAGGTGAAATCCATCAACACAAAAGTATGTGTATGTGTGTACATATACATATATGTACATATATGCTACATACTTGTATATAGTATGAATATGTACATATATAATATGTATATATGTACACATATATACATTTATATATATTTATAAATGTATTTATATATTATAAATATATATATAATACATAGAAATACATATGTATTTCCCCCATATAATTCTCATTTTAAACCATAATCACTATCAACTATATGAATTTTTAAGCTTGTGAATATATACACAAAGAAATATTTTTTAAATTAGACAAATGTCATAAGTAATTGTACATAGTGTATTCTTTCTTGGGAACACATAATAAATGGAAAATTGTCCACACAAATGAAAAGATAAAATCAGAAGACTGACTGAGGCACGAAAAGGCATCAGCTTAGAGAAGAAAATTCAACACAAATTACCCAAATGAGAACAAGCTCGTATACATACAATCTGTGTTACATTTAAAGCTGCATTCTAAAGTTGTATATATGGCATACTGCCTTTATGAAGATGACTTTATTTAGGGGAGAGGGAGGTGGTTAGTCACAACAATATACTCACAACAGTGACTTACAAATACTGAAAGAGAACAGTAAGATGATGCTGTGGTTAATTTCATGTGCAGCTTCTGAATCTAGTCTCTTTAATTTATAATTATCTATAACTCACCTAGCTACGAAAGGTATAAAGTATGAGTGGAAATTCAAGCTTGTCCATTTCACTACATATCATTATATTATCCAAATTTAATGCACGTACTGATAACCTATATCATAAAACAAGTGTAGCTCTACAAGGGAAGTAATAAGTCATTTCCTTAGGTAAGCACAAGAATTCTTTCTTCTCAGTGTGTCACTCCATTCTTTATCAAATTCTATCCCTGTGATATACTTCCTGAAGCTAATTATACACTTAGATTGTGAATTAGCATAATCAATATATCGAGGCAAGCTATTTAACAGAGAAATAAAGTTAAACTCTTATTTTATCCAAGACAAACCATGTATTTCAACTTCCCGTTATTCATTCAACTTTCTCCTAATTATGTGAAATCTATACCTCTAAGCATAATTGAAAGAAACAAACTTTCTGTAGTTTTCAAGAGGAAAAAAGGCATCCTTTCTGATAAATGCCTTCATTTTGTACTACCAGATGTCTTTCTGTATCCTCTCCTGCTTTCTGATTTTATTTTTATAAGTGTGAGAACAGTGAAAATGCCAGCCATTGTAGTCAGTCAGCTTGAGCCCCAGCAAAGATGACACAGTGAGATGTTATCTTGGTGGTTTTACATAAATACTGAACTTGAAGTCCACTTAGCTTTTGTAGATTGCTAAGCATAGAGAGCACCCCAAAGCCCACATTTGATTAGCTCCATTTTATAGATAATTCATTTTACTATCCCATTCTAAAGCAAACATGGAATGGCATCCACTAAACCAACTTAGTTCAAAATATGCTTCTCTCTACCTTGTTGATATTTTGTCTTAAATTAGCAATTAAATAAATGATACCTCTGTAAACATCTGGTTTTTTTTTTTTTTTTAAGGCAGCAGTAATTAGAAATAAATTTCAAAGTTCCCAGAAAACTACTCAAAATATTACTTCCATAGTCTGGGCATTTTTACTAACTGATTTATGGTTTGGGGGTGAACTGCCACTTAGGAAGCTGCAAAATAATGGCATAATTGGCTCCACGGGATGATGCCCCGAAAAAGGATGCTTCGAGACTCATTGGTGCTGAAAGGCTGTTGACTCTGGGGTGTCTTCCCTCTCCCTGCAGTTCTAACAGCAGCACCAAAGCACAAGAGACTGAGTTTAAGAAAAGGTGCTGTGAAGTCATCTGCCTTTTTAGTTTCCTGTAGAAAGTTGCTGCTGAACCTGAAGAAGCTGTGTTTTAAAAACCTGCTATTGTATTATGCCTGTGGGAAAACATCCTTGCAAAACAGCGGCGCTTATATGTAAGATCCTTTAGCAGTGCTAAATGCGGGGTCAGTGGAGTCACCTGGTTAATGACCACAGGCATACGTGTAAGAATTTGCCTTTCCACCTGCCCCTGCCCCACCCACAAAGGATGAGAGAAAGATGACTCACTCAGCCTGCTTTTAGGTTTCTGTTCAACTTGCTGCACGCTGCAAACACAGAATAGAACCGAGCAGCTGTAAGAACATTTCCTAAAGGTCTCGGAGATTCTGACAGAAAGCTGGTGTCCTAAGTAGTTTAAGAAGACATCTGCTTAGCTTGCTCCTCCAAAATGAACATGGACCATGTGTATCTGGGCCTCAGTTGACCACATGACTCAAGACAGCTGACCAGAGGGTCAGGACTCAGATGGAATTTGTAAGAAAAATTGCTGTCATGTCCAGTCACAGTGGCAGTCACAAACCCCAGATCAGTTTATAAAGACTGATCTTGCTTATGACTCCTAAGTCTTTTTGCAAAATGGCAAGTGCACAGGGGTCAGATGAAAGGAAATTATAAAGTAACTTCTCCCACATCAGATGCTTCCTAAATATAATGCATAATCTCAGCCTCATGTAGGAAGGGAAATTCTAAAATAGTTAAGTCTTGACCAGTTAATTGCTCCACTACATGCTAGTAAGTCTTTAGAAAAAAATCAGAGACCCCTGTTTCCCTGGAGGAGATCAAGTTTGAGATGGAACTTGAAGGCTGAATAGATTTAAATCAATGAATTCCCAATCCTGACTGGGCTTTAGAGACACCTGGGAAGCTCTTTAAACTTACTGATTATGACCAGGTCCCAACTCTAGAGAGTCTCATTAATCAGTCCGGGGTGAAATCTTGGCACTGGTGTGTTTTGAGAGCTCCCCAGTTGATTCTTGGGTGTAGTTATGGTTAAAAATTACTGACTAAACACAGGGTAGACAGGAAGATTCCGTTTTCCAAAATGAGAAAGAATGAAATAGTAAATAATAGAATGACCCAGCATCCACATTCAAGATGGTTAAAACCTTCAGGGGGAAAAGAATACAGAGACTCTAGAACTAGCAATCTGAAGCCAGGTTTTAGAATGCTGGGTCTTTCATTCATCCATCCATTTAGGCAGTAAGAGTTTATCAAGGACTGCATATCATGTGCCATGTCATGTTACTGATAAAACAGAGGACAGCAAACCAGCAAGGTCCCCGGCTTTACGGGCTTCACAATCAAGTGGGAAAGAAAGACATAATGAGGAGGGTTGTATTATGTGTTGTCTTAAGCAAGGGATGAGAGCATCCTTTCTGCATGCTTAAAAGATCATTCTGGCTGTGATGTAGACAGTGAGTTGGAGAGGGGTCCAGACTGACTGCCAAGGAACCAATCAGGAAGCTACTGAAAGGCACCCATCCAGATGTCACAGGACCCCAGATTAGCAAGGTGGTGGAGACAAAAGAAGCATATGGTTTCATGAAGCATTTAGAAAGTCATGTAAGAATAAACTAGACCCTGTGATGAACTGGAATAGAGAGCACAGTGAGGGAAATGGCCGAGGTTTCTGCTCTGATAACTAGGCGGACAGTCGTACTGTCCCCTGCGTTTGGGGTCAGTGGGAGAGGCTGAGGGCTTCAGGGAAAGATCCCAAGTTCAGCTCTGACGTTAGCTTTAGGAGCGCTTGACACACCTAAGAACCTATGCCAGTGGTTCCGTGTGCCCAGCAGGACCAACGGATGGACGTGCTGGCCCAGGACTACTCGGGGTGTGCCCGCTGTGCTGCTGTCTTACCATTTCCAGCCCGCTTTCACGCTCACATTATCCACGTTCAGATGATAAAGTATACGGTCCCCTAGATGCATAGATCTTTGGCTAGGAGGTGTGTTGAGTGGAATCACTGTAAACTGTCCTACCTGTGGGTCGGCACTGAAACCATGGGAATCAATGATATCACAGTGGTTGGGGGAACCGATACATCGGGAAGGCTGGGCTGAGGGCTAGTTTCTGGGGAACTCTGGTATTTGCGGGCCAGCTAGAAGAGGCCAGGGTACTACTGCAGCAGGGAAGGAGCAGCTGAGACGCAGGGAGAGGTAGGGGAAGCTGTCACAGGGCAAAGGGAAGCCAGCCCTTCATGGAGGCCGCTGCTGAGATCAAGTGCAAGGATGAGTAGCAGGCATGCATGGCTAGTCTACGCTGTGCGCAGGAACTTCAGGCGCGTCTGACTCGACGCGAACCCATGGACTGCAGCCCACCAGGCTCCTCTGTCCATGGGATTCTCCAGGCAAGGATACTGGAGTGGGTTGCCATGCCCTCCTCCAGGGGGTCTTCCTGATCCTCCTCGGGGATTGGAACTGAGTGTCCTGCATTGCAGGTGGACTCTTAACCACTGAGCTACCTGGCTACTTATTTATCTCAGCCTTGGTTTTGTCCCCTTTTAAAATAAGATGCTTCCTTGTATGATCTTTACATCCCTTCCTTAGAACTCTTTCAATCTAATAAACTGAACGTGCAGAATGAGGTAAACGATAAATAGCATTTACCTACAAATGCTATACTATAGGGACAGAGAAAGAGAGAGGTGCACCAGGAATTCTGCTGACAGTCATGGGACAATTTCACAGAGAATGTTTCACCTGGTACCTAGAGAAGGGGGAAGGCTTGTCCTGTGCTTGGGAAAGGCTTAAGCGGACTTGTGTGTCCCACACTGTGCACCAGGAACCCACTAGGAGGTGGGGTCAGCAGGGTCCCGGCCACACCATGCAGAATATACCCCAAGGACCAAGCTGAGAAATCCGGGCTTCCTCCTGCAGGTAAAGAGGAGCCCGTGTGAGCTCAGGAGAGTGATACGCTTAGATCAGAAGATTACGGAGCGTCCTCTCTGGGGCAGTCTGGGAAAATGGACTAGAGACACGAGAGACCCGGTGGCGGGAAGCCCAGCTAGAAGACACCTGTCTGCACTATCGAGAGTAGGAATGGTGAGAGCTAAGCGAGGGAGCTGTGGGGAGGAGGGAGAGCAGCGGCGGCTTCAGAAACCCAGCGGAGGGAGCGTAGGCGGGAGCTGCTGACGGATGGCACACTCGCGGACGGCACATGCGCGGCGAAGAACAGGGTTGTCAGCAGAGATGTGTATAAGAGACAGCTGCAAACACAGAATAGAACCGAGCAGCTGTAAGAACATTTCCTAAAGGTCTCGGAGATTCTGACAGAAAGCTGGTGTCCTAAGTAGTTTAAGAAGACATCTGCTTAGCTTGCTCCTCCAAAATGAACATGGACCATGTGTATCTGGGCCTCAGTTGACCACATGACTCAAGANAGATGGTTCTTACACTTAGGCGCCTGTGCTCAAGAGGGTGCACATACAGCAGGGGCAGCCTGGCTCCCGGAGCCTGAGATCAGGAATACTGTCTTGGAAATGATGGAGTTGAGGCGACATTGAACTAACCCCACCCTCTGTGTTGCTCTCTGTTCCTGTGTTCCTGTGGAGTACAGAGATTGTGTTACATCTTCCAATTGAACACAGCTCCACGTTGTTAGCACTACTGTCTAATTATTATACATTCCTTTGGGACTCCTAAAATATACGCCTTCTATATTTTTGCACTGTTTTCTCACAGAGCCTAAACTGACACTGGACTCGTAGAGATGCTTAATAAATAGAGCTCGATGAAGAGATTAAGAGCTGAAAAAGGACATGAGAGGCTCAGCTCGCTGAGCAGGCATCAAACCCACACCCCCTGCACTGGAAGGTGCAGCCCTAACCACTGGACCCCCAGGGGAGTCCCGCTGGCCACCAAATTCCAAGGAAAAATTTCCTGGAATCTTCAAAAGATTGTGGGTAACATAGTATATACTTAGGTCATTCCAACAGTAAGGTGGAAAAAAGGTGAGCACATAGTTCCACTTTTAAAAAAATGAACCAAAATGTACTTAAAACGCTGACCCTGTCAAGACAGAGCTAGTTTCCACCATAAAATATCCCAGTTGTCTGCCATTAGTAGGAGATGTGTAAATTTTAAAGACGAATCTTACACTCCTTGAAATGTTAAGTCTTTTCACCTGTTTCCATAAGTGTTTGCCAAACGTGTCACATGCACTGCCCCCTTTCTTCTCTAAGTGATTCTGGACCACTGCTCTCATCAGGGCTGGGTATGTCACTCCCTGGGTAAGACATGACATGCTGGCACTCTTCTGGGTATCCACAGGTCAGCGCCTCCCCTTAAACACATGACATCTCATCAGTAACATGGCAGGTCAGAGAATCATCAAGAGTTATTCATTAATTCAAAGTAGGATTCTAGGGGCCGGCCCAAGTAAACAGAAGTAGCCCCGTGACTCTTTTTGCTATTATGTTTTACCTAATTTAGAGATAACAATGGCCCAGTCTGGAGAAGGGTGTGGCCCTCTCCTGAGACACACACACACTCACACGGGCTATTTAGGGCTCGCAACACATCAGACACCGTGTGAACCTTCTCTGTGCCTGGTCTCATTTCATCCTCACAACCACCCTTCATACGGGGATGTTGTTAGCATCTCAGCTTCATGAAGGTAAAACTAACCAAGCAGTACGGTTGGGGCTTGAATTGTGGTCTCCAAATCTGGCTCCAAAACCTACATGAAACTATCCTAGAGAGCTCAGTGTTCCCTCGAAGGTTCTACTAACAGCCACTCCCATGACTGAAGTCCTCACCGCCTGGCATGGTCTGAGTGCAGAGCAACTGCCAGGCTCCTTACGATGGCAATATCACCAGCCTTCTAACCAACCTGTTGTTCAGGTGGGGACGTGAAGCTCAGAGATGGAGGGGAGGGAGCCAAGATCACAGAGCAAATAAATGACAGAAAAGGGATCTAAGCAAACCGCTTAGGGCCAGAGCCCAACTCAGAAACCACAAGACAATGAAAAACACCATGCCATAGGACTTAAGTGTTCGTTTTGTTGAGTGAAGACCATGGGCACGACCTAACCCAAGATACCATACTAACTTTGGATTTTCCTTTTCCTGTAGATTTTAGAATCTGGATTCAGATCATATTCAAATTTCATACAAAAAACGACATTAGCTATTTCCTTTAGGATTAGCTAATCAGGGTTGATTTCCTCTAGGATTACCTTTAGGATCAGTCCTAGAGGAAATCAACTCTGAATATTCATTGGAAGGGCTGATGCTGAAGCTCTAATACTTTGGCCACCTGATGCAAAGGGCCAACTCATTGGAAAAGACCCTGATGCTGGGAAAGACTGAGGGCAGGAGGAAAAGAGGGTGACAGGGGATGAGATAGTTGGATGGCATCACCGACTCAATGGACATGAGTTTGAGCAGACTCTGGGAGATAGTGAAGGACAAGCGAGTCTGGAGTGCTGCAGTCCACGGGGTCGGAAAGAGTCGGACACAACTGAGCGACTGAACAACACATCAGCTACAGCTGGCTCCTGGAGTTCTCCCCGAAGTATAGGTGTGTTAAGGGTGTCAAGACCTAGTCTATCCAGTCCCTGATGGGAAGAAGACTAGATGCAGGAGAGAAGGGTGTGAAGTAGTGGGTCGGAAGGGTCCAAGTCTAACTTATTCCTGCCACTTAACCCTCTGCTGCCTCGGCACGAGAAACCCTTCCAGAAGGCTTGCTGGCAGCCCCGGTTTCTGTTTTAAAGCAGGGAAAAGTGTACTGCAAACTGAAAACGTGTTCTTCTCCAAAGTGGGGAGAAGTGGATGACATTTAAGATAATCCACAATCTGGACCCAAGCTCTCTCTCCAAACTCACGGCAGATTTCTCCACCGGGAGACCCTCTGCTTACCCATGCCCTGCCCCACCATATGCAGAGTGCTGCCTCCACATCACAGGTTGCAAAACGGTGGCCCAACTGTCAAATCTAGCCTCAGCCATGTTGTGTTTTATCTGTGTGTTTTGTGTGTTGTTTTTTTTTCCCCCTTTTTTTATGAGCCAGCATTCAAAAATCTAGAGATTGCATATAATTCATATTCTGGCATTTCTTGACAATCTCACTATCTGGCAACATTGCTTCACCTCCACACAGCAGCAGCAATGAGTCGAGAGGTACAACGGGGTGTCCCCTCTCCAACGAAGCCCATGCTCTGCAGCACACAGAGGCCATCACTCCCTGCGTCTCTGGCTCTGCGGCTGTGTCAATGCCATTTATTATCAAACTCACTCCCTTGCTTTTTCTCATACCAGTGAAACATTCCTCTGTCCCTCCGTCTCTTTGCAAAGTGGAAAAACAAAACAAAACAAAAAACACAGAGAAGTACATACATTAAGGAATATGAGAGAGCCTACTCAGAGTAATCTGTGGAGACCTGAAAACGTAACATGCAAATAAGCCGGTCAATCGCACTCATGCGGGTTACCTATTCAAGAAGTCATTGGGGGGTGTTGATCTCTTGATCTCTCTTTGCTATTCTGGTTTCCTCTCCTGGAGTTCCCTGACTTCTTCTGTACATCAACTCCTGTCTTTTTCTGGAGTTCTACAGGCCGCAACCATTTTTACTGTTCCCAGCTCAAGGCTGACCCCTCTTCGTTGGCACTATAGATTTAACAGGAATTGCAGGCAATCTGAAAATAATAGAATCATGCACTTTTGGGACTTGAGTGGTCCCAGATAAGGGTGACCTGAGTTTAGAGGCCACAAGCCTTTCGGAAAAGGGAGTGATTCGCTAGTGAGGACATTTGACACTGATGCGGAGTGAGGGCAGATTTCAGTCCCATATCAATTATTTACTGAGGGCCTCCTCGGGGCCGGGTGCTGTGCTCTTGTGCTGAGCTCAGGAGGTGGGGTGGGGTGGGGGCGGTCTCTGTCTTCACGGGGTTGGTGTGGGCAAGTGTGTGACAAACAACTTGCCAGATGATTCCACCGGGAAGGCAGCAGATGGCCAACCTCTGCTGTTCCCAGGCCACTGGCTCCCAAAGCCCCCTCTTTTGGGGCATCGGTGGCGGTGCGTGTGTGGGGTGGAGAAGGTTTCTGTTCTAAGTCACTCATCTGTCTAGTCCTTTCAGAATCTGTGAGCCCCTTGGCACTTCTGATGTGTGTTAGCGGTTGTCTCCCAGGGCCCTTTCTACTGTCCCATAGAGTTTCAAGGCACTGCGAAGGCCTGTATGTTGTTTCCACTGCTAGAGACTCTAAGTTTGGGTATTCCCTTAAGTTCTCTGGCATTTCAAAGTCCACAGCAGTAATCTTTTCTTCACTTCCTTTGGCTTTCGTAACAACCTTAACGCCCAACCAGAAGTGAAAACTTCCTAGGGATCTAAGATCATGTCTTATGTCCTTTAATCTCCCCTAGAACATAGCTGCCTGGACACAGAACACTCACAAACCACATGGGGTTTGATTTAAATGACCTGGCAGTGGAAAAACGCCCCTGCGAAGCAGGGTACATGCTAAAAGTATGATGGCAGTGCTTCATTATTGCTCTCTAATATATTAAATATAAGAAGGGAAATTTTTTAAAGTTTTGAGCAGTAGATAGTACAATTATTTCCTTGAACTGTTATTAAAAGCTTCCTTGAGGGTAAACGTGAAACTAGGCATTTTTCGTATTTTGGCCTGATGATTTGAATACCTTTCCCCACACTCAGGAGGCATGCATGAAAAGAAATCCAAAAAGGGTGGATCATGCTCATATGATGCTTATCTTCTCCAAAAGAAGCCTGACTGACCCATAAGCTCATCCTGCCTCCTGGTACTCCAGAGAGTTTCCACCAGGCGACAACAGTAACTCTATAGTCTCCAATAAGAAGGAAACAAAAGTAATCGTGTATATACACAACATCTTGGTAGATAGTGACCTCAGTGATTTTCTACACTTTTCTAATCTCAGTAAGTACCTGGACATATTCCTAGAGATCAGCCAATCCTGTTATACTCAGAGATGGGAAATAATTCTGATATAATATAACAGAGAGATTACAGATAAAGACAGACTGTCCTCTAAAGATGATAAATTTAACATGACTTAAGGCTATATATAGCTACAGTTTCCAATTTTGTTCTATAAATAATATTAATGCAAGCAAATATGTTGAATTTTCTTTCAAAAAGCACGCTCTCTAATATCTACCTGGGTAANCAATCCTGTTATACTCAGCGATGGGAAATAATTCTGATATAATATAACAGAGAGATTACAGATAAAGACAGACTGTCCTCTAAAGATGATAAATTTAACATGACTTAAGGCTATATATAGCTACAGTTTCCAATTTTGTTCTATAAATAATATTAATGCAAGCAAATATGTTGAATTTTCTTTCAAAAAGCACTCTCTCTAATATCTACCTGGGTAAATCACTGTACATTTGTTAAGTGCTCATGTGACATTGATCATTTCCCAACTGGGTACATCAAAATAAATGCAAGAGATTAATACATTTCTTTATACAATGTCATATTTTTATTGTTTTTAATGGGTTTTTAAAAAGTGAAAACGAACTATAGTGATTTGCTTAAATTGTGACCATCACTTTAGAAAAATGACCCGTGGAAATGTGTAACCACTTGATTTAGTGGTGCGTAAGTCCATTAAAATGTACTTGTTCTGGAGAAATTATTAAATTTTCAGTGATTTTTACTTTCCAGTATCAGTGAAGTCAAAGTTGTTGTGTTTTAATTCTTGTAATTCTTCCTAATAACTGCTGACATAATGATCTGAAAAGGAGCAGACTCATCCATGGACCTACACACACTACTTGTCCTACGCTCTTTGCTGCTGCTAAGTCGCTTCAGTCGTGTCCGACTCTGTGCAGCCCCATAGACGGCAGCCCACCAGGCTCCACCGTCCCTGGGATTCTCCAGGCAAGAACGCTGGAGTGGGTTGCCATTTCCTTCTCCAATGCAGGCAAGTGAAAAGTGAAAGTGGAGTCACTGAGTCGTGTCCAACTCTCAGCGACCCCATGGACTGCAGCCTACCAGGCTCCTCCATCCATGGGATTTTCCAGGCAAAAGTACTGGAGTGGGGTGCCATTGCCTTCTCCACCTATTCTCTTTATCCACACTGATAGGAAGTGAGGTGCACAAAACACATGCATTTGTAATTACATTTGCCCAAAAAAAAAAAAAAATCCTCAAACAGCTGTGGAGACAGCAAAGATTAGAATCTGATAGTGGCTTAGAATAATGAAGAAGGGGATTGTCAGGGTTCAGCTACAGAGCTGATGAAAGATAGAAAGAAAGCCTGCTCTTTAAAATCCTTAATCTGTAGTACTTTATACGCAAAATGAAAACAGAAATACTCTGTAAGAATCAGAAATGGTAAACATGATGATTCTTTTTAAAACAGGTTATTAATTTAAAAATGTATTAAACCTGTATTACTGATAACAAACTGGACATGTGGACAATATTTATATAAAATAGTTTATAGTTTTATTTAAATTCTTATTCTTCTAAAAATATTATTAACTGAAACTTCCTTACTTCTTGCTAGTTTTAGGTAGCATTTATTTTTTAAAATCATATTTATTCCAATTATAAAAGTCTAGAATCTTTTATAAAGGCTTGAAAAAGCAATTGTCATACTAAAGTGATCATGAAAGATAATTTTTAAAGTAGTTTCCTTACAAATACTTTCAATTTAATATCTAAAAATAGAAAATATTTGAGTCATATATCTTTCAGAATGGATATATACTTATCTATACATGAAATCTTACAAAGATAATAACTCAGGATACGAACATTATAAAGTAATATGAAGTTTATACTGTATGTTTCAATGAATAAGTATAGAAAAACCAGAATTATTTTAATTGTAAAAAAAAAAAAAGCTACTTCTTCACTTTTTAATTTTTACAGAAACTTTGCTACTCTTATTAAATGTTTAGAAGCTATAAGGCTCAGAAATACGAACCCATTTATTAAGGTAAATTAATTGTCTATAATAAATTGTGCCTTTTTGGTGGCATCACATGTTTTATAATGAAAATGTCTTAACTCATATTTGATTCTTGAACAGGATGAAATGGTCTTCTATGACTGACACTGAGTATAAACTGATACAAATATAAATACAATTAATTGTCCTGCCTGACTATTCAATTTAATGCATTCTTTGAACAAAAAAGGTCTCCTTTGAACATGACGCCCTTCTCTCACAATTTTCTTTAGAATTGTTCATTCTAAATGGGAATATAATAAAATAAGAGGATAATTCTTTTTTTTAAAAAATAAAAATCTCTGACCAAAACATGCTCACTTTTTACATAAACATTCAGAGAAAATTAACTATAACCTTTGTAATATGTGACAGCTTCATTTTTATATGCTTTTTCTTCTTTCTCAAGTTGCCCTCACTATTACTTACAAGGAGAAAGCTTACAGAGAACTTCAATCTGGTCATGGACGCAGAAAACTTCACTGAGTAGGCAAACCACTTAAAGGACTCAGAATCAGACAATAGTCAGTTCACCGGTCATCTGGTAGAAGGGAAAAGTATCTTCCCAAACTTCACAGGCTTCATTATCTTGCATCAAATTATGAACCTTCGGATTTTAGGAGCTGAATCTGTCAATGCCTAAAACACATGTTTAGACTAAAGCTCTACATAAATATTAGATTTAGGAAAGGAACCAATTAACTTTTTAAAGGAAATGAAATGCTGGCCAGGCTAGTCTAGTGCTACTTGATAAAACCACTGTGTAATAGACTATGGGATCACAGAATTAGGGGAGAATATATAATCCTTCATCAAAGAGTGGCAGCTTATCCACAAAGCTTCCTCTTCCTGATGGGATATTCTTTTAAAAGTAATAACGAGGACTTAAAAACTATGTAACACTCCTCAACCAAAATTAGCCATTTATACCAATGAATCTTAATCCTAAAAGAACCAAAACTTCACCCAGAACACATTGAGATACTTCAAAGCCTAACATGTACAAATAATTTCTGTCTGTTTCTAAATAAAACATGCTTACGTGTCAGTCTTAAAATTAAATAAGAAATACCCTAGAAGGAATGACATGACTGTTTTTAAAAAAAAGAAAAACAAAACAATAAACAATAAAACAGTCCCCCAAAGATACTAGTAACAGTCTCCAAGACTAAGAGCTAATATTTTGCTTTTTGTCAACATTTAAAATTTCCAGAGTTATAGACTTTGCAAAGCTCAAGTGGTAATTATGCAACTAATTCATATACCTTAAATGTGATAAATATATTTAAGATGTGATACATTAATGATCTGTATTAAGTAACTCACGTTATCCTTTGCTAATAGCTAAATAGGAAATTCACCCCTATCTGAAACACAATGCAGTTTTTAAAAGCTACTTTCATCAGACGATATGAGGAGAATTAATTGATGGCCCCTTACAAAACAAGTACTCGTCCGTCCTCCCCTTTATCTCTTTCTTTTGTTCGTCAAAAATATCAAACACTGGCACGGTGGAGCGGAACTATTTTGTTGGAAGGTGCAGATTTTACGCAAAACTTACAGAAAAAAAAAAAGATTAGACTTCTGTACTGGCTATACTGATTCAAGGTTGATCCAGCTTGCTGACATCACACTTAAATGAAATGCAGGATTACATGAATCTTACATGCAAGCGACTTGAAACCAGAGTAACAGTAAATGACGTATCTTAATATGTACCATTTATTTTACAAATTCATGCTGGACAACTGAGGGGCAATAGTAAAAATGCATCAATCATCTCTCGTTTTTGTAATAAGTAGCTTTTTTCATTATCTGTGTGGACATTGCCCACATATGTATTAACAAATAGTCTTCAAGTATCTAAATTATGTAAAATGGGGTATTTGCTAACTCAAAGTATTTTAATGATTTCGCGAACACCAGATTCATCTAGTCATCTTAATTCCTTTTTGGTTTCTTTAAAAACTTAGTCTGGAGCTAGTGAAGGTTTTGATTCCTAATATTTTAAAATTTCTTAATTATAGACTATAGAGCATAGCACCCATATAAACACAAATCTGAGGTTCTGATTAGTGGAAACATATAAAAGATAAAAGCCATAAGTTTAAATAGTTTCAATTTAAGGTTCATTTACACACACATTAGTAAAACAATATCTGAATTTGAAAAAGTATAAAATGAGGACTTTTCTGTGTGAGGCTGTATTTTAAACTGCAATTTATTATACTTCAAATCTTTACATAAAAAACTTTTAAAATAAATCTAACTGTAAAATTTCATTCTTTGCAATGATATATTTGCCTTGAAAGTAATAACACTATACACACACTTCATCACATAATATTATACAAATTAGAATAAAATAAAAAATTATATCACCATCAAAACAAAGGACAGTAAATATTAAAAGTATTTTAATCTTTAGCAAAGTATTGATTTAAAGACCCTGCCGTACATGTAGTTTTTAAAATTGGTTACAAAGAAACAAGATTTTGTTGGCAAATCAACAAGCCAACACTGTTGACAAAATTTTTGTGATGCCAGAATCGTCTCATTCAGAGACTGAACATTGTGCAGCAAAAGTATCACTAAATAAAAAGCTCTATTTTATTTTTTAATCACAGGAAATATAGAACAGGCTATTCTACGCATATTTGGCTAGAAAAAGTTAAGTGGAAATATAAAAGTTAATCCAAGTGAGGACTGAATTCTGGTCAGACAGGTTCATGACTTAGTGGCTAACCAACAACTGACAGGTATATCTTACCTATGTGGCAGAACTTTCATCTCTGTTTAAATGAAAATTTATTTTAAGTGTGAAATATACTAGCAGCTTCACAGGAAAAAGAGAAGTTGAAAATGAACTCAAAGTAGAAATATAAACATAGAAATATATTACAGATGGAAAATGTCTGTTCTAATTTGAATAATAATATCAGGCAAGAAGTTCACTTCAGCCTTCACCCCTTGCTGAACCCAAAGTCATCAACAGCTTTGTAAGGTAACTAACATATTCTATTTTTACTAGAAGGTATGGTTATTTTCAAAAGCATTCTAATTCTTTAGGGATATTTCTTAAAGTATTAGTGAAGATGATAAGGGTTAACCTTTTAGTTATTTTTGATTATATCAAAATTTTCTCCAACTACTACTGATGCTATCATAAAATTTAGCAACATCCCTGTAAGAAGAATGCCTTAAATCTGTGCCAAACAAGAGACAAAATATGGTTGGTTAAACTATAGCTTTTATTCCTTTATGATATTAGAGTGAGTTACTTTTCTCCATTTTTTGAATTACTAGATTAGTTACTATTTGCAGTTTTTTCCTACCTTTATTATTCTGGTTATTATACAAAATGCAAGAGGAAAGAGTTTATATTTTCAAACATTCATTTCATTTTTTGCTCATAAAAATATAATAATGCTGTTCAAGATATTTTTTTTTTGTTCTTCAGAGGGGAAAAAAGAGTCACGTTTGTTCTTCTAGAACTATAAGACTGTCAGCTTTCTTTAGCTGGAAGTTATTATAAATTCTGAAGAAATAAAATTTACATCTGTCTTCTCCTGGTTTTCATAATTTTTTTAAATGACAAGCCCTGTGCCAGCATTTTTTTTTGAGCTATTTAAAAGTACCAGTTCTTCGCCAATTTTTCCCACTTCCATGTTGACAAATTCCAAATTCTCTGATACAAGTATTAGCAGAGATGCTATACTTCAAAAGAGCATTTGGCAGATGAGAATAAACCATACGTATACTTTTCAATAGTTTCACTATGGTAATTACCGAAATAAACACATCCCAACATGAACATATCTGCATGTGCTTCCTGCCAATACGTTAAAATACTTCATGAATTTCACATTGCATGAAAAATTAAAACTTAAATGAAAGTCACTTCAATCCTGTCCTATGACTGTCTGTAGAACATACCTTCCAATGTGTGATCCAAGTCCATGAGCTGTCCTAAGTTACCTCTCCAGCACAGAAGCCAAATGCTGAGCACAGCGCAGGTGCTAACATGCTCTTGAGGAAAGAAGGACCTCTTCTTTAGAAACGCCCCTGTTATCAAGATACTGCAACCCCCTCACACAGATAGGGGTCCACAGTTCTAATCATAAAAGATTCGTCAAGCTTAACTTGAGGTGAAATCATCCATTCTAATAAGAGAATAGCTTTTCTCTTTTTTTCTGGGCAAAGCAGAGACCACAAATTCACATCACCCCACTATTCAGAAGTGCTTAGAATAGGACTGAAGGCAGACAGTCGTCACCATGCTGTTATTTCTGTCTAAATTATGGCCATCTCAAGAGGAATTATCACAACAATTCTGGCAAGTGTAACTGATCACTGAAGAAATGGCAGTATGATGCAAATGTATTGGTTACAAGCCTGATCTTCAAAGATAAGTGATCTCATTAGTTACCTCCTAAATGAGCCTTTAAAATAATCCAAATGTCTCTTATACATCTCTGCATAAAATTTATAGTTATTAAATTATAAGTTACTGATGAGTCCCATATACAAAGGAAGTATCCTTATAAAACAGAGCTGTTAATACGCTTCCTTTCATCAACAATATGAAGAACCATATACAATATTTAGAATTTCTTGAATGAATTTTTTTAAAAAAAGACAATGAAGTTCAAATTCCCGTGCAGGGACTTAAAATGCACATACTTAAAAGTGAACAAAACTAGAAGTTAATTTTCTCTTGTACTTACCCAGTTAACTTAGATGACCAAATATGCCCTTTATAGACTGCTTTTCCTGTCAAATATACTGCTAAACACAGACAGTGCTCAAAAGACCACCACTTTTTGAAACAGATTTTCATAATCATATTGCCTCCTCTTCCTCTCCTCCCTTCTCCCTTCCTCCCTCCCTCCCCCCTCAACCCCCCTCTCTTTTTTCCTCTGGTCTCTTTCTGCCTTTTCTTTTTGTTTTTAGGCAGAGAT
>SJYX01017768.1:68916-83226 GCA_006410675.1 Oreotragus oreotragus
TTCCAGTATTCTGGCTTGGAGAGTTCCATGGGGTTGCAAAGAGTCAGACACGACTGAGCGACGTTTACTTTTTCATAGGTTACCAAAAAAATTAGGAATCACATGGTTATAATTCAGTATAAGATTCACTGGAAATCTCATTTTCCAGCAGTGTCCTCCCCTCTCTTCCCTTTGCCGACTTTCTACTCTGGAATGTCCTGCACTCTCAGCCTGCTTTCTACTTACGAAAGTGGAAAGCACCAGTTAGTGATCTTCCTTGGTATTTTCTGTGTGTAATAAGTGATGGCCCTGTCCTTTGCTAAGGGCCTTTTCCAGTAGTGGAGAGCTCCTGGAGCATCAGTCATGGGCTTTATTCCTCTTTAAACCCACAGGGTCCAGCACAAAGCACTGTCATGTGGAAGATGCTCAAGAAATGGTTGTTGAATGAATGAGTGAGCGCATGGATAAAATATGTTCCTTGTATTCAGTCATCCTGACTTTCTTTTAAAAAAAATATGTCCAATAAAACATTGACTTTGAAAATACATTTGTTAAGTATGCTTGTCTATTTTCCTGCCTATCTGTTTTGTAATGGCACATGGTTTAACCATTTGAGTCGTGAGAGCAAGCCACATGAATTTAGCTCTGGACTTAATGGACTTAGCTCAGAAACATAAGCAGTAGTAAAGACAAACATAACAGGAAAAGGCAGAGGCCAATTTGATTTTCCTCTTTTTCAGTAAGATGCAGCATTTATTGAAATGTGGGGAACAACGTAGTGAGAACCTATTATATGCAGATGCTCTGAAGAATTTTCTATCAAACGTGGCACGATGTATGAAACCTTTATTGTCTTCTGAATTTCCTTTGGATTTTTACTGGTAAGAAGTGAGGAGCCTGAGATTACTGCTTCTCATTTCTTCAAGACAAGGGTTCAGCTGGTATTGGGGAAACAATCTCTGTTTGTTCCTCTCTTCTCAGGGGGAGTGTTTCTAATTGATCTGGCATGGAATTTAGTTGGAGATGTGTATGTTGCAACTGAAGCAGAGATCCTGTATGCTTTGTAAACTGATAACCATACGGGCCTTATTTGAAACATTTGAGGATTTTCAACATTACCGTGGGTTAAATTGAGCTATAAATTCTACTCAAATGTATATGTCTTGACAAATTCATCATCACTTGAAGAGAGATTCAATCCATGCTCCCCTCAGATTAATAAAGATGATGACCGCTTATCACAAATGCAAAGGTTCATGGTGATAAAGTGCCATAATGTTGTACTTTGCACTGTTTAAATGCAAATTACCCATATTAAGCAGACATTTTCTACTGTTATCACTTGCAGTCGAATGGAAATGTTTAAAAATGATCTCTGGGTAAAGAAAAGGATATAGAGGCAAATCTATTTCCTCTTACCTCTTTTCAAGTGCGCTTCGCTCTCATCGGGGAGATTTAATTAAGCAAGCTCAGCTAAGCTAAAAAGCAAAGCGGCTGGAAGTTACTTCTTACGGAAACAGATTCAGGACTTTTACAAAATAATTTATTTACTAGTCTTCCTTTAGGGATCTGAGCCGTCGCGGAAGGTTAAAAACACAGCAGAACTCTAAGGCTTCCCCTTGCCTCCTTCTGAATATCAAATTTACAGCTTCCACTTTGTTACAGATAATAGTACCAAGTTATAGATGTTGATGGTCTTTCCCTAACTGCTTTAAATTGCCTTGAAAAAGATACAGTTTCTTTAATTAAAAAAGCTGCACAGAACTAATCCCTGTAGCTGAAAAAAGAAAAGTTTTAAGCAATCTCTTTCTGCTCGGAGAGAGAAAGGCAGACAATACCATAACAGATCAGAAACATAAGCTATAGTGTGCAGCGAGGGGCACAGCAGGGAACTGAATTCTGCTCCGACTGTGTCATTTTTTAATCCCCCATCCCAGTTTTCCCCCGTCTGACCTCATGCTGAGATGAAGTTATCACAGAAGACAGCTTTACTCTTACCAATGAATCCAACCCTGGATCTGTATTATCCTTAGCAGATCAAAACACCGCTTTCATCAAATAGCATTATCTGCATAAAAGGCATGCAATTGCCCGATAATTTCACCCAAACTATGCTATTCATTTAAAGGACAAGAAGAGAAATGTAATTCATTCTTTTTGGGTGGGTGGGGGGAGCGGGAGCCAAGAGTGAAGCAGAGGCAGAGCTTGGACAAGCTAACTTACCCCCTTCGCCCATGGGAACTTTTCTGTTTTTAAACACAAAATCCCAAGAAGGGGTCCATTTAAAAGTCCCCCTACTCCTGAGCTTTAAGATTAATTGTTGGAGCAATTTGGTGCAGTTTGACTGACAAAAAGTGTAAGTTGTGTAGAAAACTGGCAGTGAGAAATTACAAAGCTTGCTGATGCCATTAGCCATGCTTCCCTGAACCCCAATAAAAACATCATATCCAGTAAAATTGGAGAAGCATAAGAATGAGCTGAGCAGTTGGATGGAGTTTAACACAGCCTTGCAACACTGGGGGAGGTGATCCTCCTGGAAGATCATTCTCTGCATTCTGAGAAGTTTGAATCTGGAGGCTGGGAAGACAGAGATGTATCCCACAATTTTGAGTGGATACTTGGAAGCATATTTAAGAAACCTGAGGAGTGAAGTCTAAGCTCTTTCTGATTTAGAAAATACTTTAGCCTCGTTCAAATTTTTTCATTTTATGTTGAAACAGTGTTCTCATTTGAATTGTAGATTGTATATAATGTTATAATGGGGTTCTCTTTAATAACGGATTTTTAATTCCTTATTGAATGACATCAGTGGTTTCGCTCAAGGTATCGTGATAAGTTACAGCAGTCAGACAAAATCATTTGTGTCAAGTAAATGGAATTTTCTTTACTTTACTAAAAAGGACTAAAACTCCCGTGTGGGTGTGGGTGACATGTTAGGTACATGTTAATATCTTTTATAGTATGTATTACTCACCATATAATTTGAATGATGTGGCTTAAAAATGTAAATCTTCTGCTCAGCCCTTTCAGAATTTACTCTGTAAACTGACCCTGTAAGAAGTCCAGCTTAATGCCTACCCCTCCACCACCCAGACAACATCTACACACAAAAACGTGTAGGACAAACAATCAGAACTGCTTGGGGAAAAAACAATAAACAACAATAATGCTGTTCATATTGGAGACTAGGAATATTCCTAGGAACTCATGAGACAGGTGAAAGGGTAAGAGTTTTCCCCTTGAAAGAAACAGTGTTTCTATAAGAAATTAATCATGGTATGTTTGTCATCACCGGCAGTTTAATTACATGTGTATATTCTCTAAAGTCTTGAAATATAATTAATAATTAGGTTTTTTTTTTTTAATACCAACTTCCTGAAACTACAACTCAGTACCAAAATGCTCTGAGTCTAACGTTTGTGTAGATACATGGTCTGTTGAGTACTGAGGTTCAAATTCATGTTTCCAAAATAGCGCTTCATGACATACAAATTATCTTAAATTTAATGTGATTAAGCATTAAACGATGGTATTTCCTTGAATTTAATGACAGTACTATTTTCATGTCAAACTTGATTACAAGAACCAGGTTTCAGAGCGAACTGTTTAAAATCCCAAATCATTAACAGATCATTTAGGGTTCAGTCACAGAAAACTTCTTGTCTGTGAAATATCAACTAAAGACAGGGAAGCAGAGGGGGGATTTCACATCTTGCCCGCAAGTGTGTGTGGTGTGTGTGAGGCTGATTTGAGGAGAAGTCAAAATTTTGTCTGCAAATGCCAGAAGAGCTATTTACATCAACAAGACCATCGCAATCGACACATGCATGCCATTCCAGTTCTAATTCATGCTCATATACTATTTCTTCAAAATAGCCAGGCACATCACAGGACTATTGCACCCATCTGAAGCGGAGGTGGTGAGAAAAGACTTCCTCAAGACTTTAGAAAATTTCAAAGCCATGCGGGATTTTGATCTTTTACTCTGTACTTTCACTCCAAGCCTGTGTTTGATTCCAGCTGACTTCTCTCTGAAACTGGATCATTCATAAATCTGGATTTCAGAGGTAAATTCAATCACAGTCACATGTTCTGAGAGGCTCAACCACCATCTTCATGGGTTGTGGAATAGTTTGCTTTCAACAGTGCTACCCTCAGAGTACAAGCTGCCCAAGTGGGACACGGAAAGGTATTTCTAACATCTTAGGTANACATCAACAAGACCATCGCAATCGACACATGCATGCCATTCCAGTTCTAATTCATGCTCATATACTATTTCTTCAAAATAGCCAGGCACATCACAGGACTATTGCACCCATCTGAAGCGGAGGTGGTGAGAAAACTGACTTCCTCAAGACTTTAGAAAATTTCAAAGCCATGCGGGATTTTGATCTTTTACTCTGTACTTTCACTCCAAGCCTGTGTTTGATTCCAGCTGACTTCTCTCTGAAACTGGATCATTCATAAATCTGGATTTCAGAGGTAAATTCAATCACAGTCACATGTTCTGAGAGGCTCAACCACCATCTTTATGGGTTGTGGAATAGTTTGCTTTCAACAGTGCTACCCTCAGAATACAAGCTGCCCAAGTGGGACACGGAAAGGTATTTCTAACATCTTAGGTTTTCTCTTGACTGAAACTCGTGCACTTTGCTTCACTTCAGTATGAGGACCGCAGAGCCTGGTTTGCCCTGGATGGTAATAAATTCCTGAGAGGAGAGTGGTAGAGGAAGGCCATGAAAAGACTAAAGACTCAGGTTGAAATCACGCAGCTTCTGACAGGCTACGTGACCTGAGTTTTCCTTTCTCTGATGAAGACGGAGCTCTGAGTTCTGCTGCGTTTTAGGAGAAAATGGAAGAAGCCTGGCATTTCTAGAGAAGATTGGGAGAAAGAAGAATCTGGCCTGGGCAGAGTAAATGTCCTGTCTGCTGATCACTTCTTTGCTAGCCCTTGCCTCCAAATCCAGCACTTTTATCCCCCAAATCTATGAAAGACCAAGATGTGCTTTTCCCTTCCTTTATCCTTGGATAAGATATCTAGGAGGAAAAAAAGTAGGCCATGAGAAGACTATGAGCTAAGAGTTTATAAAGAGAGGAAACTGGCAGAGGGAGAATCTGAGTTAGGGGAAAGAGAAGGAACAATGAGCTTAAACTGAAGATAAACTTGGAGGATGCTGGGAGGAAGAGACAGCTATATTCAGCATCTTGTGATTAAGCCATAATGGAAAATGATATGAAAAATAATACATATATTGGTCACTTTGCTATATAAAAGAAACTGACACAACATTGCACATCAACTATACTTCAATAAAATTCTTTTTAAAAAGAAATCAACCTTTACAGTATTTCAAAGACTTTGATAATAGGTTCCATATTAAAATTTGATGATTATCTTGATACTAAACAGGCTGACAAAATCGGTAGTAGTCCTAGACCAACGTTTTTCTGATTGTGACCTCTAGACCATGTGTATCAGAATCACCTGGGAGAGTTCTTAATAAAATGTGCATTCCTGAGCCCTGTCTTAGCTCTACGGAATCAGAATCTCCAAGGATGGAACCAACAAATTAGCATTTTTAATAAGACTTCCAGAGCATTCCGGTGCACAGAGATGTCTGAAAAGTGTAGCCCTGGGCTAAATACTTTACATAACGCAGCTAGGTATTTCAGTTTTTATCATTAGCCTATTCAAGAGAGGAGAAGGGATGGTAACCAGCATTCTTGCCTGGAAAATCCCATGGACCGTGAGTGTGGCAGGCTTACAGTCCATGGGGCCCAGAAGATCTGAACACAACTGAGAGACTTCACTTGTCAAGAGAAGTTATTGCAAGTAAATCTAGTGGAAGTCGTTTCAAAAATGGTACATTCCTGTTTAAGAAACAAACCCAGATTTCCAAAATGAGGAAGGTGAGAATGTCTGAAGAAATTCCAGCTAAAAATTCATTAACACATCGAAGCTGGATTTTGAATCATGTTTTAAGAGTAGTAAAGTCAGTAGTAAAGTCAGTAACATTATAAGTTAAGATAATGTTTTCTAAGTATGTTAATGGTTGGATTGCTGAGTACAAATTTTGGCTGAACACATTGTTTGATAGTACATGTATGATTCTAAAATTATGTAGAGTTTGAATGAAACTTTAAATATGTATTAGTTCAATTTATTATCAAAAATTAAAGAATTCTTTGTGTGAGATGGAGTGGGATTCATTCAACATGTATACTTTTTAACAGAAATCAAGAGTAAATATATCAAAAACATTATGAGCTGTCTTTGGAAGCCAGGCACTTTACAGATCAGCAACCCAGGCTATTTCCAGGATAATGGTTTTTCAGAAGTAGCACTCAAGTCAAAAGCCCTTAAATTTTGAACATAAATCATTCTCTTCACCCTACCATCACTTTCTTCTTTTGCAATTACTTGTCTCTGAGGGATGTGACTTTCAATAAAGTACCATTGTTATACATAAGGATGTGATCTTGTTTTCTCTTACCTTTCATATTTAAAGACCTTATTGTGAATAGTGGGGGAAACATTCAAATAACTATTTTTATATTGTCTTAACTACTGGTTGGCTCAAATTGATTATACCTGGCTCAAATTCAGCCCTTCCTCCTACCCTTTACCCCTCCCACCCTCTTCACCTTGCCTACATAACTTCTTTCTTGCAGATAATGTACCTAACATGCATTATCTCCTATAATCATCATTAACAACTTCAAGAATAATTACTATTATTTCTCCTATTTTTAAGGTGAATTCACTGAAAAGTAAGCTATTTGTCCAAAGTAAGTGAAAGAGCCAGGATTGATAACTCTGATTCCAAAGCCCGAACGCTTTTAGCGATTAGACATATTTCCTCCTTACTAAAAACAGGAGGAATAGAACCAGAAGCTAGTTTAGCTTTTATACACACAGACAAAATCATGTACACACAAAAATACAAAGTCAAGCTTAGTGAAAGAAATGTCTCTTAAAAGAGAGACAACCCGAATGAGAATGCCACAAAGAAAACACCTCTTTCTGTTGCTTTATTCTGTTTTTTGCAAAAAGCTAACTATTTTATGATGCGAAAAAAATGAACTTGACAAGACTTTCTAAGTCCTGTTCCAAAATAAGTTTATTCATCTATCCTTCTGTATAAACAGATTTACAATAAAAATTGCCCCCAATATAACATATTTTATAATGTCATTCCTTTATCTGAGTTAAAGTTACTGGGACCATTGGCACATATTACTCTATTAAAATAATGGCTTAAGGAACATCCTTGATGGTCCAGTAGCTAAGCCTCCATGTTCCCAATGCATGGGGCCTGGGTTCGATCCCTGGTCAAGGAACTAGATCCCACATGCCACAACTAAAGATCCCTTGTGTTCTTGTGTTGAAACAAGACCTGGCACAGCCAAATAAATAAATAAAAATAAATATTAAAAAAAAAAGATGGCTTAAGGTTACACTTGCAGAAGATTTCAGTTCCAGAATGATGATTCTCTCTTCAATAAATAATCTCTGCAGGGTAGAGTTAAGTCACTAGTCTAAGGTTTATATATAATAAACATTTTGAATGATAAACATCTGTGACTCTGATGAAAAATTTCCAGGAAGGCTGTAACTGTTTCAATGGCCTTCAGCTTGTAGAAGTTGGTAATTCTCTTTAGAGGACGAGGAAAGTTAAGCCAGGCAAGTTGTAAGCTTGCTGCTACTTAAAATTACAAATCATTGAAAACTTGTCCATGAGAACACCTTGGGGAGTAAATGTGGATAATAATGGTTTATGTGTGGTTGCAAAACAATAATGAACCTGTCTAATCAATTGTTTTGCATAGCAGTAGATCACAGTGGAAGGAAGAAATACACATCCTTATCAACTCTTCGTGTGTCCTGTAACTTTTCACTCTTGGGATCTTTGAATGGTTTTCTTTTATACTTAATCATGCAGTGACAGATCAACCCTAAATTATTACCCATAACGCTTCCAAAGACAGAATTTAAAATAAATAACAGAAACTGGGGTAGAAAAATAAACTCATTATCTTTGCTTCTTTACGGATATGATATATTATGATGGAAGAGTTATTTTAGAAGGGACTTAATAAAAGAACAGACTCATATTCATAAATTAAAAAAGTGAACCTGGCCTGGTCTCACTTTATTAATTTTGATTACCTTTACAATATATGCATATTAGTACAGATAAAACATATTTTGTTGTGCTCTATAGTGACCAATAAACTATTATATGATTGACTGTACTGGGTGCATTAATTTCACATGTATGGACAGGCCATATGTTGAGTGTTAAGTTACAGGAAACATTTTTTTTGTTGCCACCAATTCCCCCCACCTTTAGATTTTACATTTATGTCAAAACAGTTCGTGTCATAGAGAGCTATTGAAAGAATTAGTTAGTTTATAAAGATGGTCTTGGCCAAGAATACATCTCATACACTAAAGAGCCCTGTTATCGCCAACACACTGAACTGCTTGTCAAGTAACAATTTCATTTCATCCTTTGGGTTAAATTCCACACAAGAAGAAACAGGAAATCTTTGCATTATCTATTATTATGTTCCAATAATAATATTGTGAGAATCAAATGAGATAACACCTAAAAATTCTAAAGTTTTCCACAGAGTTTATCATTAATATCTTTTATTTATCTAACCAATCATTGTTCTTACAGTTCAACTTATGTAGTAAAAAACAAAATGAATTATGAAGTATTTTAGTCCTAGGCTTAACGGGATCATTTCTCTGAAGTGATGTTGTAAGCCTTCTAACTTTATCTTAATTTTAAACATTTATTTAATACCATCTGCACAGATCCAAAGATGAAAGAAAGGTATACAGGATTGCTAAAGGGGTTCTCTTTTGTGGCAGCGATACATTATATTGAACCCATTCAATAACTACTTCTTCTAAATAGTGAAGAAAATCTGCAGATTGACCAAGTTCATTGTTTCAGATGGGGGAAGCAGATTTCTCAAAAAGTGCCCTCTGAGGTGGTTGATGTAAAGCCTTAATTTATTACACTGCTACTCAAACCCATGGTGGAACAATTTGGTACTGTTAACACCCTCGTAGCTCAGTTGGTAAAGAATCTGCCCGCAACGCAAGGGACCTGGGTTCAACCCCTGAGTTGGGAAGATTCCCTGGAGAAGGAAACGGCAACCCACTCCAGTACTCTTGCCTGGAGAAACCCATGAACACAGAAGCCTGGTGACTGAGGATCAATCAGTTGTAAAAAGAAATGTGATTTGTATATGTATGAGTTTGATCTATTTCATCTTACTAGTGTTGATTTTCTATAATTATCTTTTTCTGATATCAATTTTTAGTGAAAATACCGCTAGTGGAATTTTGTTTATCTAGACAAACTGCTTTTCAGGTTAGTATTTCAATTCAGTTACATTTTTATCTGGAAGGGTCATCGATTCTTTAGTCTTGATAACTTACATTGGACCCAAATACAGCATCCCAGATTTCAATTAAATTGTATGTTATTTTTGTAATCATGATTTCATAGACTACTCTCTCTCTCTCTCTGAATCATACTTAAGAAAAAAGCATACATACATTTGCTCTGCCTAAATTTAGAAAAATAATATGATCTAATTTGGAGTGGTGAGCTATTTTGACTATGGTTCTGTTTCTTTGCAATATTATGACTAGATTAGAAACTTTACAGTAGGAAAATTATTAGCTAACTCAATATAGAGTTGTATATTTGGAGATCCCCACAGATATATCTGCATATTGGTGTGTGTGTTTACTTATGTATATGGATGAACAGATAGATGCTAGATAGATGTCTATATTTTATGTCTAAATTTATTATAGCTTTATAGTTTGCTTTTGTTTTAAAATAAACCAAGTTAACATAGTCACTTGGTAGCATACCCTGCTGGATGATTAAAAAATAATACAAATAAGAATCTACCTTAGTTTTCTTAAGTACTATTTTCTTAATACATGTTTATACCTATAAAAGAATCAGTGCATCACAGAAAACTTTAAGTCTGATTTATAGTAGATAGATGTCTATATTTTGTGTCTAAATTTATTATAGCTTTATAGTTTGCTTTTGTTTTAAAATAAACTAAGTTAACATAGTCACTTGGTAGCATACACTGCTGGATGTTTGAAAAATAATACAAATAAGAATCTATCTTAGTTTTCTTAATTTACTATTTTCTTAATACATGTTTATACCTATAAAAGAATCAGTGCATCACAGAAAACTTCAAGTCTGATTTATTTACAAATCTCAGTTGTCAAAGGCTTATTCCAGCAGTATAAAGTATAATACCATTCTTTATGTGGGATTCATTCTCTAATTACCCTCTTCAGATTATCTTTTTATACCTAGAGCCCCCCCTTTTTTTTTCTGGGTTTTCCCTGATTGGTGACACATCATACTCTTTCAAACGAAGTGGTCCTGCTGATGCATTTGACAATTTCAGTTACTTTATTTTGTAACTTTTTGATCATAAACAATATTATACCTCAAAAATTTTTAATACTTCTTTAGAAAGCAAGAATTTTGAAGGGTGAATTCTGATTAAAATTGGATGATATAAGTTTGTCTATATGTAAAAATACCTATGTGCATATTTTCCTTTGCTTTGTCTAATACTGTACATTATGGAATAGAAGTAGATTTCGACATCTATAATACAAATATTCTAAGCTCAGTATATTTAGGTGCTAGCTCATATTATATATGCCTAACACAATTTATCTACTACTTACTGCTTTTCAAAAACTATTTGCCTTAGCAACTTTCTTTTTCACTTGGTATTTATTATGTGAATTCAAAATGACTTGATAGTGATATACTCTGTGGAATGCTAGCTATCACTTGGGAATGCAACTTTTATTCTCATTTTTCCCACATGCTTTGTTGCCACAGATCTTTCTGTGTAAACTTAAATTAAGGCGTTTTCCTCCCTCATGACCTGGTGTAATGTTTTTGTAATATGAATAATCATGATG
Source organism: Oreotragus oreotragus (assembly GCA_006410675.1). NCBI lineage: Eukaryota > Metazoa > Chordata > Mammalia > Artiodactyla > Bovidae > Oreotragus > Oreotragus oreotragus. The sequence goes on from SJYX01017768.1 coordinate 79,898, forward strand.
ACAGAATTAATTTGAATATGAAAATATGAGGGAAAAAGTCATTACATTTAAATTCAAATTTATTGTTAGTTTTGTGAAAGTGGATAAGAATCAGACTGAAATTTAGAATGTCAAATAAAAACTACTTTCTTGAATTAATTTTTTAATTTTTCAAGGGCTTAATTTAGTGTAAGGGATGAATTAAAAAGTAACAATTATTATATGATGATAAATTGAAAGAACAGATATTTAATTCAAGGCTTATATAGATATACTTTAAATGAAGATTTCCAAAATTCTAAAATTTACAGAGTAAATTCTAATTGTTATATTATAAGGTGATGTTTCATTTTTGGATATATAGAAAGATAAATATAAGTTAATACTGAGTTCTCCTTAAAGAAAATGTGAATCTCAAGTTTCTTTTAACAGGGAGAAAGGAACAATTAAATGGATATTTTAAACTGCTGAAAAAGAAAAAAGCACATCAAAACTCACATTTTATTAATAGTTCTTTTGCTAATAGCATAACTACAGACTACACTAAAAAGTTTCTACACAGAAAGAAAAGTATTAAAAGGCAACATCTGTTATAACAGAGGAATGAATTACCACATAAAATAGGACTTTTGAGTTTTTCTTCAGGTTTTATTCTGTGGCTCTTTTGATCCAAAATGAAAAAGCAGAGCACTATAACACTAGTATTTGGTAATGCAGACTGATGAACTATTTAGAAAAGTCTACTATAATTACTAAACAAACCTATAATTCCTTATACTGTATATTATTAGCTTCAGGTCACCATAATATATATAAACTAAATTTCTGCTTAAAGCAGCTTAAACTTTCTAAAAACAAATTAATTTTTTCGCCCAAAGCAAATACTCATTTAATAACTTATATTTGATTTATAATACATACCTGGCCTAATTTTTATTCATTTTCCTTAATATTTAAATTTGATCACAATAAAATATACTTCAGCAAAAGAAATTTGACAAAATACACAAGAGAACTGCAATTTTTCCTCATCCCAAGTTAATATCCTTTTCTAAATATCCTAGTTTGCATGCTATACAGACTAAATAAAATTTAAAACAAAATTTTAAAAGGATTGCTTACTTGCTGACTTCATTTTTGAAAAAGAGTGTTTCAGTAAACTTTGTCCTGCTTCAAGAGAACAGAGCTCCTTTTAAAAATACAGCAAATAGTTTCAGCATGATCTTTTCCTTTATGTTTTATTTAAAATGTTAATGGAGTAAACCCACAATTCACATAATTTATTTGGAAACACTTTTGTTCAGAATAATGCATTGTAAGAACAGTGATATACAGGCAAGTCCTCTTAAAGAACATGCATCAGTTCAGCTCCCTTTTGAAGCATATTGCAAATGCCCTCTAACAGGGCACAGCAACATTACATAAATCATCTTATATGAAAAATTAACATGACATCAAATATTTATAAATATTAATGTGTATGTTAATATAACCAAAGCTGTAACAAACAATCATAACCTTGCCAAGTTTCCTAGGACAGGCGCTGCTGATAATGATATCCATTATCTCTGGAGGAACGCACAATTATGAAAGTTATACACAGGATGCTATGTTCTTAGCTGCTTTTAAATTTATCCATTAAACATCTACCTTATATATGATATTAACCCTTTACACACACATCCTTAAGAAACAGAAAGGCAGTGTGTATGAGCAAATATTGTAAAAATCATTTTTATTTAATCATTTATATGGTAAGTCCCTGATTTTTCATGACTTTAAGTATAATTGGAGCATATGGTGTCCTACGATTAAATTCACTTGGATTCATCCTATCAACATGCATTTAAGTCCACATGTGCGTTTAAACGTATGTATGCTGCTCCTTGTCTAAAAAGCCACCCTTTTTGCAAGGATGGATTTGGGCTCTGAAATTTAATATGCCATGCTATCTCTACTCTGTCCAGGAAAAAGTTCTCCTTCAGAGTGTCTGAGCTGAGAATAAGGTGCATGCATGCTAAGTTGCTACAGTCCTGTCTGATTCTTTGGAACCCTGTGAACTGTCGCCCACCAGGTCCTTTGTCAATGGGGTTCTCCAGGCAAGATTACTGGAGTAGGTTGCCGTTTCCTTCTCCAGGGGATCTTCCCGACCCAGGGAGCGAACCTGTGTCTCTTAGGTCTCCTGCATTGGCAAGCAGGTTCTTTACCACTAGTGCCACCTGGGAAGCCCCAAAACAAGGGGAGTGTTGGTAATTCTTGGCTTTGCCTGAACTTGGGGGTGTCGAGTCCCGAGGTAGAGCTTCTGTTCTTATCCCATGGGATCCATGGATCCACGGGTCATAGGCATGGTCCTCCAGCAAAGTTTTATTTAGAGTTCTCTTTTCAGATTTAGCACCATCAGCGGGTGTGATTAATTTAGTCAACAAACACGAAAACAACGTGATTTCAGATGAGAGGGGGAGGGTCACCATTTTATATAAGTGCATATTGCTGCAGGCTCAGTCGAGTCAGGTTTGGAATCCAACAGGTTTTCAAGGGTAAAGCAAGAAGATAAGTTTGTGCCAAGTTGTGTCCGACTCCTTGCACCGTACAGACCATAGCCTGCCAGGGTCCTCTGACCATAGGAGTTCCCAGGCAAGAATCCTGGAGTGGGTTGCCATTTCTTTCTCCAGGGGAAGATGACTTTGAGGACAAACATATTTTTGGACTGAAGATGCTTTGCTTCTCTGTCGGAGAGCTTAATAAGAACCTTCCCGAATCCACCTGCCTAAGTCTGCTCCCAGCTAGCACATTCTTCACTGGAGACCACTCAGTTTCGATTTCCAATCTGACTCACAGTGTTACAAATAGCTCCTGCTTTTGTGGTGTTGGACTCTGGAGAGAACCTGCTCTTTGTCACTTATGGTGAGTATGGGTTTAACTGAGGGTGATGGGGAAGAGGTGTGAACTCTTTTTTACTTTATAAAGACTTTTGCCCATTTCTTGGATCTAGGATTCTGTTTGGGGCATTTTTTGGGGGGGATAATAATAATTCAACTTATTTTATTCTCTGAGAAAGAAAATATGTAATAAGTAAGGTCTCAAGTGGTTAAAAAAGTAGAGTGGCAATAAACAGCCTTGACGTACTCCTTTTCCTATTTGGAACCAGTCTGTTGTTCCATGTCCAGTTCTAACTGTTGCTTCCTGACCTGCATATACGTTTCTCAAGAGGCAGGTCAGGTGGTCTGGTATTCCCATCTCTTTCAGAATTTTCCACAGTTTATTGTGATCCACACAGTCAAAGGCTTTGGCATAGTCAATAAAGCAGAAATAGATGTTTTTCTGGAACTCTCTTGGTTTTTCGATGATCC
>SJYX01017768.1:83320-106353 GCA_006410675.1 Oreotragus oreotragus
TTTCTCAAGAGCCAGGTCAGGTGGTCTGGTATTCCCATCTCTTTCAGAATTTTCCACAGTTTATTGTGATCCACACAGTCACAGGCTTTGGCATAGTCAATAAAGCAGAAATAGATGTTTTTCTGGAACTCTCTTGCTTTTTCAATGATCCAGTGGATGTTGGCAATCAAACCTGATTATAAACAAGTCTCTATAACTCAATACCAGTGTTTAGGAAGTGCAGGATATAGAAGAACAAGTTAAATGACACCAGGAGGTAAAAATGTGCCAAATGCAGAAGATTCTATGGAGGAATGAATTGGTTTGTCCAACTAATCAGAAAAGACGAAGTAGGACGATTACAAATTAAAAGAAACTTGGGAAATATAACCACCTGACAGAATATATAGACTTTGGATCCTGTTTTCCTATTGCTGCTGTAACAAATTAACAGAAATTTAGTGGTTTTAAAACAACACAAACTAATTAATTTGGGCTTCCCAGGTGACTCAGTGGTAAAGAATCTGCCTGCCAATGCAGGAGATGCAGTTTCAATCCCTGGGTTAGGGAGATCCCCTGGAGGAGGAAATGGCAACCCACTCCAGTATTCTTGCTTGGGAAATCCCATGGACAGAGGAGTCTAGCAGGCTATAGTCTATAGTGTCACAAAAGAGTTGGACATGACTTAGCGACTCAACAATAACAAGAACCAATTATCTGATAAATTTATTATCTTCTGAAGGTCANGATCCCCTGGAGGAGGAAATGGCAACCCACTCCAGTATTCTTGCTTGGGAAATCCCATGGACAGAGGAGTCTAGCAGGCTATAGTCTATAGTGTCACAAAAGAGTTGGACATGACTTAGCGACTCAACAATAACAAGAACCAATTATCTGATAAATTTATTATCTTCTGAAGGTCAGAAGGCCAAACATGGGCCTCTCATGGTAAAAAATCGAAGTATTGGGACTGTGTTCCTTCTGGAGACTTTAGTGGAGAACCAGTCCCTTGCCTTTTCTAGCTTCTGAGGGCTGTCTACATTCTCAGCTCACTGGTTCCCTTCCAGCAATGACATCACCCCAACACTTACTTCTGCCATCATCTCCTTCTGTGACTCCGACCTGTTACCTCTCTCAATAAGGACCCTGTGATTACACTGAGCACCCAGATAATCCAGGATAATGTTCTCATCTCCAGATCCTTAAGTTAATCATATCTGCAAAGCCCCTACTGCCACGTAACACAGGTTCCAGGGTTTAGGATGTGGACATTTGATGGGGGGTGGGGGGAATAAAAGGTCACTATTCTGTCTAACACAGATTCAGATTCAAACAAAGAAACTGTTTAAAAAGACACTTTTCACAGAACTGGAAAATATGATCATAGGTTAGGTAACATATATAGGAACTGTTAATTTTTAGGTATGATCATGGCATTTGGGTTGTGTTTTTAGTGTAAGCAATCTGTTGGAGATGCTTACTGAATTATTTATAAATGAGATAACATGATATTTGATATTTGCAATAAAATGCATTCTAAAAGAATAAGAAATAAATGAAAACAGCAAAATGCAAAAAATTGTTAGAGTTGAACTTTGATGACATAAGATTCAGAATATTTTTCTCTCTACTATTGTATATATTTGAAAATGTCCACAATTTTAAAGGGTTTTGTTTTAATAAAAGATAATTTAATGCAGTTTAAAAGAAAAGGAATAGACAGGAAAAGGGAGAATTAAATTTTCCAATGAAGAGTTTTTGTCTATTTATCTTTGCATACCAGTGTGAATATATGGTAGGATAAATTCTTAGGCACAGAATCACATTTAAGATGTTGATAGTAACCTCTTTACATGTATCCTGAAGTTGAACAATTAAGCCAACAGAATGTGGATGAGCCAGGTTTCTCACTATCAGAGATTAAAGAGGCAGATAAACAAGAAGGGAAGGATGGAATGAACCCTGTGGTGCTGGATCAGAGTCTGAGACATCAGTAGGAACTCATGTTTCAATTAATGTATATACAGAAAGATAGATACAGACCAATTATAAGTGTATGTGCATACATGGGTTAGTATGCATACGTGTTAATATATTACCCAGCTCAGTCTACTAAGAGGACCGGGAAACAATCACACCTCCACAGCAAAGAACAAATGCAGAACCCACTTCTTGGTTTCCAAATAATATTTTCCAATAAAAGGAACTAGGGATCCTTGGGGAAATGGTTAATTCTAGAGTGGGGGCAGGAAAATAAAATAAAAGAGAAGTCTGGAGTACCTTGTAGTAACAGAAAGTAAGGAAGCTGACAAAAAACAAAAGACTGGGGCATGTCAAAGCAACACAGGAGCCCAACTGAAAGAGGTCCCATTGGCCAAAACTGGAACTATTTGAGCACCAAAATAAATAACCTAGTGTTGGATTGTAATCCCAAACTACAACATAAATATACATGAGTCACTACTAACATACATAAATGGTTAAATAAACAGAGTGAATGGGGACACAAGACAAATTGTACTTATTGTGCATAAATTTTCCCTCAATTAAACTGAAAAGGAAAACGTAATTGCTGAGTCAATTTACCAGTAGTTTTTACAGCTTAAGTAAAACTCTTCACACAGTTTGTATAAATCACATATTCAAATATTAAAACCAGGACATTGGAAAAATAGAGTTTTTACCTTTCTCTATCTCAAGGAGTTCAGAGTGCTATTCCCCATGTATCTAGTGTGTAGACCTTTACTTCAGTTCAGTTCAGTTCAGTTCAGTCACTCAGTCGTGTCCGACTCTTTGCAACCCCATGAATCGCAACACGCCAGGCCTCCCTGTCCATCACCATCTCTCGGAGTTCACTCAGATTCACATCCATCGAGTCAGTGATGCCATCCAGCCATCTCATCCTCTGTTGTCCCCTTCTCCTCCTGCCTCCAGTCCCTCCCAGGATCAGAGTCTTTTCCAATGAGTCAACTCTTCGCATGAGGTGGCCAAAGTATTGGAGTTTCAGCTTTAGCATCATTCCTTCCAAAGAAATCCCAGGGCTGATCTCCTTCAGGATGGACTGGTTGGATCTCCTTGCAGACCAAGGGACTCTCTCAAGAGTCTTCTCCAACACCTTTACTTAGCAGACATTAAATAAGAGTTTTGAAATCAGCCGGCTCAAGCAGAAATCAGGAACCTTTGCTCAAGCACAACTATAAAAAGAGAAATTGTGCTTGCGTGTAGGTTCCATTCTATAGTCCATGTCAACACTGTGGCCACCATGTTACAGAGGACTGCTAGTAGTAATGTGAATACCAAACTCTGGTCTAAAAGCTACAGGATTATCAATCCTAAAATATCAAGTAAAACTGATTTTGAAATTGTTAATTCCTCCAAAAATAGCTTTTTCACACAACTGAAGATATGTGCACTTATTTTTTAAAATGAAGTTGCAACATCATAGAGAAAGTCTACAGATACAACAGAATAATGTGTTTCACAATTAAGTTCAGATCAGTCACATTTGGTAAATTGAACAAAGAGGCAATAATACACATCCCCCAGTGTGCTACAGTCCTCTTTTTAATCAACAAAGAATTGAGTACTTTGTATTAAGCAAAACACTGGAATTAGAGTAAAGAGGCTAGCTGATTATTCACTATTTTTATATAGACTTTCTAACATTTACAGTGGAAGATGAAATTTTTATACCTTTAGAGATGAAAGGAATAGGAATAATGAAATCGTAAAATACGCCCTGTATTTACTGAAGTACACCTCGGTAAATGACAGAAAAGGGGGATTACACACACACACAAAAAAAACAAAAGCAAAAACAAAAACTAGAGATATGAATGACAGTAAGAAACTGCTTGAAACTTCAAATTACACAGCTAGGAAATAGAAACTTTGATTCGTAATATCAATTACTATCTTTTGTATTGACGAGATGAAGTCTTTAAGTAGTCCTGTCCTCCTTTTCCCCTTCTCAGCTATAGCTTGCCCAGTGATCTGAAATGCATACCATCCTCATTCTCCAAGGAATAACATGAAAGTGATTGTTTGAAAATAAAATGAGGGTTTGAAACCTTATACTTCAGAAGACAGAATCAGTTACCTGACATTTAATCCCAGTCCTCACTGTGTTAAGAATGTCAGTGTTTCACATGCCCTGCTCAGGAAAAACAGTTGTTTCAGTACACGCTTCTGTGGTTTCATTCAGTTTGGTTACACCTCAGGGAGTTTAATTTCATGCAAAGCTTTCAGATAGTGCTTTCCAGTGACAGGAGCAAACATAGTATTCTTAGGCAGCAGTTGGAAGTTTAGAAAAAAGCGAAAGCAACCCAGACTGCTAATGCTTGATGAGAACTTTGGCCTTGTCCTGGAATTAGCCTTCAAAAACTGAGAAAGACGTGGAGCGTCGGCAATTTCAGAGATAATAAAAAATGTAAACATAATGGAATGAAAGACAACCTGGTTGTATGTGGGGCTTATCTTATGGCCATAACGAGAAATGGCAATGAGAAGTGGGTATCAGAGATTTAACTTAACTGATTTCATGAGAGGCTTAAGAATCAGCCTGACTGGAAAAAGAGACGTAAAACACCTGCGCTACTAGTCCACACACGAACAATGCATTTATTTTCAAACAAAGAGCAGATAATGCTCAAGCTTTCGAAGGGGAGATCCATTCTTCAGAGAAAGTGTGGACACCTGAAAGAAACACAAGGAGCATTGTGTTTAGGAATGAAACATGTGATCTAGGGAAATGCCAGTTTATCCAAGCTTTGGCTGGGTTACTGCTTTGTTAAGAGAAGGGACATATTTTTGAAACAACTGTGATTAACTGAGGTTTAATGTGCCTTCTTGTAATTACCTATAATTTTCAAAGATTACATTGCAGCTTGTAAGCCTGGTTAAAGCACAAATCAGGCGATGTTTTCTTAAAAATACTCCATATGTGTTTATCGTCTAGAATTTATCCCCAAATACAGAGGAACTCTTATGTTTTGCTAGTACTAATTTTATTAATACAGTAATTTTGTTGATTCAATCTGGTTTCTCTCTCTGCCTTTGGTTTCTTAATATGGTCATATTGCCATCAGTTATTCCATATTTCTCCAAGTTTATTAATCATGCTAAGTGACTAAAAAAATCATTCTGCATGATTGTGATTTCAAGTAAGATAAGCTTTCACAATTTATCTTGAGTGGGTCTTTTTAAAATTTATTATTATTTTTTTCTGGCTGCGCTGGGTCTTCGTTGCTGCTTGAAGACTTTCATTGCATCGAGTGGCAGCTTCTCATTGTGGTGGCTTTGCTTGTTGCAAAGAGTGGGCTACAGGGCACGTGGGCCTCAGTAGCTGCGGCGCACAGCTCAATAGTTGTAGTGCATGGAGTTTAATCGCCCCGAAGCATATGGAATCTTCCCAGACCAGGGATCGAACCTGTGTCCCCTACATGGCAGGCAGATTCGTAACCACCGGACCCCAGGGGAAGTCCTAGTGGGTCTTCTTGCTCCATGTTCTCCTTAATTCAAAGGATAATACCTGAGTGAATTTTTCTTATACACTCTAGGGCTCATAAACGCAAGAACCCTCTGAGTCACAACTTAACTCAAAGACTGAACATGACTGCTAGCATTGCTTTTTAGATCTCATGTTATTTCTGAAAAAGGGAGTGTTCTTCTGGCTCGAGTCTTCTTCAGCTGTGTGACTTCATGCAAGTTTGATACCTCACCTCTCCTCCCTTCCTTTCTCCATCTGTAAAAATGGAGAGCCACCTATCATACAGGAATATTCTTAGTATTATCTTTGTATAATACTAAGCACATAATACTTTGTATAATACTTAGCACATAAAAATTTACCAATACATTTCACTCTTTTCTTCTGCGTTGTTTTCTTCTGACTGAAGTACATTGCTCAGGGTTCTGTCACCCATGCATATCCCATGTGCCTGAAAGATCTCTGCTTTAACCTAGTCCTATTCTTGACCCAAACCACCTGATATTTGTCAAAGATGTGTTTCAATTAGAACTCTAAAGGGAACACAGTCAACTGCCCTGAACCAGTTCTAGCCTAACTTGCAAGAGCAGCCCCAGTGCAGAGGAATCCTAGAAACATCCAAAAGTTGCCTTTGCTTCATTACCCTGCTAAGATCTTTGCCCAAGGCCTTGTATCTTGCTAGGCACGACATCTTCCTTGCACATTAGTGCCATATGCAAGGGAGCCTGAGGGACTGCACGTGGCCCAGCTATTTCTGGAAATCTCTACCCTCTCCATCAATTTCTTATGACATATCTGCCTTTTACCCCATAAAATTCCCCACTTTTCTCCCTTCTGGGAGAAAGCGTCTTTATGAATAAAGCTTCTGCTCTGCTTTGCTAAATCTGGTCTTGTTCAATTGGCTCAACTGGCACCAGGCAAGAGAAGGACCAGTTGGGGTCCACCTGGTCTGAGACAGTTGATAACACTTTCAAAAATGATCTGTAACTATATATGATGATGGATGTTAACTAGATATTATGGAGATCATTTTGCAATATATACAAATATCAAATCACCATATTGTATATCTGAAGGTCATATAATGTTATATGTCAATTATACTCCAATTGAAAAAAAAAGCAGTACATGGTTCACAAAAGATGCTCAATAAAATATTTGCTGAATGAAAAAACTTAAATTTAATCAACAAACTTCTGCCAAGTTCTCATCAAGTATAGAATTGCTAATACTATGAGAAAAGTAACATACAAGACTAACTTGCCAGAGTTAACCTCACTCACTGAATAATACTTGCAGAGGACTGTTTAGAAAGAAATGTATGGATGGCTAAGTCTCAACTTGATGTCAAAAAAATTTTTAATAAAAACAAGAGAGATCTCTAATCAACAACCTTTTTACAAGTTACTGAACTAGAAAAAGAAACAAACTAAATCCAAAGCTAGAAGAATGAACAAAATAATAAAGATTAGAGCAAATATAAATAATATAGAGACTAGAAACACAATACAGAAAATCAATGAAACCTGAAGTTGGTTCTTCAGAACAATCAACATGACTGACAATCTTTCAGTTAGATAGACTAAAATTCAATTAATAAAATGAGAAATGAAAATGAGGATATTATTACCAATTCCACAGAAATAAAAATGACTATAAGAAAGTACTGTAAACAAATTAATAGCAGCATTATTCATGCTAAGACACAGAAGCAATCCAAATGTCCATTGACAGATGAAGAGATAAGCATAAGTGGATAAGTGTACAATGGAATGTTATTCAACCTAAAAGAGGAAAGAAATTCTGCAATATGCTACAACATGGATGAACTTTGGAGGCATTACACCAAGTGAAATGAGACAGTCACAAAAGGACAAATGCTCTGTGATTTCACTTCTATGAGATACTTGGACAGCAAGCAAGGAAATGGGGATTTCAGTCATACAGCCACAAGAAACTGAATTCTGACACAGCCATACGAGCTTGAAAAAGGATCTCAGCTCTGGATGAACAGATAGTCCAGCCAACACTTGGATCTTTAAACTTGTAAGGCCTTGAGTAAAAGAACAAACAAGAGAATGTGGCCTATAGACAAGAACAAAACTAAACAGTCAATATAAATCAATTTTTAAAATATAAGTCAATTTTGAGATGGTCCAGTTGGATTTAATGAAGATTTTCAGAAGCTATTATAAACATATTCAGTGATGTAGAGGAAAATATATTCAAAGGGAATATGGACTTAATATGTGAATAGATTATAAATTTTAGAAGAAAACATAAGCTATAAAAAAAAATAAAATCCGTTCTTAGATTAGGCAATGGATTCTTAGACATGGCACCAAAATCATGAGCAACAAAGAAAATTAGACAAACTAGGAATAATCAAAAATAAAAACTGTTTGTGCTTCAAAGGACCCTATTAAGAAAATAAAAAGATCATCTGCAGAGCAGTAAGGTATAGGATTTATAAATCACATATCACTTTTAAAGTTTTTTATTTTATATTGGAATATGGTTGATTTACGGGGAAGGCAATGGCACCCCACCCCAGTACTCTTGCCTGGAAAATCCAATGGACGGAGTAGCCTGGTGGGCTGCAGTCCATAGCGTCGCTAACAGTCGGACAGACTGAGCGACTTCACTTTCACTTTTCTCTTTCATGCATTGGAGAAGGAAATGGCAACCCACTCCAGTATTCTTGCCTAGAGAATCCCAGGGATGGGGGAGCCTGGTGGGCTGCCGTCTATGGGGTCACACAGAGTCGGACACGACTAAAGTGACTTAGCAGCAGCAGCAGCAGCATGGTTGATTTGTAGCTCTGTATTACTTTCAGGTGTACAGCAAAGTGATTCAGTTATTCATATACATCCATCTATTCTTTTCTTGTATAAGTACAGAATATTGAGTATAGTTACCTGCACAAATCATGTATCTGATAAAGGATATTTATATATCTAGAATATATAAATATCTTACAACTCAATAGTAATGACAAATATCCCAAGTAAAAAGTGGGCAAGGATCAGAACAGAAGATAAACGAAAAACCAAGATGCACTTGAAAAGATGCTCAATGTCATTAGCCATCAAGCAAATGGAAATCAAAACCACAATGAGCGATCACTCCACATCCACTAGGATGACTTGAATTGAAAAGTGTTGGTGAGAATGTGGAGAAATCTGAACCCTCCCATGCTACTAGTGGGAATATGAAATAATGTACCTGCCTTGGAAAACATACTTCCTCAAAAGGGCAAACATATGACCACTCTTAGGTTTCTACCCAATAGAAATGAAAATATATATTCACTCAAAGACTTGTCCACAAATGTTTTAGCAATATATTCTTAATAGCCAAAAGGTAGAAACGATTCAAATGTCCATCAGCAAACAAATGGGTACACAAAATGGGGTATATTTATATATTGGAATATTATTTGGCAATATAGAGGAATGAAGTTCTGATAAACACTGCACCATGGTCAGACCTTAAAAAAAGAAACAAAAAACCAGTTTGTGTTTCAATTTATGTGAAATGTCCAGAATAGGCAAATCCATAGAGACAGAATATAACTTAATGGTCTAGGCTTTAGGGGGGTGGGGTGCTGGAGATGATAGTTAAAGGATATAGTACTTCTTTCTGAGGTTTCAAAAATGATTGCAGTGATTGATGCACATAGTTTTGATGTCATATCTAAAATCGACTGAGAGACTTCCCTGGTGCACAATGGATAAGAATCTGCCTGGCAATGTAGAGAAGACAGGTTTGATTCCTGGTCCTGGAAGATTCCACATGCCTTGGAGCAGCTAGGCCCGGGGCCGCAACTACTGAGGCCCACACACCTAGAGCCTATTTTCTGTAGCCAGAGAAGCCATCACAGTGAGAAGCCTGTGCACCACAATGAAGAGCAGCCCACTCTAGCTGCAGCTAGAAAAAGCCTGTGCAAAGCAACAAAGGCCCAGCGCTGCTGCTGCTGCTAAGTCACTCCAGTCATGTCCAACTCTGTGCGACCCCATAGACAGCAGCCCACCAGGCTCCCCCATCCCTGGGATTCTCCAGGCAAGAACACTGGAGTGGATTGCTATTTCCTTCTCTGGGCCCAGTGCAGTCAAATTTAAATAAATAAACAAAATTAAAGTCCATTGAATTGTACACTTTAAACGGAATTGCATTTTGTGAATTATTTCTCAATAAAGCTATATTTTTTAATGGATTAAATAAAAAGTTCACAAAATGAGCATAACGGCACACTGGATAGGACAACTGAAAGAGTCAGTGAACATAAAGACAAATCAATAGAAATTACACACTGAGAAGAACAAATATAAAAGTGATGTAAATACACAAAGTGGTTGAAAGTGAAAGAAGAGAAAATATATGCTATGCAAATAGGAAATATAAGAAAGCTGGTATGGCTATATTAATGTTAGACAAATTAAGGTTCAAAGAATATTACAAGGGATAAAGTGGGAAATTTCCTGATGATAAAAGGACAGTTCAGGGGGCCTTCCCTGGCTGTCCAGTGGTTAGGACTCTGCTCTCACTGCTAAGGGCCCAGGTTCAATCACGGGTCAAGGAACTAAGATCTCACAAGTCATGTGGTGCAGCCAAAATAAAAGGAAGGTTCACTAGGAAGACCTATCAATCTAAATAAGTACATACCTACTAAGAGCTTCAAAATTCATTAAACAAAAATTAACAGAAATTTTAAAAAAATTTGTTAAAGAAATAGCCAAATCCACAAACAGTATTAGATATTTTTAATAATACTCTCTCAGTAACTGATTAGCCAAGTAAACAAAAAACTCAAAAGGAAGTAACTGATGGATCATATTGACCTAATCAATGTTGATAAAACACTCTAGTCAATAACTACAGAATGCACATTTTACTCAAGTGTACATGGAAAGTACACAAAGGTAAGATATATAGTAGGCTATAAATAAATCCTCAACATTTTCCAAAAGTTTAAAATCTTACACAATTAAATTAGAAACTAACTATAATAAGATATCTAGGAGACCCACAAACATTTTTAAATTAAATAACACAATTTTATGTAATTTTAAAGTCAAAGAAAAAACTCGCAGGGTAAATTTAAAACATTTTTGGTGTGCTCTGTGACACCCTTCTGCTGTCTTTTCCAGGGGCAAGGAAACAGTGGAGACAGGCTGATGAAGGTCTAATCTAAATTATCTTGGCATTCTTTTAACCTTTATTTTTAAATAGTCCCAGGCAAGAGTACTGGAGTGGGGTGCCATTGCCTTCTCCTTCCTGAACCCTGGCAATCACTAATTTGTTATCTCCATCTCACAATTTTGTCATTTCCAGAATTTTATACAGCTGAAATTCTATAATGTGGCCTTTTAAGACTGATGTTTTTTTCACTCAGCATAATGCATTTGAAATCCATCCAAGCTATTGCATGTGTCAATAATCCATTCTTTCTTATTGCTAGGTAGTATTCCCTGGTATGGATACACCACCATTTGCTTAACTCATCACCTGTTGTAGGACATTTTGATTGTTTGGAGCTCTTACAAATAAAGCCACTGTGAACATTTATGTAAAGTTTTTTGTGTGAAGATAAGTTTTCATTTCTCTGGGATAAATGCCAGGAGAGTGACTGCTGGGTTACATGTTAAATATATATTTAGCTTGGTAAACACAAGGTGGATATTGAGCTGGGTAGGATTTGGACAGGCAAGTAGCAAGGAAAAGCATTTTGAGCATATAGTGTTGTATGTACTCTATCATTAAGAAACTTTAAGGAGAAAAAAGGAAAAAAGAAATTTTAAGAAATGCAGCTTCTTACTTAGTCAATAATGTATTACCAGAATAAAAGATAAGGAGATATGAAGGACAGGCCACACAAATTTCACACAGAAAACCCCCCTGAAAAGGTCCTTTATTAATCTATTTCTCCCAAAACTCACTCCCTCTAGTAATTGCCATATCTTTTCAAGCTCTACTCCTTTTCTTCTCTGCAGCTCTTACACATCAATCTGTCTGTCTTCTCCTTTATGAAAAGGAGAGTGTTACTTCCCTAACTCCTCCCAAACTCTTCTAACATCAGTTCACAAAAAGCAAAAGGATTATATCATAACTTTCACCCTTGAATGTTAGGAGAGGAAACAAGCTCTGTACAATATGTGAGGTAACCTGAGGGAGGAGTAGAACTTTTACAGACAGAAAGAGATTTTTTTTTTTTTACTAGATTTCAGTATACGGTAGTATATTTCTGTCAGCTACTGCTGCTGCTAAGCCGCTTCAGTCGTGTCCGATTTTGTGAGACCCCATAGACAGCAGCTCCCCTGTCCCTGGGATTCTCCAGACAAGAACACTGGAGTGGGTTGCCATTTCCTTCTCCAATGCATGAAAATGAAAAGTGAAAGTGAAGTCATGTCTGACTCTTAGTGACCCCATGGACTGCACCCTATCAGTCTCCTCTGTCCATGGGATTTTCCAGGCAAGAGTACTGGAGTAGGTGCCACTGCCTTCTCCACATTTCTGTCTATATGTGCCTAATTAAGTGCATTTATGAATTACTAAACATAACCCTCAAACGATGGCTTTTAAAGGCAAAGGAAAGGCAAAATGAAGATAACACTAACAAAGCAAACACAAAACCAAATAAGGAAGCAGATAAGTTTCTTCTTCATCAGCCTACCTTCATTTAAAAACAGAAACAGTATAATCAAATCTGGCAAGAAGCCAGCCAAAATAATTTTTAAATTACTTCTTCAATTATTTAAATAAGTCCAATTATCATTAACAATGAATTTTATTATGCAATGGGATTTTCCTAGTAATATAGCTACATGTATATAGTTTATGAATAAATAAAGACTCTGATGGTAGAAAATATTGAAGGCAAGAGGAGAAGGGGACAACAGACGATGAGATGGTTGGATGGCATCACCGACTCGATGGCCATGAACTTGAGCAGGCTGTGGGAGATGGTAAAGGACAGGGAAGTCTGGCATGCTGCAATCCATGCGGTCGCAAAGAGTCAGGTACAACTCAGTGGCTGAACAACAAGAAAGATCAACAATGAGAAAGGTTTAGAGACTACTGTGCTAGCACCATTCTCTCCACCTCTTACCCTACCCTACTCCCACATTAGATTCATTAGACTCATTGAGTGAGTGAAGTCGCTCAGTCGTGTCCGACTCTGCGACCCCATGGACTGTAGCCTACCAGGCTCCTCCCTCCATGGGATTCTCCAGGCAAGAGTACTGGAGTAGGTTGCCATTTCCTTCTCCAGGGGATCTTCCCAACCCAGGGATCGAACCCGGGTCTCCAGCATTCCAGGCAGATGCTTTAACCTCTGAGCCACCAGGGAAGCCCCTTAGACTCATTAGACGCCTTCAAAGATCCTTTGTTGTTCAGTCGCTCAGTCACGTCCGACTCTTTGTGACACCATGGACTGCAGCACACCCTGTGCTTCACCATCTCCCAGAGCTTGCTCAAACTCATGTCCATTGAGTGGATGATGCCATCCAACCATCTCATCTTGCCTTCAATCTTTCCCAGAATCAGGGTCCTCTCCAATGAGTCAGCTCTTCACCTCAGGTGGCAGAAGTATTGGAGCTTCAGTCTGAGAAAGATCTATTGATTTCCTAAGTTTCTCTATTCCCTCTTCCCATAAGGTGCCTGGAGGAAGTCTGGCCTTGGGTACCAACTGAACAACCTGACACCTGTTTATCTTTGCCTTAATTCTAGATAGGTTGCCTGAGTTTCCTTCTCACATTCTAGCTCAACTTCCAAAGCTGGGACCAGAGCCAATCTTCTAGGTTTGTATGTTCATTATTTTGATACCCACCTGGCTATCCTCTTCCTGGTACCTAGGAAAGAGCCTGGCAGACTGTGCAGCTGGGACAGATCTCAGAACAGGGCAAAGGACAACACCTATAATTCTAATGAGTCATTTACAATAATTTGCTCTTGGGATAAAGTTCTTAAAATCTAAAGATAAGAATAAACTTTATTTACAGCTGCTTTTTAAAATAATCATGTAGCCTTAATGGAAAAACTAAGAACAAACTGTCAAGTACCAAACGCCTTCCCTATATAATACACTGATACTTTCAGAGTCTCAGACTCTGTTGGTCTGTGTTCCTAAGACGGACTGTGCTTCATGCATCTTTGTTTCCCCAGACCTAGCACTGAAAATAATAATTAGCATTATTTGTAACTCTTGCTACTACTTTTAAAACATTGACCTCATGCCAGACTCTTGCTAAACACATTGCAAATATCCCATTTAATCTTTTTTAATAATCTTATTATCCCTCTTCATGGATGATGTGACTAATCTCAGAAGCCCAGTAATTTACCTAAGAATTTAACAACTAACACAGGGTTGAACGGGGATTTGAACCCAAGCCTTTCTCATTTTGAAGCCCAGATTCCTAACAACTACACTACAAGGCCAAGGAGGAAAGACCTGGAGTGGTAGGAAGAGAGAAGTTTGCCACTGTCTTCTAAGCCAGAAATAAAAGCACGGTGCTACTTAGAAAATGTTACCTCCAGCCATGTTTCCAAGCTAATTATAACTTCTCTGGCACTAAAGACACTCGGTTATTACACTCCCAGACATTAGAAATCTCTTTCTAATATGTGTCACAGCAAAAAATACACAGGCATAAAGTAAAAAATATATATATGATATATGAACTTTTATAAAGGTGGCTGAGGTTACCTTTCCTTGGTGAGTTTAGTAATTACTGCTGGCACGTAAAGTGAAGCTATTTGCAAATTCATATCTCTTAATTTGGCACAAGGTAGCAATTTAAAGGAAAAAACTATGGGTGGGAAAAAAAATCACTGCTTACAGCAGCATTTAGAACCACAGTGATGCAATTCTCATTGCATGTCTCCTCAAGTTGGAGAATTCATTAGCACCTATGTAGTACTTAGGTAATTTTGCACAAAGCAAGTTGCAATATTTAGCCATAAGTTCATTTCGCTTTGTAGTTCCATGACTTCACATTAGAAGTTTAAGTACACCAATTACATCAATATTAAATACAGATATAAAATACCCAGTTCACATTCTTTCTCTTTTAAGTCTTGATCAATCATAAAATGTTCTCACTAATAAATTCTCAAGGGTTTGTTCTATCATATTGCCTTCAATCTCTCCCAGAATCAGGGTCCTCTCCAATGAGTCAGCTCTTCACCTCAGGTGGCAGAAGTATTGGAGCTTCAGTCTGAGAAAGATCTATTGATTTCCTAAGTTTCTCTATTCCCTCTTCCCATAAGGTGCCTGGAGGAAGTCTGGCCTTGGGTACCAACTGAACAACCTGACACCTGTTTATCTTTGCCTTAATTCTAGATAGGTTGCCTGAGTTTCCTTCTCACATTCTAGCTCAACTTCCAAAGCTGGGACCAGAGCCAATCTTCTAGGTTTGTATGTTCATTATTTTGATACCCACCTGGCTATCCTCTCCCTGGTACCTAGGAAAGAGCCTGGCAGACTGTGCAGCTGGGACAGATCTCAGAACAGGGCAAAGGACAACACCTATAATTCTAATGAGTCATTTACAATAATTTGCTCTTGGGATAAAGTTCTTAAAATCTAAAGATAAGAATAAACTTTATTTACAGCTGCTTTTTAAAATAATCATGTAGCCTTAATGGAAAAACTAAGAACAAACTGTCAAGTACCAAACGCCTTCCCTATATAATACACTGATACTTTCAGAGTCTCAGACTCTGTTGGTCTGTGTTCCTAAGACGGACTGTGCTTCATGCATCTTTGTTTCCCCAGACCTAGCACTGAAAATAATAATTAGCATTATTTGTAACTCTTGCTACTACTTTTAAAACATTGACCTCATGCCAGACTCTTGCTAAACACATTGCAAATATCCCATTTAATCTTTTTTAATAATCTTATTATCCCTCTTCATGGATGATGTGACTAATCTCAGAAGCCCAGTAATTTACCTAAGAATTTAACAACTAACACAGGGTTGAACGGGGATTTGAACCCAAGCCTTTCTCATTTTGAAGCCCAGATTCCTAACAACTACACTACAAGGCCAAGGAGGAAAGACCTGGAGTGGTAGGAAGAGAGAAGTTTGCCACTGTCTTCTAAGCCAGAAATAAAAGCACGGTGCTACTTAGAAAATGTTACCTCCAGCCATGTTTCCAAGCTAATTATAACTTCTCTGGCACTAAAGACACTCGGTTATTACACTCCCAGACATTAGAAATCTCTTTCTAATATGTGTCACAGCAAAAAATACACAGGCATAAAGTAAAAAATATATATATGATATATGAACTTTTATAAAGGTGGCTGAGGTTACCTTTCCTTGGTGAGTTTAGTAATTACTGCTGGCACGTAAAGTGAAGCTATTTGCAAATTCATATCTCTTAATTTGGCACAAGGTAGCAATTTAAAGGAAAAAACTATGGGTGGGAAAAAAAATCACTGCTTACAGCAGCATTTAGAACCACAGTGATGCAATTCTCATTGCATGTCTCCTCAAGTTGGAGAATTCATTAGCACCTATGTAGTACTTAGGTAATTTTGCACAAAGCAAGTTGCAATATTTAGCCATAAGTTCATTTCGCTTTGTAGTTCCATGACTTCACATTAGAAGTTTAAGTACACCAATTACATCAATATTAAATACAGATATAAAATACCCAGTTCACATTCTTTCTCTTTTAAGTCTTGATCAATCATAAAATGTTCTCACTAATAAATTCTCAAGGGTTTGTTCTATCATTTAAGTTAGTTTTAGTCATAAAAATTGGAACATATACAATATTGCCCTTTTCAATTCTAAGTACATTTTAATTTACACTGTATATGCTGGGTTTTAATGGTTTTGTTATTGTTCAGTCTCTAAATCATGTCTGACTCTTTGCAACCCGTGGACAGAAGCACACCAGGTTCCTCGCTCTTCCACTGTCTCCTGGAGTTTGCTCAAATTCACGTCCATTAAGTCCATGATGCTATCTAACCATTTTATCCTCTGCCACCTCCTTCTCCTTTTGCCTTCAGTCTTTCCCACAAACCACAGTCATTGGTTTTCACATCTCTTATATCTTGTGTCTTTTTTTTTAATTTTTAAGACTTTATTGAATGTGTTACAATATTTCTTCTGTTCTGTGTTTTGGTTTTTGGCTGCAAGGCATGTGAAATCTTAGCTTCCCAACCAGAGATAGAACCCACACCCCGTGCATTGGAAGGCAGATTTTAGACCACCAGGGAAGTCCCCCTTGCCTTCAATCTTCCCCAGCATCATAGTCTTTTCCAGTGCATCAGCTCTTCACATCAGGTGGCTAAAGTACTGGAGCTTCAGCTTCAGTGTCAGTCCTTCCAATGAATATCCAGGACTGACTTCTTTTAGGATTGACTGGTTTAATGGTAGATAATGCTTAAGGCTGTATATTGTCACCCTGCTTATTTAACTTCTATGCAGAGTACATCGTGAGAAACGTTGGACTGGAAGAAACACAAGCTGGAATCAAGATTGCTGGGAGAAATATCAATAACCTCAGATATGCAGATGACACCACCCTTATGGCAGAAAGTGAAGAGGAGCTAAAAATCCTCTTGATGAAAGTGAAAGTGGAGAGTGAAAAAGTTGGCTTAAAGCTCAACATTCAGAAAACGAAGATCATGGCATCCGGTCCCATCACTTCATGGGAAATAGATGGAGAAACAGTGGAAACAGTGTCAGACTTTATTTTGGGGGGCTCCAAAATCACTGCAGATGGTGACTGGAGCCATGAAATTAAAAGACACTTGCTCCTTGAAAGAAAAGTTATGACCAACCTAGGTAGCATATTCAAAAGCAGTGACGTTACTTTGCCGACTGAGGTCCGTCTAGTCAAGGCTATGGTTTTTCCTGTGTTCGTGTGTGGATGTGAGAGTTGGACTGTGAAGAAAGCTGAGTGCTGAAGAATTGATGGTTTTGAACTGTGGTGTTGGAGAAGACTCTTGAGAGTCCCTTGGACTGCAAGGAGATCCAACCAGTCCATTCTGAAGGAGATCAGCCCTGGGATTTCTTTGGAAGGAATGATGCTAAAGCTGAAACTCCAGTACTTTGGCCACCTCATGCGAAGAGTTGACTCATTGGAAAAGATTTTGATGCTGGGGGGTACTGGGAGCAGGAGGAGAAGGGGACGACAGAGGATGAGATGGCTGGATGGCATCACGGACTCGATGGATGTGAGTCTGAGTGAACTCCGGGAGTTGGTGATGGACAGGGAGGCCTGGTGTGCTGTGATTCATGGGGTCACAAGGAGTCGGACACGACTGAGCAACTGAATTGAACTGAACTGAACTGAATGCCTAAGGAGACTGACTAGCTCCTAACTATTCTCACTCCACTGGAAATGGTCTCTGGTCAACCACGATGGGTCCCCTCAGCCTGATTTATACTAAATAATCTCATGCTGATCAATGCTGACTGATCACAGATGGACATGTTCATAATCTCAATTCTGTCAATCTGATCCTCGGGATTTGGAATTGGAATCCAATTCCAATCAGATAAAGCTCTTGCTTAAACTGACTTCCTATAGGCAGGACTTTTTTCCTCCAATAAACACTAAGAAGAAAAAGTAACAAAGGTAGAAATTATACTATTTTAAAGACAAATACCAGTGCTATGAGCTGATTTATGAGTCTCCCACCCCTGCTCAAATTCGTGTGTTGAAATCATAATTCTCTGTACCTCAGAATGTAACTGTATTTGGAGACAGATCTTGAAAAAAAGCAGTTAAGTTAAAATGAAGTCATTAAGGTGGGCCCTAATCCAATATGATGGGTGTCCTCATAAAACCACGAAATATGGAAAGAGATATGTACAAAAGGAAGGTGTGGGGAGAAGATATCCACCTACTAGCAAAGGAGAGTCCTGGAACAGATTCTTCCCTCATGGCCCTCAGAAGAAACCAAGGCTGCCTACAGACTGAGAATAGAAATGTCTGTTTTTTAACCCACCTAGTCTGTGCTATCTATTATAGCAGCCCTCGTTGTTCAGTCGCTAAGCTGTATCCACCTCTTTGCGATCCCATGGACTGTAGCCCACCAGGCTCCCCTGTCCTTGACTGTCTCCTGGAGTTTGCTCAGATTCATGCCCATTGAGTCGGTGATACTCTCTCACCGTCTCATTCTAGCAAACTAGTAAAACCAGAAAGGGATGTGTCTTTGTTTGAGTTGCTTAGGTCAGAGCATAAAACCCTGGAACTTCCCTGGTGGTCCATTGGTTAAGAATCCACCTTGCTGTGTAGGAGATCCCTGGTTGGGGCATTAAGACGCCATGTGCCCCCAGAGCAACTAAGCCCACACACCACAACTACTGAACCCACACACCACAACTAGACAGTCCACAGCCAAAGATCCTGCAAGACGGACTGTGTCAGCTGCGACTGGGACCCGACACAGCCAAACAAATAAGTATTTTTTAAGAACCTTGAGGGCGTAAGTATCAGAAGAGACAGAAACAAAGGAAATCGTAAAGCTACTTGGCCTGACATCAGAAAAAATTACTCCCTCCTGAAAAGAGACAGAGAAAGAATTCAGCAGGGGAAGTTTGAAGAGGAAGGACTATGGTGAGTGAAGGGCCAAAGGAAATTTCTGCAGAAGTGGTTCAAGGTAGGTATTCTCAGTTAACAGTACTGATGATATTGCTGTCACGTAAGCGACCCCCCAGTCTTCAACAGAGTCTATGACATGTAGAAACAGGGGCCCAGAGCCAGGGGTGACCAGGAGAGCATGTCTGACATTCCCCAGCCCCTTATCTCACTGCCCCTCACCCAGAAATCTGTAGATGTCACATGGAGGCCTCCAGAGTCTCCACTGGTGCGGAATGTGGTTCATGCCAACAGTATCTAAATCTCAGATGCTGGGATACTCTAGCTGACATTTGGATCTGTGAAGAAAGAAAAATGAAGCAGATAAGTGAAGAAATGAAAGATCATGTGCTCCAAAGAGGGAGAAAATGAGAGTCATGAGGCTTTCTATTTTCTGGTTCAAATTTCTCATTTGACCAGACTAACTCCCTGCTTTTGAAATACCTATGTTTCTTTATTCTTCTTAGGATACCTTTATAATCTCAAAATAAATCTCTGCTTTTTTTTTTTTTTTGGCTTAAAGTATCTCTAATTAGTTTCACTTATAACAAAAGAATTTTAACTAAGATTTGTAAAATCTTAGGGCCATGAAAAATAAACAGCAAAACCAGGTAGGTAACCATGGGAGATTTAAATCATGCCTGCTGCTATTCCAGGGAGAATATTTGATATTACAGCAATACAATGAGTAATGGTGCTGTCTAGTTTTTCCAAACTAGTGTCCCACAGACTATTTCACACAGTGGTGGGTAGGAGGTTAACAAGTATGATAGTATGCTATAAAAAATTAGTATTCTGAGGTCAAATATGTTTGGGAAATACTAACACAGAATAAATAGCATGTAAGCAGTAGAAGAGACTTTTTTTTTTTTGGAAGGGGGTGAATATAAAACCTTTCTTTCCTACTCATTGAATGGCAGAAAAAAAGAAGGTATGTTATGGAAAGAAACTTTAAAAGTAATTATCTCCTTAACAATAACAAATATAAATAAAAGTAGCTAAATAATAGAAAAATCAGTTTGAGGACCAAAATCTAATTCACCTTTAAGGGAGGAAAATGTAATGATTAAACACATGTGTTCTAGCGATAAGCTGCCAAAATTTCTCTATTTCCTCACTCTAAGTAACATGCTTGCAAGCTAAGTTGGTTCAGTTGTGTCCGACTCTTTGTGACCCTGTGGACAGTAGCCTGCCAGGTTCCTCTGTCCATGGGATTTCCCGGGGAAGAATACTGGAGTTGGTTGCCATTCCCTTCCCCAGGGGATCTTCCTGATCCAGAGATCAAACCCAGGTCTTCTGCACTGCAGGCATTCTTTACTATCTAAGCCGCCAGTGAGGCATTTCAAATAATGACTAACTTAAAATGCTTTACGATAATTACTTAGTTACTATATAAAAATTGCTTAAAAATGACAGACATCCTAAAATATTAGTTATGATTATGAAAAATTTATAGTCCCAATACAACATCGAAGGAGAATGAAGTTGGAGGACTGACACTTAGTTGCTGTTGCCCAGTCACTAAGTCGTGGTCGACTCTTTGTGACCCAGTGGACTGCAGCGGGCCACGCTCCTCTGTCCATGGGATTCTAAAGGCAAGAATTCTGGAGTGGGTTGCCATTCCCTTCTCCAGGGAATATGGGATCTTCCCGTACCAGGGATCAAACCGGTGTACCCTGAATTGCAAGGTGGATTCTTAACCACTGGATCACCAGGGAAGTCCCATTGTAGTTTCTTAATGATCCTTAGGATTTGTTAGTTTTAGTGTTTCCTTTTTCACTTCTGATTTTGAGTGGTCTCTTCTTTTCTTAGTCTAGCTAAGGGTCCGTCAACTTTTTTTTAATCTTTAGGAAAAAAACCTCTTAGTTTCATTGATCTTTTATATTGCCCTTTTAGTTTCTATTTGCTTTCTTCCTGCTTTGATATTTGCTATTTTCTTCCTTTTGTTAACTCTAGGCTTTTTATAGTTCCTTAATATATAAAGTTAGGTTGTTTTATTTGAGCTTTTTCTTTTTCCTTAATATAAGTGTTTGTCCCTATAAACTTCCCCCGTAGAACTCCTTTTGCCACATCCTGTAAATTTTGGTGTTCTGTGTTTCCATTTTCATTTGCTTTATGATTTTATAAGTTCCCTTTTGAGTTATTCTTTGAGCTGGAGTGACTGTGGGACTCATTTGTTTACTCTCTGTCTAGAGATAGCTGTTCTCTGTTGACTGATGTACAATGTCTTGAAAACTATTGTTTTATACGTTTTACTTCTTCTTCTTTTTTTTTTTTTTTAAGGTGGTAAGGGTAAATCTGATTCCTATAACTCCATCTTGGTTGGAAGCAGAAATCTTAATCCTTCACTTTTAATGTTATAGCACCTACAACCTTCTTCAAAGGAATATTCTCAGGTTACTAGAACCACTTCTAGTGGAGAAATGAAAGTGCCTGGAAGTCTACAAATTTCTGGAGTAGCCAGGACCCAGCGACTGGTTCGGGGGTATGAAAGCCTGGTTCCTTTGCCTCTAGGTAGGATAAACTCTCTCTTTACAATGTATGCTACAGAATTCCCTGGGACCAGGCTAATGCTGAAATCATACCCTTGCTTTTCTTATTCTCCTTTCTGGCCCTGCCTCCCTGTCTCCCTAACTAGTTTCATATCGGAGCACATTTCTAGTAAATCACTTGTACGTGAATACATATTTCAGCGTCAACCTTTGGAGAAAACATCCTAAAATTAAATTGCATTTTTAAATTGCTCTTCTGTAAAATGTCTCCTTGATTGGTCTATCTTGCTTTTGCTCTCACATTTTTTGAATTGTTCACTTGCTCCAAAGAACTTCAGAATAAAAGTGTTGAGTTGAATAGATATCTAGAATATATCCAATCAAACTTGCTCTTTTAATAAACAAAGCAATTGAGGCTCAGGATGTGAAATAAATAACTAACCCATGTTTCCATACTCTAAGGACAATTGAGGCAAGTTTCAAAAACGGGTTTCCTGATTTGGCCTTATACAAGTAAAACATGCTCTTAATTTCACTGTGATCAGGTTTTACTAGCTGTTGGATAGTATGTTGCAAACCTTTACTTATGAATATTGGCAGATATGAATGTTTGTGCAAACTTTTTCTGCAGGTGCAGGTTTGTACTTGTACCAGTTTGTCTGCTTTCCTCATTTTATGATCTGTGAATATTAATCCTTCATAAAGTGTAAAGTAAGTGACTACTTGCATTTAAGGAAATCTTTTACATTTAAATCTGTAACCGAACACTAATCCTCAGATCTCTTTCTCTCCTCTTCTCTCTTTTCTTCCTCCCTCTGTCTCTGTCTCTCTCCCTCTGGCCCCCTTCCCTTTTCTTCCCTCAATCTTAGGCAATGTGAATTTGAAGTAAAAGTCATGGAATCTTCACACTTCAAATTTACTAGTGTGCTGTGGTCTTAGAACTGGTAGTTGGCCATGTTGAACTTTAAGCAAAGAGAAGAAATGGAGCTACTTCCAGATTCCATATTTTCATCTTTTCCAATTTATTCTTATTTTGTGACACATCTTTCAGTACTTTTTAAATTTTACTTTCTGGTAGATTTCCTTAACTGTATCTTTCAACTCGTGTTGACTTAATTTCTGCCATCATATTTTTACTTTCCAACATCTCTCTTTTTTTTAGTAGTCTATTATTTTTTTTAACTGGATCATAATTGCTTTACAATGTTGTGTTAGTTTCTGTTGTACAACAATGTGAACCAGCTATATGTTTATATATCCCCTCCTTCGTGACCCTGTCTCTTATACACATCTAGATGTGTATAAGAGACAGATGCAGTGCTGTCCGTTGCAGCACAAGCTGGCGGAAATCACTGCCGGACGTTTAGAGATTTATTGTAATTTGAGATCTATAGCCCTTCTCTAGACCCAAAATCAAAATGATATTTTATAGACAAGCCCTCGCAGGGTTTTACAGCTTTTTTATC
>SJYX01017768.1:106726-137520 GCA_006410675.1 Oreotragus oreotragus
TCAACTGACTCCTCTTGGTCATCCGATATCTCTTTTTTATCCTCCAGAAGTTCTACTTTTAGATAAGATTCTGTTCTTATTTCATGTAATCAATACCCCCTCTTATTTCCTTGAAGAAATTAATATAGTAGATATTTAAAATTATTACTATTCTATTCCCTGCTGCTACTGCTGCTGCTGCTGCTAAGTCACTTCAGTCGTGTCCGACTCTGTGTGACCCCATAGACGGCAGCCCACCAGGCTCCCCCATCCCTGGGATTCTCCACTGACTATTTTCTGTAAGTTCTTTTTATCTACAGGTTTCTTTTTGTCTCCTTCATGTTAGCTACTCTCTATACCTTAGAATGAGGCACAAAAATGCTGATTTGCAAATCTGTGTGCCAAGGCAGGACTTACTTGTTTATACTAGGGTGGTGTTGACTGGTAGGCTTAACATTAGAGTGGAGTTTCTCACCTTTGGCACCACTGACATTTTGGATCAGATAATCATGTGATGAAGTAGTGAGAGAGGTGAAGGATATGCTGTCCTGCGCATTGTAGGATGTTTAGTAGCATCCCTGGCCCCCATCTGATAGATACCAGTACCATACACCTCCCCTACTTCCCCTGTTGTTGACAATAACAAATTTCTCCAGATATTGCCAAATGGCACTTGGGGGCAAGATCATCCCAGGTTAATAACCCCGGCCTTAGGGTGATGAGAGTTTTTATTTTTGGAGGGAAATTCTCCCATTTTCTGCTTTCGGAGTGAAGAACATGAACCTGGTCATCAGCATTCACAAGCCAAGCAGAGGAATGGATCTGGGCATCTCACCACTCAATAGTGAAACTTTGACCTAATCTCTAAGGGAGGCAGAAAAATGGTCTCTCAAAGATGTCCACATCCTCATCCTGGAACCTGTGAATATGTTCTATCATACAGTAGAGGAGAATTAAGATTGCAGATAAAATTAAGATTGATAATCAGTTTACCTTAAAATGGGGCGAATACACCAGAATATACAATTGGATTTAAATATGAAAGAGGAAGGCAGCAGAACAAATGTCAGAATGATGCAATGTAAGAAAGACTGGACTGGCCATTGCTAACTTTGAAGACAGAAAAAGGCCGTGAACCAAAAGCACAGGGAGCCTTTAGGAGCTGGAGAAGACAAGAAAACAGATTCTCCCCTGGGGCCTCCAGAAGAGAACTCAACCTCACTGACCCCCTATACCTTAGAATGTCACCCTGCTGACTTCAACCCAGTGAGACCCACTGTGGACTTCCAACCCCCAGCATTGTAAGATAATAAATTTGGGTCCATTTAAACCACTAAATTTCTGGCAATTTGTTATAGCAGCCATAGGAAACAGATAGAATCTTATTACCATTCACCCTCAGCTCTGTCTGCCATTCTCAAGTCCAAAACCAACCGGAGACAATCTCTTCCAGCATGATTCAACAAATGCCAGCTATTGTTCATCAAGGTTGAAGAGGGACAGTCTCCAGGCTTCTGGACTGGGAAGGGATTTAGAGAGCAAACTGTTCTTTAAGTATATTTTCAACTAATCCTCCATTTTGAGCATGCCCCCCACCTCCACCTTTACCCTAAAACTGTTTAGAAGTACCTGTACCTCCAATTCCTGAAGGTTTCCAAGATTTTGCAGAGGAGACAGACTTGCTTTTATTATTGCAAGTAGACTTCCTCTTTCTCTATCCTGCTATATCAATGATCACTCATCTTCATTTCTTCTTTCAAAAGTTATGGACACTTCCTGCCTGTTACTTCTCTCATTCTTCTTGATCCTTAAGAGTTTATGCTGCTTTTCTATGTGTGGTGTTTTTTCGTGTTTGTTTGTTTGTTTGTTTTTACTGCACTGGGCCTTTCTTTGTTGGGATATTTGCACAGGCTTTCTCTAGTTGAGGCGAGCAGGGGCCACTCTTCATTGCAGCTTGCAGGCTTCCCGTTGCGGTGGCTTCTCTTGTTGTGGAGCACAGGTTCTAGGTGCAAGGGCTTCAGTAGTTGCAGCATGCGGGCTCAGTAGTTGCGGTGTATAGGCTGTTTCTCTGTGGCACGTGGAATCTTCCCAGACCAGGGCTCAAACCTGTGTCCCCTGCATTGGCTGGAAGATACTCATCCACTGCACCACCAGGGAAGCCTGAGTTCATGCTGTTTTGATTCTTTACTGTCATTTTATCAAACTTTATGAAATAATGGAAATAAACATCCATGTTCAACTACCATGTTTAACTGGTCTTATTTTTAGCTGACTTTTATTGGACCCTCACTGTATACTAAGCAAAGAGTCGGACATGACTGAGCACGCACATGTGCACTCACACACTGTGTACTAAATTTTTGGATAAAGCCTCATGTGAATTATATTATTTGAACTTCACAGTAACCCTAAGGGCTAGTTACTGTCACTTTCATTCACATATTATAAATAAAAGGGTTTCCTGGTTTAGGTGACAAAGCTAATATGGAAAAGAATAGGGATGGAATCCAACTCTTTTTGACTTACAAGCCTATTTTCCTAATCAGTTATACAATCTTGTTAATTTTCACAAGTTATACTCTAGAGCAGGGGTCAGATCCAGCCCGCTATTTGTTTATAAAATTTTATTGGAACACAGCCATCCTCATTCATTGACTACCCTTTATATCTGCTTTTGACCTACAATGTTAGATTTGAATAGCTAAAACAGACACAATCTGTCCCACTGCTGCTGCTGCTAAGTCACTTCAGTCGTGTCCGACTCTGTGTGACCCCATAGACGGCAGCCAACCAGGCTCCCCCATCCCTGGGATTCTCTAGGCAAGAATACTGGAGTGGGTTGCCATTTCCTTCTCCAATGCATGAAAGAGAAAAGTGAAAGTGAAGTCACTCAGTCTGTCTGACTGTTAGCGACCCCATGGACTGCAGCCCACCAGGCTACTCCGTCCATTGGATTTCCAAGGCAAGAGTACTGGGGTGGGGTGCCATTGCCTTCCCCGATCTGTCCCACAGACCCCAAAATATTTCATCTCCAATCCTTTATGGAAAAATTTGCTGACCCTTGCAACAGAAAATAACCTTATTACTAAGTTTTGAGGTCATGGTGTACTCAGGTATCTACAACTTTTGTTGCTATATCAAAGGCATTCTTTTTATTGTTCCTTCAACCTTTGGTTATCCTGCAGATAGCAATCTTTGGTCATGATTAAAAAGGAAAGTCTCTAAACCAATCTCCTTTGTGAAATCGTTCCCATACTCAGTCACACTGACCCCCTTTTCTTTGTTCCTATCTCAATTATTCTAATTATTCTACTTAATGCAGCTTGATTCACATAACACTAATTGTGATTCCCCCTAGGATCTAGCAGTGTTGCCTCTGACTACGTATTTACTCAACAAGCATTTATTAAACACTTTCTAAGCATCTGTGCTAGACACCAGAAATATAAAGATGAATATGGCAACTTGTGATTAATATCTAGTGTATTTAATTATATACAACAATATAAAGAAGCTGAGCAATGGAGGCTGAGCCTATGTCCCTACAACAACTGCAGCAGGATCACTGTAACTACTTTGGTAAATCTCTACTCATCAGGATCCCTGGAGGTGTAAGTGTTAATTGCTGCAACCCCATGGGCTGTAGCCTGCCAGGATGGGATTCTGTCCATGGGATTCACCAGGCAAGAATACTAGAGTAGGTTGCCATTCCCTTCTCCGGGGGATCTTCCCAACCCAGGAATCAAACCCAAGTCTCCTGCATCACAAGCAGATTCTTTACTGTCTGAGCCACCAGAGAAGACGTAAGTAAGTAAGTGGTGGTAAGGTCCAGTGTAAACTTCAGGTTATACTTTAGCAGGAATGTTGTAGAATCACTCCATCAGTAGATAGGAAAGACTATTTCTAAATGTGCAAGTATTATGAAAGAGTAAGAATAAATCTCACATGATCTCTCTTAATACAAACCAATTTCTGTCAAAATGTGATCTTGTGTACAAATGAACTTAATTACAAAATAGAAACAGACTCAGAACAAACTTATAGTTACCAGGGTGGAAGAGTGAGGGTATAGGATAGCTAGGGAGTTTGGGATGGACATGTACACACTGCTGTATTTAAAATGGATAGCTAACAAAGACCTACTGTATAGCGCAGGGAAATCTGCTTAACACTCTGTGGCAGCTTGGAAAGGAGGGGAGTTTGGGGGAGAATGGATACATGTATATGTATGGCTGAGTCACACAGCTGTCCACCTGAAACTATCGCATTGTTGATTGGTTATGTTGTTATTGTTTAGTCATTAAGTTGTGTCTGATTCTTTGTGAGTCCATGGACTGTAGCCCGCCAGGCTCCTCTGTCCATGAAATTCTCCTGGCAAGAATATTAGAACTGATTGCCGTTTCCTTTCCTAGGGGATCTTTCTGACCCTGGGATTGAACCTGCACCTCCTGCATTGCAAGCAGATTTACCACTGAGCCACTGGGGAAGCCCATGAAAAGTTAAAAAAAAAACTTGTGATCTTGGAAGTGATATTGCTCACTTCCTCCACCCAAAGGACTAACAGACAAGCTTCACTGGGAACCTGGACATTTTCCCCATCTCTTACCAAATTTGTCCTTTTTCGCCATTGTAACCCTGGACCTGGCACAGTCTGGCACATAGTAGTTATCAAGAATTTGCATTCAACTGTTGACTATCCAAAGTAAAACCTCTCTAAGTTGTCCTAGTACATAGAACAGGAGTTCTTCCAACTTTAGACTGGAATGGGTATGAGGCTCTTTGAGTACAAGGAAGGTAACACCCCAAGCAAATGTTGGGTCCACCCACAGCTTGTTTTCCTCCCTCTAGAAATGCTTCCTTCAAACTCTCAGGGCGACTGCACTCATGGGGAATACAAACACCCCCTCAAGGCTGAGCTAGACCAAGTGGACCGGTGGAAAGGCCAGGCATTATGGATTCTTCTTCACTGTAATCTCTTTCTAGAGGCTTTAGTCTGAAGAGCCTTGAAGTAAATTTTAAAAAAGGATTACCTACCTCTGAGGATGAGATACACTCAAGTAATCTACAATGAGAGGTTTGTAACAATGGACTCTTGCTGTACCTGACACAGATCTTCCCCTCCCACTGGAACTCTGAATTATCTTGCTGCAGGCTACAACATTCCGAGCAGTGTGTTGGGAGCTGACGGGAGGTGGGGTAACTCACCTGTACGAGCTTAGCAGAGCTGAGCCGCTGAAGCTTGTTGGGCTAGCCTTTGATGCAGACTGGTTGGACAGGTTCTGGATCTACAGAAGAACCGGTCTGACTGGCCTGTTGTGCCAACATATTCTGGTTTGATTCCATGTTCCGCAGACGGCAGAAACCTGCCCAGCCAGTTAAATGAAAGGCAGATTAGGTTATCCATTGCACACCTTATATAGCTTAGATGCAGCAGAACTCTTCCACACAGCAGTGGTGTCTAGCAAACTCTAGCATGGTCCAGAGGTGTCTCCCACTGATTACTGTGTAAGTTCATAGCTTCAGGGAAAGTCCGCAGTGAAACACCTGCTTTTGACCAAGAACAGAAGTTTTCTAAATAAATTGAAGGGTAAGTTTTTTTTTTTTTTTAATCTTTCTCAATTTTCTATGTACTTTTAGAAGGTTAAGAAATTAAGTTTAAGATGATATCTTTTTAACATGGTAATACCTGCATTGTATCTTTTATATAAATTTGCTTAAATATTGTTTCATAGTACTTGCATACATATATTTTCATTGATTTGTTTGAATAAAGATTAGTGAGGCAGCATATAATATACTTTTCTATACTTTTTTGGTAAGTCATGCATGGCTATGGTCATTAAGAAAACTAGGTTGAATAATTTTGCTAAATATATTTCACCTATTAATGTAATGATTCATCTTAAGCCATCTACTCCTTTGATAATATACTATTATGTTTTACAGGCTGTTGCTATATGGTAACATTTATATGGCAAATCTAATTGTGGATAAAATAATAACTGCCTTTTTAAGGCATTAAAAAAAAAAGTGCTATTCTTCTTGGTGATCCTCAGCACATTAAAAGAACAATTCACAGCAAATGAGGAGTGCGAAAAACAAAGACTGTGGAATCTGGTAACTGATTAACTATTGGAGCTCAAAAGCACTTGCTGAGCTGAATAGAAAGGAATGAAGACAGGTTTTGTCATGCCTATTAGGTCTGAAAACCTTTTTAGGTTAAAGAATATTTGGATCTTCTTTTAGTTTATATTTTAAAATAATTCTTTTACCTCTCTTTTTCATTGATCCAATTAATTTATTTTAGTAATTTGTGTCATTTAAAATAAAAGTTACCAATCCGTTTAGATTTATGTTGGCATACCAACCTACTCCTTAGTTATTAGTATTAGATTGAACTGAATGCACACATCTTCTGGGCAATTTAATATAACAGCTGACATATGAACTTTATCATGGAATTAAAAATTACTTTAAAAAATAGATTTATACTAAATACTTTCCTCTCAAAGACTATCTGCAGATCATCATATGACTCACCTTGAACTGAGCAAGACTGATGCATCCTTTTCATTGTCCCTTTTGAGTCTTCACCTTGTCATTATTTTCAAATTCAAAGGCTATAAGAGTTTCTTCAGGATGATACTAAAGAATTTTTTTTTTAAGTGAGTAAATGTTCAGATGAGATTCAGTTTTTAGATGCTTGCCTATTCCCAGGCAATTCTGCATAAAGCTTCTGATATTCAGCTGAATTTATAAAAAGCTATGTACTGTTGAATCTGCAAAAGGAATGTGCTGATTCAGCAAAGCAAAAAATTCATTTTATTCAGCATAAACTGTAGTATGACCATTTTTGAAGAAAATATGGATCAAAAATTTCAATTGATTGAATTTTTCTCTTCTAAATTAGTTTTCAGGCTAGATATAGATATATGTCAATAGTGTATACTTATACTGTTTCTGGTAAATATATTATACCTAGTAACTTAAAATTTTTAAATCTTACTATATTTATAATACAGAGCTTATTCTTTAAAGATAAACTTAATTTGGGATTCCACCTTATTTAGTAGGTATTTTCTATGTTTATGGTTTTGAGGAAAGCTATTTAGGAAGTAGATATATATTTCATATAAAATTTGTGGGTAAAATTTCAAGTCTAAAGCTACATTTTGGAGAGGGAGTCTTCAGTTTTCACAATGGAATTTTTAGTTTCAAATCTATGATTTCCTATTAAATATGACTTTTATATATTTTCCATAAATTGATTCCTTTAAAATATTGATACATTGTGATAACTTTGATTAAAATTAAGGATATACAGATTTATCAATCAAATTAGGAATCTGTGTATGCATCAATATTTTATATAGCCCTGCATTATCTGAGGGCCTAGGTCAAAAACTGTTCTAGTCATTTAATAACCTTTTTACTCTCTAAGTCTAGCTGGGGATGCATTCCTTTATCTTTATTGCTGGCCACACAGTTTCACACAATGACTCTTCTTGTCAACCATGCTAGCTTTCTTAACACCTATAACCTCCTTCTTTCCTGAATGTATTCATGGGTTTCCTATCAAAAGCGCTTAGAATCATGACATTTCTGAGCTAGAAGGAGTCTTTAAGAAAGACTGATAAATTCACTTTTTAGTTGAATGAAAAGCCCCAAAATGTAGCTGAATAACATAGTCTAAGGGTAGAGGTGGTACTAGATCATCCCAGCTTCCTGATACCAGCCCAGACTAATATTTTTTCAGCACTCTACATTGATTCTTCTGAATACTACATAAAATCTACTCTGTGTTCTAAAAGATTCGTAAAAAGGTAAAATTGTATAAGTTATGTTAAGGAGTATCTGCTGAACCAACAAACTCTTTGCTTTTGTATTTTAATCTATTTAATTATTGCCCCTGAACTTTTTTTGGTATAGTGGTCAAATTTATGGGATTGCCACTGGTAAGGAAGATGACTACCTCTTCAAACCCTAATCTCATAAGACCATCACAAAATGTTGTATCAAACTGATGAGTATCTCACATTACTCCATCTTTATCCAGATTATTTGTGGACACTGCTGTCATTTTTTAACTTACTATTACTTTATACTGTTTCAACTGTTTATTTTCTTAGTATGTGTATAAGTATATATGTATTTTTGTATTGTTTTAGTCACTCTTACATGGATACAGTTTAGGATTTGCCTAAGAAGGTTGTACTTCTAAAATTTGGTTAGAACTGACAAAAACATTTCAAAAAGTATATGAAGCCCAGGATTACAGGACTCAAAACCCATCTTAAAGGTGAGAGAACCTGTTATATAAAGGGCGATATCTTAATACAGCACTTTGTACACAAGCACTCAAAAATGCTTTAAGTGTTTTTAACTTGAGGAATTCCAAGGTAATAGGACCACAGAAAGCCTGAAAAAAAATGCTGAAGTTTTTCAATTCTGATTCTTCAAGCTAAAAGTTAATTCACCTAAGCTCTTTATTTTTCACAGGTAAAATCTTACCGGGGGATGTTTCTAAATTTGGTAAATTTAGTTCAGTCCAAGTGGACTCTGGAAAATAATTTGTTTCTTATCTTTATACTCAAGAGAAAAGGTAGTATATTGAAAAACATGGGTTTTTGGCCCAAACTGAGATGGATTTGAATATTCACTCTACTACAAACTAGTGTACCCTTGGGAATTATTTAATGTTGAGTTCTCTTTTCTCCATCTGTAAATGAAGGAAATGGAAATCATTCTCTAAGAGTAGTTGGAAGAATCAAATGAGATATTGTATGTAAATACCTAGGAGAGTTTCTAGAACATAGTAGGTATAGCAGTCAATATTCTTCCCACCTTTTAAATAGAATATATAATAAATTTCAACAAATAGCTTGAGTAAGAGAAGTGAAAGCTTTAACTTAGAATATACATTTTTTGTCAGAGATAAAATTTAATCAGCAATCTTGGAAAGCATTAAGATTTAATATTTTAATCTTGTTAAATTAAAAAAATTAGAAACCCATATAACTGAACCCAATTAAAGAATCATTTCAAAGACACCTTTGTTAAATGTATTTTGAGAGCAATATATCAATGTGATTAAAAGGCTTGGATAATTTTTAAAATTCAGTCATCTCTACCAAAGGAAGGATGTGACAAAGATAGTGCAAATTATGCCTTATTCGTACCCAGTATCTGTTCCTCAAAGGCATTTTACATCTATTTATATATATCATTTAACATGACATCAAATTAGTTGGCCAAGGATTTCTATGTGTTCTAAGGATTGTGCTTTCTTCTACTGATTGAATTATTTCTTTAGGGCTATAGAGTATGTTTTTTCCTCCAAAACATTCTCTGATGAATTAATTTACTGTAGGTTAATGTGAAAGTATATTGCATTCCCTTGATAGTAGATAATGATAGGAAGAGTGTGTCCAAAATTGGATGTAAGAAGTAAGATACAATAGGATTCAACATGTTCTAAAAATAATATTAAATTAGCCACAGATTGATAAACTGATTAGGAAATGGAGCCAATGAACAAAGTTCACTAATGAGAGCTCTTATCTCATTAGTCAGAAGGGAGTTCAGAATAGTATGATAAAACATTTTAAAAACTTATCTAATGGAAGTTGGGTCAACTGACACATCTTCCAATGTGTGAAGAAGGAACAGGAAAGAGATTAGGACTTGATATTAAAATCAACAAATAGATCTTAAACACAAACTGATCTTACTGGGCCTTTGCAATCAATTTTAACTTCCTGGAAGATGTTTAACTTCTATACAAATGAGCTTTATGGGAACAATCTAATTTGAATTTATATCCATGTTAAATGCATTAAACTGAAAAGCTCATGTGCATACCTAAAAACAAAAAAACCACTTCACCAATACATTCTTACTAAACTATTATATCCATAAGCAATTTAACCTTATATGACTATTCATTAAATTAACATTTAATTTCCATTTAATTTTCATACTTTCAAAGTGGATATTACTTTAAACAATTGAAAAGCACACATGTAATTTTTAAATGTTTCTCTATAAATAGTTAATTTGAATAATCCAGGACTAACAACCAAACTTGCTATACATCAAAAGCTAACTGGGAATTAGAGAATAGTATAGTTCATTATGTTAAAGACATATAGTTTTAAAAAATAATCAGAAAACTATTAACTTAGAAGTTATGTATTATTGAAAAAGTGGAAATACAACTTATGAGATGGCTGGATGGCATCATGGACTCGATGGACGCGAGTCTGAGTGAACTCCAGGAGTTAGTGATGGACAGGGAGGCCTGGTGTGCCGCAATTCATGGGGTCGCAAAGAGTCGGATACGACTGAGCAACTGAACTGAACTGAACTGATCTCCTAAGTCTATTCCCTTGAAGGTTCTGCATCTGTCTCTACAATGATTTAAATTAGGAGTGAGAAACACTTCCAACATGAAAATAGTTTAAATGAATGAATTTCTTGAAATGAATAAATTAATGTTGAAACATTAAGAAATAAGGTTTTGATTACTTTCAATAACATTAAGAAATAATGATTGATAACTTTCTGTAGCGTGCAGTATAATATTCATGGACATAGAGCAATATTACAGAGTTCTATGATGAGGAAAATATTTACATTTAACATATGTAGATTTTCCTCAACTTATGATTGAGGAAACTTAAGTCAACTTAAGTCTCCATGAATCCACTGTAAACTGAAAATATCACAAGTCAAAAATGTGTTTAGGGACTTCCCTGGCAGTCCAGTGGTTGAAACTCTGCTTCCACTACACAAGTTCAATTCCTGGATGGAGAACAAAGATCCCTCATGCTACATGGTGTGGCCAGAAAATAATTTAAAAAAAATTTTTTAAATGCATTTAATACACCTAACCTACTACATACACATCATTGCTTAGCCTAGTCTACCTTGAATACGCTCAGAATACTTAAAATAGCCTACAGTTGTGCAAAATCATCTAACACAAAGCCTACTTTATAATAGTGTTGAATATCTTAAATAATTTATTGAATATTGTACTGAAAGAGAAAAACAGAATGTTGGTCTGGGTAGGGAATGGTTTAAGGCCACCGACTGTTTACCCTCATGATTACATAGTTGAATAGGAGCTGCGGCTCAAGGCAGCTGCCCAGCATCATGAGACAACATCATGCTGCATATTGCTAGCCCAGGGAAAAGATCAAAATTCAGAATTAAAATTATGGTTTATACTGAATACATATGGTTTTCACAACATTGTAAAGTCAAAAAATCATTAAGGTCAAATCATCTTAAGTCAAGGACCATCCATACAGGTCTACATTTGGAGGTCTTCTAACTGAAAGTAGCTGAAATGCACTCTGAGATAAAAGGATTATTTGCATTTTTGAAAATATTAATACTGTGATCAATTTTCAACCATATATTGTAATAAGTGTGCATGTGTGTTCAGTCCTCAACTGTGTCCAACTCTTTGCGACCCCATGGACTATAGCCCATCAGGCTCCTCTGTTCACAAGATTTCCCAGGCAAGAGTAACCGAGTAGGTTACCATTTCTTTTTCCAGAGGATCTTCCCCACCTAAGGATCGAACTTCCATCTCTTACATCTCCTGCAATGGCAGGTGGATTCTTTACCACTGCACCGCAGGGAAGCCCCCCCAATAAGTACTGAATGGTAAATACCCATCTACATAGAAGTTCAGTGAGCCCTTATCTTCTGCTCTAGTCACTGTCCAAGAACTCGTTTGACAAAAGTTAAAAGAGATAAACGTTGCTCAGGAACAAGTATACTGTCTTTTAACTATAATACAGAACCAACCACTGGAACCTGACTATTGACCAGGAACCTGAACCCTGGACCTGGAAACTGCCAATAGGTCGTTCAGCAAGAAAAGCTGTTCAGTCCATTTCAGCACAACAATACCAACCTCTTTTCCCACAGTTTTAATTGTTAAGATGAATGACATGTCATTCTCGTTCCACCAGTAGGTGTAAATTAAACACATTAGTGTAAATTAAATTCTCAGCAGTTCCTTTGGTACCACAATAAACCACATGTTAATACTAAACGTTAAAACCAGAAGTCAGATGAGGGCTGTCAGGTTTGACCTGACAGGAAACTGGTGGGCACTGCAATGACTGGAGCAGCCTGGGCCCGAGAGGAGTCCAGATACATTACAGAATAAATATGGTAAAACTATTTTTTCATTAGTTTAACAGTATATGTTTAATACACTGTACAACTAAAATGAATTGTTTGAGGAATGAGTATAGCCATTTCAAATGGAAAGTGAGGAACTTTAGCCTATTTTTGTCTGATGTATTTGATCCATTCCCACAAAACCTGAGACACATGGAAACCTGATCTTCTGTGAGAAAGGTATTTTCTAATAAACTACATTTCATTTCCTGAATTTGGCTGCCAGTTTTTAAAGAGCCAAACAGTCACAGAATGAACAATTAGTATGTACTCTATAAATACTTTTATGTCCAGCATTGATCTGAAGACTTTATTGTTTACGTCTACATTGGTAAAACTGTAAGCAAAAACAGATTGACTACCTTGCATCCTCAAATAACACTTATCACTATAGTAAAACACAGAATTTTGAATACTACAAGTTTGTCTTGGACTATTTCCAATAGGGTCTGGTTACAAGAACTAATTCATTATAACATTTAATGTGATCCTGGAGCATGGCTCTGAAAAATATGTTAGATGAAGGCTCTAATCAAATTGATTAAAAATAGAAAACTGAATAGCTAGTTATATGTTCTAATTGAGTAAATACCATATTTGCCTGCATAATGATAGAAACTTAGCTTAGAGAAAATGAGGAAGAAGGTACAATTGAAAAAGAAATGTGATTAAAATCATATCCTCTTTTCAATAGAATAATTATCTGAATTTTTAAAAAATAACTCTTTCTTAGAAAGTGGTTAAATTAGCTAATGAACTGAAAAAGGGAAACTAGACTGAAGAAGGCATTGAAATAAGAAAAAGTGGGAACATAAACTGCTGAACAATGTCCAATAATAGCAGATACTATTTTCAAAAGGAGTTATCAGACGTACTCAGATCTTCACTAAATTAGCTCAGATCACAGTCAACTTGATCCCAATGTTCCCTTTCCCAAGAAGCTGAATAGATCATAAACCTCTGTTAAATAAATGACTCCTTACAACAATCAATTTCTGAAATAAATGAATAAATTAGTTTCCCCTTTCCTTACAATTCTGCAGTTGGGCAGTTGTTAAAAACCCCCTAGAGAAGAGAATGGCTGGCTACTCACTTCAGTATTCTTGCCTGGAGAATTCCATGGACAGAGGAGTCTGGTGGGCTACAGTCCATGTGGTCTCAAAGAGTCGGTCACGACCGAGTGACTAACACTTTAACACTTGAATATAACAGAAATAATAATATAATAACTACCTGACTATTTAACTACCTGACTTATTTCAACTTAATCATTTGAATCAAGTAAGATATGTAATGCTGCTGCTGCTAAGGCACTTCAGTCGTGTCCGACTCTGTGTGACCCCATAGACGGCAGCCCACCAGGCTCCCCCGTCCCTGGGATTCTCCAGGCAAGAACACTGGAGTGGGTTGCCATTTCCTTCTCCAATGCATGAAAGAGAAAAGTGAAAGTGAAGTCGCNTAGATGTGTATAAGAGACAGGTCGTGTCCGACTCTGTGTGACCCCATAGACGGCAGCCCACCAGGCTCCCCCATCCCTGGGATTCTCCAGGCAAGAACACTGGAGTGGGTTGCCATTTCCTTCTCCAATGCATGAAAGAGAAAAGTGAAAGTGAAGTCGCTCAGTCTGTCCGACTGTTAGCGACCCCACGGACTGCAGCCCACCAGGCTACTCCGTCCATTGGATTTTCCAGGCAAGAGTACTGGGGTGGGGTGCCATTGCCTTCCCCGAAGATATGTAATACCACTTAATAAATTACTATTTAATACCTTCTATAGTTATAAATCTCTCAAAATTTGCATACCAATTCAACAATTTCACTACAATTACATAACATTAGCAGTTGGAAACATCTTTTTGATTAGCTACAGCTCGTAAATTTATCTGTTATTAACAGCTGCTTATACTATCTAAATACATACATATAACCATTCGGGCTTCCCTGATGGCTCGGTCAGTAAAGAGTCTGCCTGCAATGTGGGAGACCTGGGTTCGATCCCTGGATTGGGAAAATCCCTTGGAGGAGGGCATGGCAACCCACTCCAGTATTCTTGCTTGGAGAATCCCCATGGACAGAGGAGCCTGGCAGGCTATAATCCATGGGGTCCTCAAGAGTTGGACATGACTGAAGCACAGCAAACACATATAACCATTCAGTCCTTAACAATCCTGTGAAATATCCAAGGTACATATTATTATCTTCATATCACTGATAAACAACTGAGGCACAGGTAGGTTAAATTACTTGCTTTAAAGAGGATTATAGTTAAAAATTATAATTCATTCAAAAAATTAGGTGGAGCTGCTGCTGATTTCCCACTATCAACCTATACAAATACATTGCACGCATGCGTGCTAAGTTGCTTCAGTTGTGTCCGACTCTTTGTGACCCTGTGGACTTAGCCCACCAGGCTCCTCTGTCAGGGGGATTCTCCAGGCAAGAATACTGGAGTGGGTTGCCATGCCTTCCTCCAGGGTATCTTTCCAACCCAGAGATCAAACCTGTGTCCTTCATATATCTGGCATTAGCAGGCAAGGTCTTTACCACTAGCGTCACCTGGGAAGCCTAAATAAACACATTACGGTACACTTACAGTTTCTAGAACTCAGCAATTTCCCATAGCAGAACATTTGCACATGCCTTCTGCCTAGAAAGCCTTCTACCACTCTGTTCCCAATAGGCAAGCTGCTTCAAACTTCTGTGATGTGTTCTCTACGACGTTTCACAAATAATTCCTTCATATATCTGGCATTAGCAGGCAAGGTCTTTACCACTAGCGTCACCTGGGAAGCCTAAATAAACACATTACGGTACACTTACAGTTTCTAGAACTCAGCAATTTCCCATAGCAGAACATTTGCACATGCCTTCTGCCTAGAAAGCCTTCTACCACTCTGTTCCCAATAGGCAAGCTGCTTCAAACTTCTGTGATGTGTTCTCTACGACGTTTCACAAATAACGTCTCATTTTTACAACAAT
Organism: Oreotragus oreotragus; assembly: GCA_006410675.1. NCBI lineage: Eukaryota > Metazoa > Chordata > Mammalia > Artiodactyla > Bovidae > Oreotragus > Oreotragus oreotragus. Next base: position 121,885 of record SJYX01017768.1, read on the forward strand.
CCTTTTGGACACAGTAAGGATGAGTAGTCTCATTTTCCAGTTGAGGAAGTAAGACTTGACTAGGAAACATACAAATAACCCGAGGCAGGGTCAGAGCATAAATCCTGGTCACCTCTCAGCTCAGGACTCACACAGTACCACAGGCTGGGAATATGGCCAGATGCCATCAATGACTGTAGAACAAGGCTACAGCTTTTTGGAGCACTTCCTACTCTGGTCCCTTCTGAGGTTACAACATAATTCAAGGCCCTTCAATCTATTTAGTTTTCAAATAGATTGAAAAATCTTACTACATGAAAAATCTAGCTAGGAAACCTAGAATAAACACTTTCACTAATTCCATTAGAAATCAATTTATATTCCTCTTTCAAATGTCCACGTCTATTGTAAGCCAAGTGAAACTACATGTGCCATAGTTACCAAGAAATAAAATTGTTTTTGCAAAACAGTCTTTAAAAACTGAGATGAAAGTGTTTCACTCCTACCCTGACCAAGAGAACCCTGTTTATTTTCCTTTTTCTCAATGAGACTTAAATTGCCATCAAATTTAAAAGTCCTTTTAGTAAACTCGTATAATGCAAATCTTTCTGAAGTAAATAGAAAAATGCACTGGAACTGTAAATTAGCATTTAGGTAATAATAATTTCTGAATAATTTTTCAGAAACTTTATTTGGTTATTTTCTCAAAACTGTTTCCTAAATTAAAAACAGAAAAGCATAGAATAAGTTTCATATAGAGTCTGTTATTCAAAAATAGCAGAGTATACTGAAAAGATCATAGATACAGTACTCATGTTCAGAAAACTCAGTTTGGAATCTTGGATCAACTTATCTACCAGTTTGTACATATAGTGCTAGTCACGCCACCTAATTTATCAACTTCTCTGAAAAGATGAAAACTGCACCTGTTCTACCTTTACGACATAATTATTTTTAGGTTCAAAAGAGAAGATAAGTAGGAACAGTACTTTGTATTTTTATCATCATAAACTTTTCTTAAATCCATTTTCTAACAGAATTAAATAAACCACTTCTCAACTAATGGTAATTTCAAAGTACTATCAATAAATCAAAAAGTGTAATTCTTTTATGGTTTATATTATCTATATCACAATATTCTTTAAAACAAGTTTAGATAGATCTGTATATAGTTGAAAAGGAAATATTCCTGCCAACAAAGGGTCATTTGAATCTTTCCTTTTTTATTATGCTATATTTCAAATTCCCTAAACCTTCTGACCATTTAACTTATCATTCAAACCAGGATACTTTTTAGAGTAAATGGGAGCCCTGTTAATAGCTAAGCCAGAAGAATAGACATTAACCAGAACTGTTGATGGTAAGCCAGGCATATGAGCATTGTATATAAGAAGTGTACTAGATTTGGGAAGAGGAATTCTATCTATCCTAAATAGCCTGCAAAACCAAATTGTCTTAAAGGGTGAGAAGTGAATTAAAACATAATTTAATTTCACTTTTCATTTATAATAGTTCATATTATAACATAAGTAAAATTGAAAAGTATTGGCTAAAACTGAAGGTCTCTAAGAGCTGAATTTTGAACATAAAACATTTTTGGAATGGTAACAATCAAAGCTTCCTTAACCTAAGACTAACATATGGATTAGGAAAAGGAAAAAGTCATTATTTTTTAAAAAGTCTATTTTTCTCAAACATAGTTAGAATAGGGAAAATCCGGGGGGGAAAAGTCAGCCAGTGTGTTTGAAGACATAGCTGTAATTTGTGAGGCATGAACACACATTAAAGGTCACAACTATTTGTCATCAGTGAATAAATTCACCAGTTTACTGATGGAAAAACCATTATTTAAGATGTGAATCATTATATTTTTAAGTGGACAAAGCAATGACTATTAAATGTGCTTGCTCTTGTGAACCTATCAAGGAATGCTTTAACTAATACACTCCAAGTGTCAGTGATTTGTTCCTACAGTTCATATTATTTTCCACTTACGTTACTGTAAATAAATATTGTTCCCACGGCTGCCATCATGGTAGCATTATACATATATATATATACTTTATATATGTATATATATTTGTATTTTTATCATCATAAACTTTTCATAAATATATGTATATATATGTGTATACATTATACATATAGATATGTGTGTGTGTATATATATCCACACACAGGACAATGTTGTATAGAATGACATCTGCTGAATGAAAATATTAGTTTTTCAAGATTCCAAAAGTACAATCCATTTGAATTATGATCTCTACAGATCACCCTATAGTCTTAGTGATCACTCTTAAATTCTTTTATCATCTCTGTAGCAGTTGAGCTCTGAGGTTCTTACAAATGTCAGTGTTACAAAAAGGGTCTGAAGCCTATTCAACAAAATTTCTGGGCTTTATAAATCCATATGCAGAGATATAAAATATTGCCCAAGCAGCCACTATATAGAAACAGATGATCTGGAAGAAAAAGACATTCCTTTCCATTAACAATAAATCACTTTGCAATACCAGATCATAAACATTCTTTTTTTTTTTTAATCCTTTTATTCTTTTTTAACGAATGGCCCCAGGGATAGGGGACGAGGGGAGGGGAGAGGAGGGGAAGCCAGGCACCAGCCCCACAACCCTTCCCCACCCATCCCTTTCCCCCTTATATATTTATAATCTATATACAAGCCCCGAAGCCAGATTATAAACATTCTTGATCAGCCCACCATCATTTAAACCTATGGTGGTGAAGTCGCTCAGTCGTGTCCGACTCTTTGCGACCCCGTGGACTGTAACCTACTAGGCTTCTCCGTCCATGGGATTCTCCAGGCAAGAATACTGGAGTGGATTGCCATTTCCTTCTCCAGGGGATCTTCCCGACCCAGGGATCGAACCCGGGTCTACCGCAGGTCTACCGCATTGGAGGCAAACGCTTTAACCTCTGAGCCACCAGGGAAGCCATTTAAACCTATGCCAACAGGCAAACACAGGTATATTGTATAAGACTACCAAGTATAAACAGATAGTTCCAAAATCGAGAAAATTATATATCTAATAAAACTTTGCCCATTGATGATGTGAAATGAAGTAGCTAAGTACTTAAAAACACAAACGACTTTAATAGCTTATAATGGGAAATGAAGACGCTCTATGTAGCCATAGTGATAATCAAAATAAATAAAGCTTCTTTATCAAAATAAAGTTGGAAGTTGGCTAGACTAATGAAGCTAATTTTTATAATTAGAAAGCAAAATAATCAAAATAATAATAATAATCAAAACTATCAAAATAAAAACTGTGATACTGACATCCTCCATGAATGTTAAATATATCTTTAAAACAATTATAAAACTGCTCAACCTAACTGGAATCTTGGCACCATCCACTCAAATCATAAAACATTTTGGCACTTGGGGCAAGATCACTAATTGATGTATACCCCTATCCCCAAACAACACTTAATAATTACTGTAAACAACTTTTTAAAAATTAAATCAAGTGTTCATTTAGGTTGACATAAATTTTTGACAGTTAACATAATTTTCTATTATGTTAATACTTCTCTCCCCTCTTATCTCTCTTATTATACTTAACCTCATTATTTTTATCTCTCTCTGTCTTATTATCTCCTTTGTTTTGCTCTTAAAATAGCTCTGATTCTAGGGATACAGCTCACCCCTAGTATTGTGTGTTCATGTTAGAAGTGCTGGACTTTATTGTAAACAATCATAACGGGTTTAATCACTAAATTTTTTGCCTGGGGATACAGGCCTCAGTGCTGGGAGGGGAGGAGAACATGATGTATAGAGAGGGAGAAGAGATGGGAAATGGCCAGCACAAATAGCAGAAATAGACTATGAATCAGTTCCACCCTGAGTCATCAGGTAAACCATGGAACCTCATTTGTTCATTATATATGACAGTCTTGGGCTGTCCAATACGGTAGCCACTAGTCACATGTGGCTTTGATCACTTGGAATGTGGCTAACCCAAATTAAATGTCCTAGAACAGTAAAAGACACATCCGGTTTTGAAGACTCAAATTAATGAAGAAAATTAATGTAAAAGGTCTCATTGATAAATTTGTACATGGATTACATGCTGAAATAATATTTTAGACAAACTAGGTTAAACAAAATATATTAAGTTAATGTCATCTGCTGTGTTTTACCTTTCTAAATGTGGCTACTAGAAAATTTTAAATCATATATGTGGCTTTTTTAGATAGTGTTGTGCTAAGACTGGAGAAGGGATAGGCTACCCACTCCAGTATTCATGAGCTTCTCTGGTGGCTCAGACAGTAAAGAATCCAACTGCAAAGTGGCAGACGTGGGTTTAATTCCCTGGAAAAGGTAGGAAGATTCCCTGGAAAAGGTCATGGCAACCAACTCCTGTGTTCTTGCCTGGAGAATCCCTATGGACAGAGGAGCCTGGCGGGCTATATAGTCCCTGGGGTCACAAACAGTTGTACACAACTGAGCAACTAAGCACACACACACACAAAAGACTCTCTGGTAAGAACTAGGAATACTGAGAAGAATAAAGAAAGCACAGTCTCTGCTATCAAGGAACCTCTTGCAGTCTAGCTGGGTAAAAGCTGAAAAATAATTACAATATAATGGCATTAAATGCAGTGATAAAACACATACAAAGAGGAGTATGGGAGAATGAGGAAAGCTATTTAAGGAAGAGGGTAGGAAGGAGCAGCGATGAGAGACCTTAAGGTAGTCTCCTGGAAGCTGCACTGCCTGAGCTAAGTCTTAAAGGCTACGTAGAAATATAAAGTATCTGGGTGGAGGTCATTTCAAGAGAAGAGGGTTATATGAGCCAAGACAAAGAAATAGCAAGGAGCTGGAAGGAGGAATATAAGCAGTCTTCCTAGTTGGATGGCATCACCGACTCAGTGGACGTGAATCTGAGCAAACACCGGGAGATAGTGAAGGACAAGGAAGCCTGGCGTGCTGCAGTCCATGGGGTCATACAAAGTCAGACACAACTTAGCAACTAAACAACAACAACAACCTGTTTTAGAGGGAAAGGATGATGTGGTGGTTAGAGGTGCAAGGTTAAGAGGGACTTCTTTAACATTTTTTTAAATTGTCAGTTTTATTTTTAAAAATAATTATTTCTTTATTTGGTTATGTTGGGTCTTAGTTGCGGCACTTAAGATCTTCAATTCTTGTTGAAGCATGTGGGATCTATTTCCCTGACCAGGGATTGAACCCAGGCCCCCTGCACAATAAGCACGGAGTCTTAGCCACTGGACCACCAGGGAAGTCCCCAGCGACTGAATTTTAATCTTTAGGTAATGGGGAGTTTCTGAAGGGTTTTAAGGAAGGGAGTGCCAAGATGAGAAACAATAGTTGGTTTCTCTGGCAGCTGTGTGGAAACTACATTTAGGAGCAAGATTGGAAACATGGTCTAGGTAAGAAATATCAGAGCCCAAGCTAGGGCAATAAGAGTGAGGAGGAAAGGAAAGCACCAGTTCAGAACTCTATTTAGAAGATAACATCAGTAGAATACAGTAACTGACCTGTCCTGATTCCATAGAAAGGGAGTCACTATTATTCTAAAGTGATGGAAAGACCTTGAAATGTCTTAAGCCGGGGAGTATCATGTTCTGACTTAGGTTTTAAAGGATCATTCTGACTGCTATTGCTGAATACACTGTAAAGAGAAAACAGTGTAAGTAGAAAGATAGCTGATTTTTTTTTTTTTTTAAGGAAGGCTATCGCTGCACAGGTGGCTCAGTCATCAAGAATCCACCTGCAATACAAGTAGGTTCAATCCCTGGGTCAGGAAGATCCCCTGGAGAAGGGCATGGCAACCCACTCCACTATTCTTGCCTGAGATATCCCATGGACAGAGGAACCTGGCAGGTTATAGTCCTTGGGGTCTCAGAGTCAGACATGAGTTAACAACTGAGCATGTGTTGCCTCAGAAAATGCTTGAGATGATGGTGGAGAGGCCCAGATTGGATACAGTCAAGGTGATGAGAAGCAATTGGATTAGCATTGCAATTTCACTGCAAAATGGTATTGCCTAATTCAGAGTTGAGAAAGGAAAAGGAAAGTTCAGGAAGATCACACTTGTAGAGACTTGTTTAACCAGGAGGTGAAGGTGTTAGCTGAGAGTGAGTAATCTGTAGAGGCTTGAGGAAAACAGTGAAGGTTTGGAAGACAGCAAAGGAAACAGAAGGAACTAAATAAAGGCTACCTGAGAGATTAACTGGTGCCCTATATGAGGTCTAAAACCATGTAATTTTAGTGATCTCAGTCTAATCTGTTATGTGATTTTTCCTTCACAACCCTCAGCTACCCAGCTATAGGAATTAAGCAGATTATTCAACAGAGTTTCAGTTGTAAAACGGCTTGAGTTAGATGACTCCAGGGCTTCCCTGGTGGCTCAATGATAAAGAATCCACCTGTAATGCAGGAAATACAGGTTGCATCTCTGGAAGATCCCCTGGAGGAGGAAATGGCGACCTGCTCTAGTATTCTTGCCTGATAAATCCCATGGACAGAGGAGCCTGGCAGGCTACAGTCCTTCGGGTTGCAGAGTCAGACATGACTTAGCAACTGAGCACACATGCAGATGACTTCAAAATCTACAGTTTCAAAAGTGTCCACTTCTAAGAATCCTAGAGTTTTTAGTGCATGATTTTTCTTATTTCGATTAAATGTGCATATACGATTTAACCACTTTCAGTTCAGTTCAGTCGCTCAGTCGTGTCCAACTCTTTGCAACCCCTTTACGCACATTAAAAATCAAGCATCCTAAGGGCCTCTAATGGGGCTTCCCTGGTGGCTCAGTGGTTAAAGCGTCTGCCTCCAATGTGGGAGACCCGGGTTCGATCCCTGGGTCGGGAAGATCCCCTGGAGAAGGAAATGGCAATCCACTCCAGTATTCTTGCCTGGAGAATCCCATGGATGGAGAAGCCTAATAGGTTATAGTCCATGGGGTCGCAAAGAGTCGGACACGACTGAGCGACTTCACCCTCACCCACCCAAGGGCCTCTAATAGGTTATGCATATACTAGGAAGTTAAACTCCCAGACCTCAAGGGGGCAGTGCTGGGCGTGAGGTCGCTAGATTCCTAATTTCTGTTGCTCTGGGAGGAAGCAGTCTGATCGGTTTTACAATGGGTGATACAAGTATTCATTTCCTAGGTACCCAATAAGCTTGGAAAGCATTGTTCTAAGCTATAAAATTTGTGAAACGCAAATACTACAAAGAGTTCAAATATCTGCTTCCCTGTTAAAGAAGTTTTTTCAGAGATCTTCAGGATTTCGTTTTATTCCACCATGCGGGTCTTAAAGCTCCTTATTGGAGGCAAAGATCAAGCGTATGCCCACTGTTTTCACCGTTAAAGAGATTATCCTAAAATTCCATAATGAGAATCTAAGGATTTTGAATGGATTCAAAGATACTCTCTGCTTAAATAAAAAGAGGAATCCCTCAACGGATGCCCAATTCATTCATACTTACACGGAGATTGTCTCTCTGGCAGGTACTGAGTTAGTTTCTGGTGATTAAAAAAAAAAGTGAGCAGGATGTGGTTTTGATCTTAGGAAGCTTAAGAGTCTGGTGGAGAGACAGAATTAAATAATGAAAACTGTAATAAGTGTCAGTAGTACAGGGTGTTGTAAGAGGATCTAATAAAAAAGATTAAAACAAAATAAAATTTGGAAATGAATGTTGGTTTAACAGGGTAATGAATGTTCAGCAGCCCCCACAGCTTTTGCTAGCATGGTACAGAAACGTCCTGTTATGCTCACTCGCAAGGAGTAAGCTGGCGATATTCATCTCTTAAGAATGAGAAAGAATGGGAAAATTACCTTTACATTTTATACCTATGATTTCCTAAATACAACTTTTTTTTTTTTTTTTACAACTTAACTTGTTTAAGTTTATGATGTTATCCTCTGTGTTCCTCCCAGGTCTTATAAGAAAGTATTTAACTAGTTTAAAAGATATTGTGATTCCTGTCTATTCTGCTTATTTTCTTCACCTTTATTTACATAATTTCTGATACTAAAAACGCTTCTTTTGGAAACCGAAATAATTAGGAAAACATACTAACAATTTCAGTGTTTACAAACAAGCACCGACAGAAAACGTCGACTTAAAAAGATTATCTAAGAAGACAATGCGGAACTTCTGATTCCGTCTCATTCCAGGTTCGTCAGAAACCGTCTTGAACCTGAGCATAGTATACACAGCGTTCATTTTGCTCCACGGCCTCGCCACCCAGTCCTGTCACGTCGCATCACTAGACTGTAGGTAAGAGCTACGTGGCGGAGAGCGACGTTAGACTGATACACGTCCCTTAACTCAATTATCTTTAACTTTCCATTTGGTACAGGCCACTCAAACATGCTTTCCCAGAAACGGGCTTAAGTCCGACACATTTGAAAATGCCTCAGGAGAACTCGAAGCTCCGCAGTCAGAACAGCGTGAGCTTTCTCCGGGGTATCTCAAAACCGCTGCGGCGGCCGCCAGCTCTCGGAGCCCCTCAGGCTACTCCGTCCATTGGATTTTCCAGGCAAGAGTACTGGGGCGGGGTGCCATTGCCTTCCCCGATGAGAGAGATTATGGAACCATATTCTGAACTAGGTGTAGGATTAATTCTTCGGGAGATGGTCTGTGCTAAGAAATCTCTCACATCCAAAGGTCAGGAAGCATTTAATCTATTCTCCCTTAGAAATTTTAAAGTCTAGATTTTATGTTTAGGTGTAATATCCATTTCATATTATTTCTGTGTACAATGCAAGGTAAGAACCAAGGTTCTTCTTCTCCTTCTAAATACGTAATTGTTCTGATATCATTTGTTGAAAAACCTATCCTTTCTCTACTGAGTTTTCTTGGCATCTTTGTTGACTCAACACTATGTGTTGCTCTATCTTTGGATTACTGTGTTACATTGATCTGTATGTCTATTCTTCACAAAAATGCCACCTTATCTTCATTGCTTTAGGTTTAAAACATCAGTCAATATCAGGAGGTTTAGTTATCTAAGTGTTCTAACTTTGTTTTACTGCCTTTGGTTCTATTTTTGTTTGTTTGTTGGCTATCGTGGGTTCCCTGCATTTAAGTTGTATAAGTCAACATGGAAATTTCTTCCCAGAAAAAGCCTACTGAGACTCTCATGGGGATTTTGTTGAATTTATAGACCAATTTTAGAGAAATTAATCTCAAGAACATTAAATGTACTATACATAAATATATTTTTCGATTTAGGTAAACTTCTTTAATTTCTCTTAGCACTATTTCATACCTTTCAGTGTAGAAGTCTTGTTCTTTCTCTTATAATACTTTCTTTGGTTTTGGTATCAAGATAGTATGATTCATAAAATGAGATGGCAATTATTCCTTTTTATTTAATTGTTCTGAAAAAGCTGGCATAAGACAGTATTAATTCTTCAAATGTCTGACAGAACTCATCAGTGAAGCCATCTGAGCTTGGAATTTTCTTTTTGGAAGGTTTTAAATTACAGATTTCATTTCTTTCACAGATACAGGGCCATATACATTCTCTATTTATTCTTGTGTTGGTAACTTTTATCTTTTAAAGAGCTTGTCCCATGCACCGGAAGGGCCAAGTTGCTGAGGGAGGACCTTATTTCTTTGCTGTCCCTTCTCTGGTTTTGTTTCCGTTGCTGCAGGCGGGAGCTTCAGAGGAGGCATGTGAACTCCTAGCTGCAGCACAGGGGATCGAGTTCTCCGACCAGGGGTTGAACCTGGGCCCCTGCACCGGAGCTCAGTCTTAGCCACTGAACCACCAGGAAAGCCCCCCCCGCCTTTTTTTTTTCTAATTGTCCTTTTAATGTAGAAGCTCTTCAGCCATTTTTTATACTGTTAAACTGTATGTTCTTTTTGTTTTCCTTTGATCACGCTGACTAGACGTGTATCATTCATACTGATCTTAGTTTTTGTTTCATTCATTTTCTTCTATTATTTACACTTTTTACATTTATTGATTCCCACTCTGTCATTTAAATGCTTATAATTTACTATGGGATTAAATTGATATTTTTCCAATTTCTTAAAAAGTCAGATCAATGAATTTAAACATTTCTAATATAACCATTTAAATTATAAAATTTTCTCTATGCACTGACTTAACTGTATCTCACAGATACTAATATGGTTTGTTTTCATTTTCATTCAATTCAAATTATTGTCTGATTTCTCTTGGTATTTCTTCCTTGAACTATGAGTTATTTATAACTGAGTTGACTCATTTTCAGATATTTGGAGATTTCCGGATATCTTTCTGTTATTGAATTTTGCTTCAAAAACAGAAATTTTAATTCTGCTTTTCAAAAGACACTGGAGAAAATTAAAAGACAAAGCATAGACAGAAAAATGCTGGCAAATCATATTCTGATTGAGGAATTGTACTCAGTATATGTAAAGGCTTTTCAAAGCTCAAGAGTAACAAAACAAACAACCTCATTTTTAAAAATGGGTAAATGATGTATACAGACATTTCACCAAAGAAGATAAGTGGATGGCAAGTAAGCATATGCAGAGGCTCTCAGCAGTGTTAGTCATTAGGAAACGGCAAACTGAAATCAGAGATGTTATTACACGCCTATTGGACCAGCTAGAATGAGAGAAGACTGACCATACCGCGTGTTGGCAAAGATGTGGAACAACTACAATTCTCATACACAACTCGTGGGAAGGTAAAACGAAAATAACTGGGCGGTTTCTTCAGAAGTTAAAACACAAACCACTATATAACCAACCCATCAATTCCACTCCTAGATATTTACCCCAGAGAAATGAAAGCATACATCCATAAACAGACTTGCACAGGAACGTTCTTAGCAGCGTTACTGGTGATGGTCAAACGCTGGAAACCCAAATGCCACCAACGGATGAATAAGTATGAGTGGATATCCATGTTATGAAAGAATATTCAAAATAGAAAGGAATAAATTATTGCTATAACATACATGGATCTCAAAATAATTATTCTGAGTATAAGGAGCCAGGAGCCACAGCCTAAAAGAATAGAAAGAGTACATGGTGTTTGATCAGAAAGCGGCAGGAGCAAACTTCTAGAGATGATATACATAGCCCCCCACCCCCCAAAAAATGTATCTGGGGCTTCCCTGGTGGCTCAGTGGTCAAGAATCCACCAGCCAGTGCAGGAGATATGGGTTCGATCCCTGACCCAGGAAGATTCCACATGCTGCTGAGCAAAAGCCCATGCGCCACAGCTACTGAGCCTGTGCTCTAGGGCCAGGGAGCCGCAACTGCTGAGCCCACGTGCCCCAGGGCCTGTGCTCTGCAACGAAAGAAGCCACCACAGCGAGAAAGCCGCGCTGCCGCCGGGGAGCAGCCTCCGCGCTGCCGCTGGGGAGCAGCCAAAACCAAATAAGATCACACACACACAGAGCTGGTCCCTCTCCTGGTTCCTGGCACAGAGCTCCCAAGGCCTGTGGAATTCCCTGAGTGGTAGGAGTCCTTTCCATCCATATTTGAGTATATGCTGATGACGTGACTAAGAGGACTCTCTGGTATGATTCTTTCTTGTGCATGTTTGAAATTTTCATTACAGAAAGTTTATTACTTATTTTTGCTTCACCCTGCACAGCATATGGGAACCGAGCTCCCTGGACCAGGGGTTGAACCCACGTCCCTGCAGGGGGAGCATGGAGTCTTAATCACTAGACCCCATGGAAGTTCCAAGATAGTTTTAATATATCAAAATATGGCCTTCAAATACCTTCTCATCAAAATAAAGCATAGATATTTACTATGTATAATACTATCCCAACAGGAGGCATAATTTTATTTTAATATCAATTTGTTGGTAATATACCAGCCTTATCTATCATAACCTATTGGGGTCCTGCTATAGAAATACAAAGGCTTCCCTAGTGGCCCAGATAGTAAAGAATCTGCCTGCAGTGCAGGAGACCTAGGTTCAATCCCTGGGTCAGGAAGATCCCCTGGAGAAGGAAATGGCAACTCACTCAAGCAATAAATATTATATCATATTTTAAAGAATTTTTCTGCTACTAAAGTAGTTTAAGGACCAGATATCTGCTCTCTCCTGGCCAAAGGACAGCTATAGATATCTCTCATTATTAAAAATCTCTATATTCTCTGTGAAGCTTACTTCTGTTCTATTCTGATGTTCAAAGCAAAATGCATCTAAACAAGTATTTCAAATACTACGTAACACATCACCTAAAAAAAGGGTTTATACATAAGGTAGTTGTGAAGATCAAGCGAACTGGCTTTGTTAGAAGCAACACCCAAATAAGAGTTGTTAAAATTACGACCATCAAGAAACCTAAAAGGCAGATACTTTTTAAGATAGGATGACTAAGCAGTTACACTAAGATTCAATTCCCCTGAAAGAAAATTGCTTTCTTTCACATGTAGTTACTAAATATTTTCCACTAACTGTTCATTAAATACCGGAAATGGAGCAACATTATCCAAAACACAAGGAAGACTTTACCACTAGATTTAAACCCACCAGACTCTGCCAGATGCAGGCTCTGATGTGTGTGCTCAGTTGCTTCAGTCGTGTCCAACTCTTTGAGACCCCATGGACTACAGCCCACCAGACTTCTCTGTCCATGGGATTCTCCAGGCAAGAATCCTGGAGTGGGTTGCCATTTCCTTCTCCAGGGGATCTTCCCCACCCAGGGATCAAACCCGGGTCTCCTGCACTGCAGGTGGAGTCTTCACCACTGAGCCACTGGGGAAGCCCCATAAACTCTGAAGGGATCTTTAAAAGTATCTGGTATAGCTGACTGTCAGCTCTTCCCAAGGTTCCTCAGTTCACCAGATCTTGGGCAAAAAGTCCGGCATATAATCTGCATAGCACTAATGCATATGAGATGATCTATATCCAGGAGATCACAAGCCAATTAAGCTAAATGTGAATTCCTTGTGTTTTCTCCTCCCATATTTTGACAGTCCACATCCTGTTTTTAGATGCCTTTCTTCTGCAATATATTACCTGATGTTAAGTGACACTAAACATAACTGAATTTCACTGACCCAAAAGAAAAAATCATATACAAAAGTCACACCTGAACAGATACAATTTGAAGAATGGACAAATTTATGGGGTCAATCAAGTTTACCTAATTAAAGCTACCAAAATTTTGTGATCTAAACTGTTGCTTCAAATTAGTTACAATAATTATTTTAGAATCCATTTATCTGTTTCTCAAAATACTTTTGCATCAGCAATGATATGGAAACAGCTTCATCCTAATGGTTATGTTGTAATCTACATGAAATAAGCATCAGAGAACAGGAAGACAGGACCCAAGGAGAGTCTGTAGAAGGGTCGAGAGCATCCTCCTGGTTACCAAGATTAATTTTTTATGGAATTATCTCATTTAAAAGATCCCAATGCACAGCAGCACTACTCACAACAGCCAAGACATGGAAACAACCTAAATGTCCATCAACAGATGAACGGATAAAGACGACGTGGTGCACACATATGGTGGAATACTACTCAGCCGTGAAAAAGGAAACAACGCCGTTTGCAGAAACATGGATGGACTTAGAGACCATCATACTAAGTGAAGTAAGTCAGACAAAGACAAATGCCATATGGCAGCATTTACACGTGGAACTTAAAATACGCCACGAATGAACTTACCTACCAAACAGAGACAGACTCACAGACACAAGAGAGCTGACTTATGGTTGCCAAGGGGAAGGGTGTTGGGGGTGGGAAGAATTGGAGCTTGGGATTAGCAGATGCCAACTACTATATATAGGATGGATAAACAAGGTCCTACTGTATAGCACAGGGAACTATATTCAATATCCTGTGATAAACCATAATGGAAAAGCATATGAAAAAGAATGTGTGTGTGTATATATATATATATATGTATACATGTATGTATAACTGATTCACATTGTTATACAGCAAAAATTAACGCAACATTGTAAATCAACTATATTTCAATAAAATAAATAAATGAAAAGACCCTAAGGGCCTCACATCCTGCCCAGGGTCCATACTCCTCAGCACCTCACGCGAGGCGTGTCCAAAGAGGCCCAGGTGACCTCATCAACCACACCTTCCCTCTGACCTCACACAGCAGCCACGCAGGATTTCTTCACTGCTGAGCAATTCTGTAAATGCCATTCCCACTCTCCTCACATGAAAGCCTTCTGATCATCCTCTAGGACTCAAGTCGGGGCCACTGGCCTTCCCCAAGCCCTGCAGAGGCATGCCCTCTCAACTGCAGTCTCCACTGTGTGTCGGGCGGCAAGGCTGTTTCATTTCCCACAACGTGCCTGGAAATATACACACCTCCGTATCCATCCCCTGCTCATTTAATCGCTCATTCGTTCAAAACAGGCAGTGTGTCCTTTCCAGGAGCCAAGCACCATGACACTCAGAATGCACAGCGAGTCCCACCCGGTCTCTGCCAGGTCTAGAAGGGTGACAGTAATGGGGTGAGCAGGGAGCCCCAACGCAGTGTGACAGTGCAGGGTCCCTGTGGCGTCAACAGGGACATCACAGGGGCTACAGAGTCCAGGGCAGCACGGCTAGACTCCAGACCCTGGGCGGCCCCTGGCCACGATGAGGTGACAGAGAAAGCAGTGGGGCTACCTGTGCTGCAGCTGATAAACCATGCCCGCCTGCACCGAATAACCGAAGGAAACGGACCAAGGACAGCGGCAGGTGAGAAACGCATGGAGAGAAAAATGCCAGACAGCATAGAGCCTCCATGGGTTCACTTATTTCTCTAACTTCGCGAGAATACCTAATTTACCACCGTTGAGATTAATGTCTAGCTCTTCAAAGTTTCTTTTATTTTTTAAAGCAAACACTTTCTAAGGACTGACAGATGACATGCTGTTTCTAGAACTGGCAAAAATGCTGACCTGGACATGAATTGCTGTGCCTCCCTGCCCCCACTTCCCTGAGAGAATGTGAACCAGGCAAGAACATCAGTGACCAAGCACTCTCTAGGCAAACAGGTCTACGAACTAAAATATTCTCCGTACAACACCAACGAAGGGAATTCATCAACGCCTCGTCTTCTAATTTGGCACCTGAGGCCACTCGTCACATGAGAAGTTCATCTGAGTCTTGTACTCATTTTCTCCTTGATGGTTTCCAGGTTTGGGGGTTTGCCTCAGACAGCCATTTATACTCCAGAATAATAAAAATATCTTCTATTTTTTAATAATTTTTATGATTATCTCATTAAACACTGGGGAACTCTTGTGTGTGTGTACAATGTGGACTTGACCCGATGATCAGCTATCACACACAATCCTTTCCCCAGCAGACTCAGAATGCCACCTTTGCCCATAAGCCAAATTCAAGTTCTGCTATAGAGATGAATATAAATACGCATATACACGATTCTGCCTGCTCCGCCATGTATGAGTCTGTGCCTGAAACAAGACCACTCGGTTTTAATTCCTACAGCAATGTCTCATGATTGCTAAAGCAGATCCCCACAAATCTATTGGTCATTTTTTCCCACTTATCTCTTCTAGATGAATGAAGATAAGCTTATCACATTCTTTAAAATGCTCATTCGGATCTGGATTGTGATAAGGTTAATTTGAAGAGAACTGACATGTTTTCAATACTGAGTCTTCCAATCTCGAAATACCTGGTAACCCCCGCCCCCCCCCACCAC
>SJYX01017768.1:138807-152919 GCA_006410675.1 Oreotragus oreotragus
TTATCCGGATTTGCTGACTTAAGTTTTATTTTTCTTCATACTAGTCTCACTAGCAATTAGTTGGTGAGGTTTGGTTTAGAGCAAAGCATTACAAAACATTTATTTTAAAGAAGTTATTTTGACAAATTAACATTCATGGAATTTAAATATAGAAACTTGTTAAGTGGTCTCAGTGAGAGCGCATTACATTACAAAGTCTCATTAGGCACGGAGCACATGCTTCAAGGGTAGACCATCCTAAACAGCACACGCTGTCGTTTTTTTCCTGCTCAATGTAAACAACAGAACTATGATTTAATAGATATTCATGACTGAATGAGGTTTGGCGAAATCATCTTCAGTGAGTAAATGGGTAAATCATTTTCTGAAGTTTCACGTCTTAACATGCTTTGTCTCTTGGATATTTTTGCATCTTTTTTTTTCCCCCTCATCCTCCAGTGAGAAGTCTTCTGATCCAAAGGTTGTAAATTCATCCACAAGGACTTGGATTAGTCAGAACTCTGGTTGCAAATGAATTCACTACAACTCTATCCATATCTTTGAAATCAGTGCCACGGAGCCTCTTCTTGAGTCATCTAATGCAGTTTTCAAAGAGCTCATCAGGCTGTTCTTTGAGATGCAGGGATGTTTAGAATCTCCGTCGGGTGCGTCGTAGGAAGTGATACCCTAAGTCACCAGCGCTGGTTACACGTGACACTGGGACATCAACACGTGACACTGGGACATCACGAGGCTATCATCAGCCCAATCCGAAGACAGTCGTGATCCTCACATGGAGTCATCTACCCTTGTTTTTAAAAACTTTTGTAAAATTTTTCAAACATGCAAAAGTATAGACTGGTATTGTGAATGCCCATGGTCCATCAATCAACACCTTGTGGACAGCTGTTAAGATTTTAGCTGGCTTCCATTCTCACCCTCACTTTTCATTTTTTTTTTTTAAGCATTTTAAAGCAAATCTCAGACTGCATATCCTTTTACCTTTACTACTTCTGCCTGCATTTTACCTTTAGATTTCCCTGGTGGCTCAGACGGTAAAGCGTCTGTCTACAATGTGGGAGACCTGGGTTCGATCCCTGGGTCGGGAAGTTCCCTGGAGAAGGAAATGGCAACCCACTCCAGTACTCTTGCCTGGAAAATCCCACGGACGGAGGAGCCTGGTGTCCATGGGGTCGCAAAGAGTTGGACACGACTGAGCGACTTCACTTTACTTCCGCCTGCATTTCTGAAAATTACAGAAACTTTCCTTCCATGAACACGGTCCATTGTCTCTTCTCAGCCCCAGCCTGGAAATCACAATACTTCCTGAAGATCTAGAAGTCAGATTTCCAGGGCTCTCAGAACTGTCTTCTGTAGAGCCGGGTCTGAAGTGCAGCGTGGTGCTCGGTCGTGTCCGACCGCATGGACTGCCGCCCACCTGGCTCCTCTGTCCATGGAATTTTCCAGGCAATGATACTGGAGTGGGTTGCCACTTCCTACTCCAGGGGATCTTCCTGACCCAAGGATCAAACCCACATCTCTTGTGTCTCCTGCATTGACAGGGAGACTCTTTAGCACTGCTCCATGTGTTCTTGCCTGGAGAATCCCAGGGACGGGGGAGCCTGGTGGGCTGCCATCTGTGGGGTTGCACAGAGTCGGACACGACAGAAGCAACTTAGCAGCAGCAGCAGCAGCAGCATGTGGGAAGCCCAGTTAGGTCTGAGTCACGATCAGATCAAGATCTGCACTTTCATTGGATTATTGTCTCTTAATTGTGTTTTACCCTTGATCACCCCTCCATCCCCACCAGTCACTTCTCAACTTCATGCCAGTGACTTCCTGAGGAGACCGGGATGGCAGTCCTGAAGGATGGCCCCCACGTGGACACGCCTGTCTGTGTCCTCGTAAGATCACTCAGCGTGCTCCCCTGTCTCCGCATTTCCTGTATGCTGCAAGTCAGCTCTGAACACTTGGATACATTCAGGTCCATCTTTGAGGGAAGGACTGCTCACTACACCGTCTGCAGGCTGCCTCATATCAGGAGACACAGGGCTGGAAAGGAGGACGTTTCCGCCCCTCCTCTCTTGAGTTCTTTGGGCTGGTCTGATAATTAAATGGATGCAAGACAGAGTAACAGGAGGAAAAAAAAATTTTAATTCACACGTACAGAGGTCTCATAGCAACAGGACCTAAAGAAATGATCAAAGCTGTCAGCTTTTATACCTTTTACACAAAGAAACAACACATCTGCGAAGACTGAAAGAGATTTGGGCTTAGGGTAGTGAATTAGGGAGGAAGAAACAAGGCTTGTTCACACGACCTTCTTGGTCTGGGCTCTCGGGCTCTCTGTCTGTCTCCCTCAGTGGCCGGAGGGTACCTTTCACCTGCGAGAGTTATTTTCTGCTCTCAGGGGCACAAAGGAGGGTCAGAGTGTCTTTCTTACAGGGGTTGTTTCTTAAGTAATCTTAATTCAAAATAATCGCTACGTCACTTTGGCCCATTTGGGGGTTGGCCTGTCCTGAGCCCAACATTAGTGAGGTGAAAATTCACCAATTGGTGAAAGTCTGAAAGTCTGACCTCTCCATTTAAAATTCCCCCATCAACCTTTCCTTTAATGGTTTCATACACTGATGATCTTTACTTAATCTACTTTCAGCAAAAGTTGCAAAATGATGGGGTTTTTTTTTCCTAATTCTATCATTCCTTCTGATTTTCTGCAGTCTCCTCTTGATTTGCTGCAAGTCCTCTGTGAAGATGAATCTCTCATGATCAACTAGGAACTTCTCTTGTTGTTTAGTTGCTCAGTTATGTGTGACTCTTTGCAACCCCATGGACTGTAGCCCACCAGACTCCTCTGTCCATGGGATTTCTCAGGCAAGAACACTGGAGTAGGTTGCCATTTCCTTCTCCAGGGGATCTTCCCAACCCAGGGACCAAACCCACTTCTCCTACATTGGCAGGCAGGTTCTTTACCACTGAGCCACCAGGGAAGTCCCATCTCTACATTACTGACAAGCAAGAGCTAAACACACATCACCAGGCGAGGAAGGCGGCTCTAGATGGACTCGTTGAAGTGTCCCTGACAGAGTTCCATCCCCGTGTGAGCTCAATGACCTTTCTGTGAAGGTTACATAGGCAACTTGTTCCATTAATTTTCTGTCATAATTTAGAAGCTACCACTAACAAGATTAATCAATGTAACATAAAAAAAATCCTTAATGCATCTCAAGTACTCGACAAGTGTCTTCAAGCTGAGGATCCCCATTTACCTACTGACAGGCAGAGATGTGAATTTTAATTTTGCTTTTTGCAATAAGGGTGCATCGGAAATTAAGAAAATGTGTTTGGGGTTAAGAAAGTATCATGAACCCCTGACATGTAGCTATTCTGAATTTAAAAGTGTCATCACTAGTAATAAGTATCCTATTATTTAACATGAAATTTATGACATCTCACTTTTTCAGGAAATATGCATATACTTATGATTAACTCAACATCTCCAGTCAAAGGATATGTAACTACTGGAGCAGCACCTCATCAGATCCCAGCAGTTGACCTCCGGTTTGAATGAAGACAACGAATTTCCAAACTGTGTTACTGAAGTCTACAATTGACAGTGTTCCTCTCCCCAAACCCGAGGATCTTCTTTGTTTAGAAGATTCATGTGGCAGAAGGTAGTCTGTGGGTGTCCATTAAAATGCACAGAATTTGAACTGGAGCTCAACTGCGCCATTTGCTACCAAAGTAATCTTAAGCCATTACCGTCACTCTGAACCTGGACTTTCTCCTCAAATGGGGATGCGGAGTATTGTGGAGCCAGTTCCCAGATATGGAAATAAGGGAAAAAGCTTGCCCTTGGAGAATGAAAATTTAAATCAAGACATACCACAAAGGGCAGAGAAATGCCCGAGGCTCCTCGGCTAGCAGGCCTTAGCTGCGGCTTCAGCAGCTGTGCTATGACGCCAGTCAAGGCTTGGCGCCGTCAGAACAGGGAACGGGGCGCCTCACCCTCAGGGGACTCACGATTTCACACCCAGGGTAAAGCTACTCTGGAGAAACGACCTGGTCCCGGCTCCTGCGGCTGCCGAGCCAGGGGCCAGACCTTTTGAGCCCTCCGGCCACCAGCCTGGGCCACCTGCATGTGCATCACGTCCACAGGGGCGGCCTTCCGGGGGGATGCTCGGGTCATAGGGCCTTCGGGCAGCCAGGCTCCTTGAGAGCCAGCGCTGAATATCAACCTGGCACTCCAGCTACAGTCGGGCTTTTGAGATGAATCGACCAGATGAGCTCATGCATTTTGGGGCGGGGGAGGGGGAGCCTCTAGCTCATCGGATTCTCCAAGGGGTCTTTAAATAAGAACCACCGGCCTTGAAGAAGAGAAGGTGTTAGTCGGGCCTGACTCAGCTTATGGATGTGAACTTCACATTAGGAGGCAGAGAGAGACTCTGTGACGACAGAATCCAGTTTCTGAGTCTGCGGGGGGAAGACCACCCCTGGGACCACAGGAAAGACCCTGGTGCCCGGAGAGAGCACCAGCTGTCCTTCCAGACAAAGTACCCTGCTCAGTGTCTCCACGTGACACGTCTCAAGTAGTTGTCTTTTTCCTTTCTCAATCGTCTACCGACTACAGAGGGCAATTTGAAAAACTAACAAGAAAGATCCAATACATATAAGACTGCAAAGCAGTATACGCAAGTATTAACACAGTTTTTTAAAATCTAAATTCAAATCTCTTGGATAAATGTGAAACAGATGAACAACAGATGTCCCTGGGTTTAATAAGATAGCATGTTCAAACCTAACTGATAAGATCATTGTAATTAATTCTGATCCGGTTCACACCTTAGTTTTGGAGAATGTCTCTTAAGAGTGGAGAAAGAATTTTATCATGTTAGGACCACTGAAGCCCCTCGAAACTAGAGTCTGGCTTTTTCTACTCTTCTCTTACCACCTACCCCATGCCAGAGAGTCCTGAGATACCCATAGGGCCAGAATGTTTACCTTAAAACTCTGATCTTACACAAAGGAGTACGCACCAGCTACTTCATCAGATCTTTCTGGTAGGACACACCCAGAGAAAATAAGCTTCTCTTACAGAGTAACTTGGTTTTTTTTTTTAATAATTTGAAACATCAATCCCCTGTCAAGCAAGACACTTATTTAAAGGACGGAAACATAAAGATGCTACCCGGTTTTTCACATGGAATTAAGCAATCAACCAAGCGGTTAAACCTTAAGAAATCCCTGAACACAAAAGTCTCAACAGTGTTTTTCTTTTTTATTTTTTTTTTTATTTTTTATTTTTTGAGGCAGGGGGCACTTCTCTGATGGCTCAGATAGTAAAGAATCTGCCTGAAATGCAAGAGATTTGGGGTTGATCCCGGAGTCAGGACAATCCCCTGAAGAAGGAAGTGGCAACCACTCCAGTATTCTCGCCTGGACAGAGGAGCCTGGCGGGCTACAGTATATCTGGTCGCGAAGAGTCAGACATGATTGAGCTACTACTAACACTTGCACTTGACTTTCTTCATTAGCATAAGCATCCTCTCACCCTTTGCTTAGAAACTGCTATTGTGCAGAGAACACCTTTCCCTTCTAGCTCAATTCTAGAGGGGTGTTTTGATAAAATAATGAGTTTTCCTCCACGACCACTGGCAACAAAAGAGAAGGCAGTGCTTCCAAAATGGAACACAACAAGGAAGCAGGGCAGGCTTTCCATTCTATTCTATACTCAGGGTTGCAATGACAAGATCCACTGTGTAATCAATCCCTTTCCCACTTAGGGTGTCATTATAAAGGAGGAAAGAATCAGTATGTGTAGCTGAAAAAAGCAGGGCCTTTTAAAGAGGAAAGTCCCCTGGCCTTTTCTATTAGGATGAGTTCCTTTCTAAATGTGGTACAGATCCCCCCACCCCACCACCAAAAGCCTCATATCTGGGAGACCTTCCTGCCAGTCCAGAAGTTAACACATCTTGCTTCCACTGCAGGGGGCACAGGTTCGATCCCTAGTCAGGGAACTAAGATCCCACATGCTGCACGGAGAGGCCAAAAAATAGAAGAAGAAGAAAAGCCCTGTATTTTTAAAAGAAGATCCATTGAAAATGTCATAGATGCCTTAAGACATTTTCATGACGCAAAATGAAAGCCTACGGTATTTAACAGCTGTGCAAATGCCTTCGCATCTCAGTTCATTTTTAACTTAAATCTTTATCAAAAGCAATACGGATACAGAAGATGTAGAAGAAATGACCCGAAAATATCACCAGTCATCTTTCTAAATAAAGAGCAATGGACGAAATACAAATCCTACGAACATGTCACGCAGGAAAGTTCTCTGGCTGAAAACAGAGAAACTTGCTGCCTTCCCCAGCGAACGGAGTTGCCAATTTTTGAACACACGAAACAAACATTCTCTGACCCTCAGGAGATGGATCTCTGCAGCTTAATGGAAGCTCACTTTCTTCCTGAAATAGTTTAGCCTATGATTATCTGAGACATAGACAGTGCCAGGCACTCAGCACTGGTCAAAGGCAGTCACTGTCACCATACTCGGGTAGCCCACGCTTAGCTTCCAAACTCTCACCGTTTATGGAAACAACCGATCCCCTAACCAAACCAGTAAAATGAAATTTAAAAATCATTCGCGGGACCAAAAATGTTCTCCCTGTAATGGAACTTTCAGAGGGACTCAATCATACACTTGATTTTGGATTTAACAGCTCTGCCATCACCATATTTATTACAGTAATTTTGCAGATACCTTTTTCGTCTTCATAAATTTTAATATTCCTACTCCGGTAGGTAATATTCAGACTGATGAGCGTAGATTACAGAGCAGCGGGCAGGCTTCGGCGTGACACGAGGAATAACTAAAGCCACGTAAGTCAGTTCCCCACAGCAGCCACAGGGGCTGAGGTAGCTGCCTTCAAGAGACTGAAGATCTATTACTTTGCGGATGAATTAAACTTGTTTTTGGGATCACGAAGGGAGTGACAGTGATCTGTGCACAGGATGAATTACAAGCAAGCTTTCCATTATACTTCAATTAAAAAAAAAAAATCCTATGAAAATAAAAAGGTAGGGGGAGTGGTGGGAGGGAGGCTCCCCAGAGGGAGAGGATGCGTGTATGCACAGAGCTGATTCACACTGTTGCAGCAACTAAAACAACATCCTAAAGCAACAATCCTCCAATTGAAATATGTATATCCTGTGGGGGGTGGTGGGGAAAACAGGGAGAGCGCTTTCTGACACCACATCTCTTCCAGAGATGCTCCCGGAAGATGACCCTGGCTGGATGCTGGAGAGGAAGGTCACCCGCCTAACGCAGGACTAGACTGGACGCCCTCCAAGATCTCTTCAAACATGAGCCACGACAACGCTAGGTTATTAACATGTATCTGTGGATGTCTGAGGAAGACGAGAATGCATCACCTTAGGCTCAACACACTGAAGCCAGCTGCTTTCAGATTATGATTTTTGGTTCATTTTACTGACACAAAGACCTTCTGAGGATGTCAACTCTCTCACGTGCTAAATTATCTATTTTTAAGAGTGGCTCGCTTATGAACTCTTAGGTACTGAAGCCAACATAGCCCAGAGCCTACTGGATGGATGGATGGATGGATGGATGGATGGATGGATGGATGGAACAAAATGGAGGGAAGAGAGGGAGAGAAGAAAAAAGGGAGGAGAAGGAAAGAAAGGAAAAGAACCAAGCGAGGCACTGTGAGCAGAAGGTTCTAGACAAACAGCACTACCACAAACAGCTAGAGGCAGAGCACTGAGGAGACACCGGAGAAACTCACCTACTCGGGGTCAACAACGTAACTTTTCAGAAGTCCCGCCTTCCAAGCCCACCCGCTGGCCAGTCTCCATGCAACACGGCCTTTATCTGCTACCGTTTCGTACTTTTTTAAGGGCGTTATGTCTTGTATTGTGTATAATCCCAACCACAACCACAGGGTGTAAATAAAGAAAAACTATCTTTTCACACTGCTTCCACTCTCTCTCTTGAGTTTTCTGTGTTTGAAATGAATGTTCTCTCCTGCTCACAAATGTATGGATGGAAAATGCTCTAAAAAGACAGAGATGTGGGGGAGAGTTTATCAGACAAGAACAGATAACATATTGCATAGATGGGAAAACTGCACACACTGAAATCAAGTGGCGTGCCCAGGGCCTGTGGCAAACTGCCAGTGGAATCAGGGCTGTACTTCCCAGTCTAGAACTTTCTCTCCCAGGACAATATGGCAGGTAGGAGGGAGGGCACAGGAAAATGAGGGCCCAGTGATAAGGACGGCTGGCCTTCGAGCTCACTGAGGACGAAGGTCTGGCCAGGCGACTTTCACATAATCAGTTTTTCCTGCTCTCGAAACCCTGGAAGAAGGAAATGGGAGCGAACAAGAGTACAAGTCCAAGGCTGGGCCAAGGCTGACCCTTACAAACCACCAGTCACAAAATAGATGAGCTGCAAAAATATCTTCACTGTGTTCTCTAATGGGGTGTTTCTTTACTATCTCATGAAGTACAAATGTGCTTTGGCTTCACACTGAAGCCAAAGCACAGGTGACCCAAAAGATTTCCAAAATTAGACGAGAGGAGGAGCTTGCATTTCAGACCCATTGTTGTTCAGTCACCCCGTTGTGTCCGACTCTTCTCAGCCCCATTCTGAACTGCAGCACCCCAGGCCTGCCCCTCACCATCTCCTAAAGTTTGCCCAAGTTCATGTTCGTCGCATTCGTGATGCCATCCAACCATCTCATCTTCTGACACCCTCTTCTCCTTCAGACACATACAGCAATCCAAAAAGACCCCAGGGTTCTAAATTCTAATCGGTAATAAAACCAGGGGGCTTCCCTCATAGCTCAGTTGGTAAAAAATCCGCCTGTGATGCAGGAGACCCCAGCTCGATTCCTGGGTCAAGAAGATTCTTGGGCTTCCCTGGTGGCTCAGCTGGTAAAGAATCCACCTGCAGTGCGGGAGACCTGGGTTCGATCCCTGGGTTGGGAAGATCCCCTGGAGAAGGGAAAGGCTACCCACTCCAGTGTTCTGGCCTGGAGGATCCCATGGAATATATACAGTCCATGGGGTCCCAGAGAGTTGGATGCGACTGAGTGACTTGCACTTGCACTTTCTTTTCTTTCAATAAAAACAGAGAAGGATAAAGAAGTGAAAAAGAAGAGAGGCAGAGGAGGCTCCGATCACACAGCCTCACCAGCATGCAAATGACTTGGCAGGCAAACGCCCTGACAGGAAGAAAGCCAGAGTTGCCAAGTTCATCATCTCCATTTCCCCACCGGCCACGTCCAGAAAACAAGGACAGACCATCAGGCACGGAAAATGCATTTTCACCTACAGCTGTCTTCAAAGACAGTTTTCTAACAGAGGAACACTATTTGAATGAGAAAGTGATTTTTATTGCAAATAAAGCCAAAAAGACAGTTTTGCTCCTTTTATCCTTTTCCCGGAAATGGGAAAAAATTGGAGGCCGGGGGGTGGGGGGAGCAGGAGGGGGAGAGTGGGCAGCCTGGGCTGCCCTTTTCTCTAAATGATAACAGAGACAGAAACCCTGTTGGGCGGCCGGAGGGCGAGGCAGTCTATTATTATACAATTTCTCATTAACAGCGGTGAGATCGCACTTCTCCTGTTAAACAGAACAGGCATTTAACCCCCCGAGCTCCTCCTGGGAAATAAGGCAGAAACTGCTTATTCACTTAGTCATAATTACCGTTTTCTCAGGTCCCAGAGGAATAGCTGTTCTCTATCAGTCTCTGAGGATGGTTCTGACTTTCCAATGCTGCCCTGGCAGCTGGCTGAATCCACATCCAGAAGTGTGAGATGGCAGAGCATGTTTCCCGGGCTCTGGGAAACCTGGGCTTGAATCCGGCTCCTGCCTCAGCCACGGTGAGCGGTCACCTGAGCTGGGTTCCTCAACCTTCCCGGGCACCTGCTTCTTTGGAAAACGGGGCCTATGCTAATACCTGACAGGACTCTTGTGGGGAACACATGCCCTCAAGGTGCAAACTGCCCGGCAGAGGGGGCGCTCTCAGTGAATGGTGGTTAGCACATCACTGCCTTGGGGAATGTAAGCTTCCCTCCCGCTTGACGGGGCTGCAGGGACCCCGGGTGTCCTCTCTGCTCTGGCCCATCTCTTACTCTGCTTGCCATCCACCTGCTGAAGACTGAAGCATCCCTTCTTTGAGCCCTGAAGACACTGGATCCAAACAGATGTTTGCCGAAGCCCAATTCAGGGTACTGAGGAGGTTCTTTTAAGAGGCTGGCTCAAAACACATCGCTTCGAAGAGCTGGGACTGCCTGATCTCAAAGACATCAACTGGGCTCTTGACACAAGCCTTTTACAATGGTTGACTTGGGAAGATTCTGGATCCCAAACTGAATGCAAGGGAACATCTATTTCTAAGAACTCCTGACTGCAGGCAGCCCTTACCTCTTCAAGTTGCTGGCACAAATTAACTTTGACCAAGAATGAAGTAATAGCTGAAAGGTCAGAATAAATTACATTTGGAACGTGTAGTTTAGAGAAAAAGAAGCACACACTGTTTCATACATAGAAATGCTCCTATCGACAATAAAGAGTGCTTTTTTCCTGAAGGCTGTTCGTTCGTTCAACCCTGACTCTGTAGTTCAGAGCTGGCCATGCAGGCATAGAATACCCTCCAACTCAAATGAAGAGGAATTTTTCAAATCCTCCTCCAGTCACTCGCTGATTGGAGTTGGGAAATTACAGAAGATATCCCATTTCCACATCAGAAGTAAATGAAGCTATTTTTCAAGACCAATCACCTATGATAACTTTAAAAGCAGATGGGTGCACAGTACCATATTACTATGTATATCATGGCTAGGCAGCTTTTTAAGGAGAATAGTTAAAAAATTACTGTAAAACACTGAGCAGGCATAATGTATTCCGTGAAAACAGAATAGTAAAGGCCACTCTGTGCTACCTGCCCACACTTAGAAAGAATCTTCTGGCAATTGCACATGAAAGTCAACATCTTTCTCTACTCCCTGTGTATTTCCTACTAGACTGTGTTGCTGTTTTGTTGTTCAGTCGCTAAGTCATGTCTCTTTGCGACCCCAAAAAGTGCAGCACACCAGGCTTCCCTGTGCTTCACTATCTCCCAGAGTTTGCTCGAACTCACGTCCATTGAGTAGGGGACGCCATCCAACCCAACGGTCCTCTGTCACTCCCTTCTCCTCTTGCCCAGCATCAGGGTCTTCTCCTAGTCAGCCGGGTCTTGTAAGCCCCTGAAGGAAGAACTGTCAGGCCAGGCCTTGCTTGGCTCAGGAAAACAGCTCTACAACCGTGCACCCAATTCATGGAATAAACAGGACCACAAGCCTTCTTCAGGACAGTTGAAAATGTTTCCAGAAAATTATAAAGGCTCTTTAAAATGCTTTCAGGCTTTCCCGTGACTTGGAAAGGACAAGTTTTGTGATGGATGAGCCTGAATTTTCAATGTCCACTGAACAGAAATAAAACTCTGGAGGAGAGATCGATTTTGTGACTGAACCTCTTGCAAGAATGTGTCAACTCAAGTCAACTGAATCCTGCTGTTCAGAAAAGATTATGAGAGTAATGAGACCAGAGAAAAAGCTGCCCCAACTCTACAGGGCTTAAGGTGCTGACCCTTTGCAGGCCTTGGTTTCTGAAGTAGTCCCTATTAAATGTTTCTTCCCTAACATGGCATAAAACGACTAGCACACACATCTAAAAGTGCGTGTTTTCAACTGGGCATGCTCAGAGCGTCCATGGGTCACAGTTGCCTGTCACCAATAGACCCCATTATCACCTACATTAGCACAACAAATGTTTCAGTAAACTAAAGTAGTTGTATAATTTGAACAAATAGGCAGCTTTTACAGGATTTACACTCATTGGTTCATTAACTGAATAACGTGTCAGCCTAACAAAATGGTTGCCTCTTTGCCGTCTCTGAGAAGTAAAATCTCCCCTGGGCAGAATGTTCCATTTTCTGAGACTCTCCTGTAATAGGCAGGGGACTGCACACTCCTCATTTCATTGAAATTAGCTGGATATTGCTTTGTTCTGTTGTCTCTCTGTGCAAAACTGGAGGAAAAAGTGAAGTAAGTGAAATAAGGAAGCACACAAAATGTTACAGCGGCTTCAAATAGTGGAAAAAAGAGTCACTGGGGATAAACCAGTGGCGAGTTTTATGCTTCCCATTTAGAAACTGAACATATAAAGCTAAGCCTCTCGCTCAGGAATGCCAGAGGCTGGTGACCACGCAGCTTTCCTCAAAATGAAGCTGAAATGGAAACTTATCAGAGAACATCGGACCTGCATCCTTCACCGAAGACTGAAATCACACTAGTCTTTTGAGTCATGATGCTGAGGCATTTTCATGTGAAATTTACTTTCTTACCAGATCTAGAAATCCCCCAACCTCCCACCCCATCCCCAAATCGAGCACGTGAGCCACCAACTGCCATCCAGTTGGAGAAAGATGTGAAGATGTTTTATCTGATGATTCAACGTACAGAATCCTAGCTCGGCACAAGAAGTGGCAGTGACTATGTGAATGGCCACAGGAGAAAAGTAAAGCCAGCTGAGATAAATTCAAGACAAGTTAGAATCGCTGGAGAATGCTCCAATGGCCTAACTCAAAAGTCTATTTGGGAAAAAAAAAAAAAGAGAGAGAGAGAAACAGCAACAGAATAACAATTACTAAAGAGCTGCTTCCTAAAATTACTCTCCTGTTTCTATGTCTCAATTCTAAAATGTCATGAGAAATCTGCTGGCCCGTCACTAATTCTGCCTTAAACAGAGCATTAGCAAAGAATGTCACTGAAAACAAAGGCCTTCACACAAGGAAGTGAATACCCTAAGCACTAAGGATGTTCTTAGGAGGGACACTGAAAAAGCAGAAGTCACATTAAGTTCAAAACACCAAGAAAAACAAAATGAACAGAAGTTCCTAATTTTAATAATAGTATATATTATTATACAGTCCCCCCCAAAAAAAAACTGTCCATGAGTTAAGATTTGTTGATTTTACATACAGATACTTATATACTTAGGATTCCCTGTCCTTAAGGAAGAAAAAGGGGAAAAGAAAGTAAGCATTATATATGACATTTATAGAAATGCAGGGTTTGGTTTTTTTTTTTTNCCTTTTAGTAAAGTGCCGCCAGTGGGAGAAAATCAAGTGGGTCAGAATTCACTACTTGCTGCCTGGTGGACCTTAAAAGAGGGAGCGAGCATGGAAAACGGTAATTTAAGTGCCCGGGGCAAAAAAAAAAAAAAGGCAGCTCGCCTGCACTCCCCAACTAAGGCACCCAGAGGGAGCTGGGGAGAGATGGGGTTGGAAAGGGGCACAGCCGCAGGAACTATGTAAGGAACGGCCGGGATGGAGCGCAAGGGAAAGGCAGGCAGCGCCGCGCAGAAGGACGGACGGGGCAGGCGGGGGACCGTATGTGGGGGCTGGAGGGGAGGACGGCGGTGACACCGATGCGGCTGGAAGGACAGCGATGGGGCAGGAGGGGAGCACAGCAATTAAAACAGGGGGGACCCCAGGGACGGGGCTGGCCCGAGAGAAAGGGACGGGGCAGGAAGCGGAGCAGGGACGGGGCTCGGTCCAGCGAAGTCGCACCGCAGCCGCGCAACCCCTCACAGGGGCGCTCGCGGCTCGCCGGCCGCCGCGCCGGGCACTTCGGGGCGCTCTCTCCCGGAGTCCCCCCAACAGCCCTCCGAAGCCCCATTTCAGGGACGGGCACGGCGAGGCCGGCCCCTCAGCGCCCGCCGCCCGCAGCGCCGGCCCGGGGGTCAGAGGCGGACCGAGCGCCCGGCCCTCCCGGACGCGGGGGGTCGCTGGCGGCCGCGCGGGGGGCGGCGGCGGCGCCCGGGCGCGGGGAGCCGGTACCTGGGCTCGGGCAGGACGATCTTCTTGCTGGCGCGGGCGGCCGGGGTCGCCTTGCTCTTCTCCATCGCCATCAGGTAGCTGACATCGGCCAGCACGGCCTCCAGGTCCGCCATGTTGGCGGCGGCGGCGGCGGCTCCTCAGGACCCGGACGGGACGCGCGCCCGCCGCCGCCGCCCGCCGCGCCCCGACGCTGGGGGGGCCGCCCCGGGGCAGCCCCCCCGGCCAGCCC
>SJYX01017768.1:156085-301047 GCA_006410675.1 Oreotragus oreotragus
CCCCCCGCGCGCGCACGCCGCCCCCGCCCCCGCCCCTTCCGCGGGGGTCAGCGGGGAGCGCGCGCCCTGCGGCCAGTTCCCCTGGGCGCCCGAGCCCAGCGGCCCCGCTTCTCGCCGGCTGCCCCGCTCCCCGTGGGCACCGTCCCGCCCTCCCCTCGGGGTGGCCACGGGGGACTTCCTCTACTCCTCCTCCGGCTCCTCCTCCTGCTCCCGACTTCCCGCCCGCGGCTCCAGGCGCTCTCACGCCGCCCTCTCTGCCCTCCTGGGGACCCCTGCGAGCTGAGGGCGCCCCGGACCCGATGCCCAGCATGCCCGCCCCCGGGCCGGGACCCCTGCGAGCCGAGGGCGCCCAGGACCCGATGCCCAGC
Organism: Oreotragus oreotragus; assembly: GCA_006410675.1. NCBI lineage: Eukaryota > Metazoa > Chordata > Mammalia > Artiodactyla > Bovidae > Oreotragus > Oreotragus oreotragus. Next base: position 156,454 of record SJYX01017768.1, read on the forward strand.
ACCCAGTGGACAACGAAGAGGTCCCCGTTCCCCGGACACGGCAGTTCTCAAACTGGACAGAACCCATTAGCATTCTCTAGACGGTCTGGAGTGGCTCCAGAGATGCGCGAGCCCCACCTGTTCACCCAGAGGATGCTGAAGCCTCGGTCCAGGTCGGCTTTGAACAGCCCTCGGTGGGCCGGCCCCTAAAGCCTCAGTCCTGACCCTGAACACCCCAATCCCCTGCCCCCCACCACACACCCTATAAACTCTGCAAAGAGAAACCGAACCGCTGGAAGGTTATTTGTCTCAAGCTAAGTCAGCAGGCAAATTGGGCTGAGAGCTCCCTAGTGGGAGCGGAGCTGGCCTTAGGAGCCCACTGGTACAGGAGCTGTCTGTCCAAGGTGGTCACCACGCCCCTGCAGGCAGAGGTTTGCCTTTGGACGTTAATAATGGTCGCTAAGAACTAGAACTGACATTCAGACTCTTGTGGTTTTACCATCAAAGTAGGGGAACCCTACTTTTCCTGGGGGCTCAGTGGTAAAGAATCCTCCTGCCAATGCAGGAATTGCAGGTTCAATCCCAGGGCTGGGAAGATCCCCCAGAGACGGAAATCACAACCCACTCCAGTATTCTTGCTTGGGAAATCCCATGGACAGAGGAGCCTGGTGGGCTACCTTCCACGGGGTCCCAACGAGTCAGACCCGGCTCACCAACTAAGCAACACCATGCACGCAAACCCAACAGAAGGACGATACAGGGAGGTGGAAATTTCCAGCCTCTCTGATCCTCAGTCTTGGGGTCTGGTGGCAACACTCCCCACATGGGCCTGGGGTTGTCATTTACTTCTTAATTTTTCACAGCAACGCACACAAGTCCATGTTCGGAACCCATCACTTCTGGCCAGAAGGTCATAAGAAAACCTGAGGTGAGACTCCAGTTAAAAAAAAAAAAAAATCTTTTAAATGCATTCACATCAGTCACATTGTACCAGGAGCCTTGACTTTAACTAGTGTCTGAGTAAACGTTCCGTCAATAGCTTATATGGTCCACAGAGTGCCCCAGACGTGGTTAAGGTCAAGTTCTGCACGTTAAATGCAATGTCACAGCAGAAACAGCCAGATTTGGTCATCCCAAGAGCCCTGCCCTCTTTCTCTCTCTCTCTCCCACCAAGTCACACCTCCCCCCTGTCTTTTTCCCTGTATGCTTGTCATCACAATTGGCTGGTTTTCTCAAGACCAAAGGCACAACATTCAGCGAACTTGTCCAGAAAAGGATCAGAGGTGTGTAAGAAGTAGGCACTCAACTCAAAGGAGCGTGGTCGGGCATCAGAAAGCGAAAATGACAAGGGGGCACAAAATTCACCAATGATTTGCATAAGCCAAATATCAAACTTTCGTTTTCCACCCACTTTATTTTTGCGGGGAGAGAAAAAAGGAACACAGAAGGCCTTGTCAAGGGTCACCCCAGGAGGAAGGGCAAGTTCTACCCACCCCACCCCCTGCCCAAAAAAACACATTTTTATAATTTGTACAATTTCTTTCAATAAGTCTTTTTAAAAAAATCATCCTTGCTTTCACATGATTCAGTCATCAAATAAATACATACTTCTGCCTACATTTTCACGGTCTTCCAAATACTGCGATTTTTAACCTTGCCTCTTTGAATTCAGTTTTTTGTTTGGTAGTGGGTGGTTTCTCTTTCTTTCTTCCTTTGGGGAGGAAGTGGGTGGGCTGCAGCACAGAGCAGCAAGTCTGGAGCAAGAGACACGCGTGAACTTTAACCCAAGCTTTGCCCTGACTAGCTGGCGTGATCTTCGAGGTAACACTTTTATATTTTATTGTTCTTATCAGTACAGGGGGAACAAGACCACTGCCCGGACCCCAGGGTTATTAGAAGAGGAGGAGATAATGCTCATAAAAATATACTGTGCCTGACACCCAATAGGTCCCCAGCAAAGGTCACTGCATTTCCTCTATTTTCCTTCATTTTACCTTTGTCTGCTAAAGAAGATACTGAAATGAAAGTCATTCCCAGACACCACCCTTGAAGCAGAAAGGCCCCTTTTGAAAAGGGTATCTCCTTAGTGCATTTCTAAGAACCCAAATGGGCGCCAAAAAAAAAAAAAAGGATAGTCTTTACAGACACAACCAATGACTCTTCTAATAAAAAGAAGAGCGAATCAAAATTGAAGCCCCTCCCCTAGTGAAGTTAGTGACCGGAGCATCCACTTATTTTAATGTGAATTTGGGATTCCTGGCTCTCTCCTTTACTGTCTCACTTTCTCCCCACATTTCATCCCTCCCCTTCCTTCTTTCCCTGGACTCCCTTATTACTGAACAGCTTTTCATGTTCACTGCAAACAAAAGGCGCTAATGACAGTGATGGAGCTGTCATCACTGACCTGCTGGAACCTGTTGCTAAACACCAAGGCCAGCCTGTAATCATTACGGACGAACAGAGAAAACAAATAAAAAATAGCAACCCATTTGTTCTCAGCCAATAAGGCTCCCTTGCAAATAAGCACGCTTCCCGCCCTCCCACTCCCTGAGATGATTTCAATGACTGGGGTTCATGCTGCTTGTGATAATTGATAAAAACTCCAGAGTTCCTGCAAGGTTCATAATGTTCTCTTTTCTATGACTTCAGGGGAGGTGTTGCTGAGATGGATTCATTAAAGTTATGCTCCCCAGGGTTAATTTTGATAACAGCTTCAAGGGACGAAAGCTAACTAAAGAACTAACCCGTATTTGTTTTAGACTCTATGCTTTTCTGGGGCTTCCAACTCACAGTGAGAATTCCCGGATTATAAAAACTGAGGAGGGAGGGTTGTTCTGGGAAACCAATCATGGACACAGGAAAAAAAAGTCAACTTTAAGATTCCAATTAGAAGATTTTTGAGGGGGAAGGGATAAATTAGGAGTTTGGGCTTAACATAGACTCAGTACTGTATATGAAACAGATAATCAACAAGGACCTACTGAATAGCAGAGGGGACTCTACTCAATAATCTGTAAAAACTTGTATGGGAAAAGAATCTGAAAAAGAATGGATACATGTATACATATAACTGGATCACTTTCCTGTACACCTGAAACTAGCACAACATTGTAAATCAATAAAAATTAAATTTTAAAAAAAGGTTTTGGGGACCGGCAGAATGTGCCTGTGCTTAATTCATTAACACCACAGTGCTTCATCCAATCCCCGCTAAGAGAGAGAGGTTTTTTCGGTAAGTGATCCCTTATATATGAGCTTCCACGGTGGTTCAGCAGGAAAGAAACCGCCTGCAATGCAGGAGATGTAGGTTCAATCCCTGGGTCAGGAAGATCCTCTGGAGAAGGAAATGGAGACCCACTCCAGAATTCTTGCCTGGGAAATTCCATGGACAGAGGAGCCTGGCAGGCTACAGTCCGTGGGGTCACAAAAGAGTCAAATACAACTTAGCAACTGAACAATAACAACAGTCCCTAAATATAGTTGCTTCTTATAAAAAGTGCGCACCACTGGGGTTTGGATGGGTTTATTTCTGAACATCTCATTCTGTAAAGTGTGCAGGTGTTTGTAGCCATGCCAGGGCCACGATCCCAATTCACCTGTTACTTAGATCACAGTTCTGCTCACTGTCACACGCATCACAGAAACTGCTTTTCACGCTGTCTTAACAGCAAAGCTTCACAAACTTTTAACAGAGGTTCTACACCTAGTACTTCATACCTTCAAAGAACTACACAAAGGTCTAATACCAAACTTCGGTTCACAAACCAAATCACAATTTGGTTCACAAACTGAAAATACATTCAATACAGAAGGACCCTTAAATAAATGGGTGGAAACACACTTCTCTGCAGGGCAGGGTGGAGGGCCGGGGAGGTGGGTCAATTCCTCTCTGTAGAGACGCTCTGGAGTGATGCGGTTCAGAATCTGGGCTCAGAAACCAGGTTATCATCCTTATTACCCCATCATCAGCAGAGGAGCTCTACAATGGCACAGCCACCAGGCTCCCCCATCCCTGGGATTCTCCAGGCAAGAACACTGGAGTGGGTTGCCATTTCCTTCTCCAATGCATGAGAGTGAAAAGTGAAAGTGAAGCCGCTCAGTCGTGTTCGACTCTTCGAGACCCCATGGACTGCAGCCTACCAGGCTCCTCCGTCCATGGGATTTTCCAGGCAAGAGTACTGGAGTGGGGGGCCATTGCCTTCTCTGGGAGGAAACCATAACCGCCTACTAAAGAGGGAGCTCCCTGGTAGAGGACAAGCCCTGGCCGAGCAATTCCAGGGCGCCTTGAAGGATGAAAAGCCCCGCTCCCAATCACCCTGGAACCTTCAGCTGAGGCTCTGAAGCAGTTCAAGCAGGTGTCACCCACGAAGACTCGAGACCGAGAAGGGTCAGATCAGCTGAGCCTGAACGGGAAACCCTGAGAGAAAGGAGAAGGAGGAGAAACAGGCCAGAGGGGTCAGCAGGACGAGAGTAGACGGGGCCTGGGAGCCGCCGAGGGGAGCTGCAGCTATCTGAGGGGCAGTGGGAAGTCAGCAGAAGTTTTAGAGAGAAGAGTGACAACATCGGAGGCACCTTTGTATTAAGAGTCTGCTGGCTGGATATCCAGGACAGGTGAACGAGAGGGGACCCTGGAGCCATCTAGGGTAGCACGCCAGGAGGTCTGGATGCTGGTGGCTGCAGCAGGCAGACCAGCACATCACACGCAGAGGTGCACGGGTGTGTTACAACACGGAAGGGAGCCGCCCACGGCGATCTGCAGCAGTAAGAATGGAAGGAAAGCCCTCCTTCCGCTCCTTCTGGAACCTCCAGAACAAGTCTTTTATTCCTCATCCAGAAGATGCCCATAGCCTGCCAACTATTCGTCCTTCCATACCCTCCCTCCTTCAACCCATCTGACGCCTCCCTGCTCCTGCTCAAGAACCTTCAGTAGCTCCCCACGGTCCACCGAATCATCTTCAGAGTCGAGTCCTCCACCGACACTTCCACGCTCTCCTTTCTATTTCTGCCTGATTCGCGCCACATTAGTTCATGCTTTCACTCACTCAACAAATGCTTACTGAGTACCTTCAGTGTGGTAGGCGGAGACACGGAATCACTCCCAGGAGGTTTCTCGGCACACTGAAACGCTCTTCCAAATAAGCCACTTTGACTATATAAAATAGGAATTATAACAGGTAACAATTATTAAGCACTTATGTGTGCCAATTATCACACTGAACACCTTGTGTAACTGTCTCCTTAAATCTTCCCTAAAGGCTCAAGATGGAGATAGTTGGTCTCCCTCAAGTCACCTGCAAAACAAGGATCGATCCAATAACTAAATCAACAGGATCTGCATCCAGGCCATCTGAGCCCAGAGTATGGCCGCCTGATTCCTGTCTTCTAAATGTCCCGATACTCTAAGTCATGAGGCTGCTGGGTCAAACAAGACAACATAACACGTGACTTTCCTGGTGGTCCAGTGGTTAAGGATCAGCCTGCCAATGCAGGGGACATGGGTTCGATCCCTGGTCCAGGAAGACTCCACATGCTGCGGGCAACTAAGCCCGTGCATCACAGCTACTGAAGCCTGCCCCCTACAGCCTGTGCTCTGCAATAAAAGAAGCTACGGCAGTAAAAAGCCCCTGCATCACAACGAAGAGTGGCCCCTGCTGGCTGCAGCAAGAGAAAGCCCGCGTGCAGCAATGAAGGCCCAGCACGGCTAGAAAAAAGTATTTTTTAAGAAGATAGCATAGCACCTGTTCAAGTGTGTAGTAAGCTATAAAAATCCCATTAAAATGCTCTTTCCAAATCACTTCCTGCTATTCACTGAGCCCAGGTCCCTCTGGCCAAACTAAGTCTAGCTTCAAAGGTTTTCCTCCTGGTCCCTTTGCCTGGAACCTCTCCTTCAAGGTCTTTTCCTGGTCTCCCACCACTCGGTTCTATGCTCAAATGCCACCCCTGGCCTCTCTTTGAGAGGGACTCCACTTAGTCACCTTGGAGCAGTGAGCAAAGCTATCAGGGAGTCTTTCCTGGATCTCCTTTCATTTCCCAAGCCCTTTTTCTCCTTTCTTCCCCTCTTTTCGCTCTTCCTCTCCCCTTCCTCCCATCTCCCCCTGCCCCTTGAGTCCTTCAGGCACAAATACCCCCTTTCCACTTCTCCATGTTCTCCTCCCTTATCAAAAACCGCTCTCAGGGAAAGATTTTCCATCAATCATTTACACGCTAGTATGAATTTGTCAGGAAGTCAACTTTCCCCTAAATGTCTGCATTTCTAAGCCAGCTGATTATAAAATAACAGGCTCTGCTCTTCTTCAGAGAACGCAATGGCAACCTACTCCAGTACTCTTGCCTGGAAAATCCCATGGACGGGGAAGCCTGGAAGGCTGCAGTCCATGGGGTCGCTGAGGGTCGGACACGACTGAGCAACTTCACTTTCACTTTCCACTTTCATGCATTGGAGAAGGAAATGGCACCCCACTCCAGTGTTCTTGCCTGGAGAATCCCAGGGATGGGGGAGCCTGGTGGGCTGCCGTCTATGGGGTCGCACAGAGTCGGACATGGCTGAAGCGACTTAGCAGCAGCAGCAGCAGCTCTTCTTAAAAATTTTATCTACCAGGATTGTTCTGTGTGTGCACATGTGATATATCAAGGGCAGGAGAGTTTTCTACCCCAGGAATAATTCAGCTGACCTCACTGGACTAGAGTGATTTCAGGGTAGTGGTACAGTTGAGAGGAAAGAGGCTGGATACTGATGGGATTCTCCATGTGATCTCACTTCTAACATTACTTGCATGATCTTAGACCAAGCAACTTCCCCTCTCTGAATCTCCATTGTCTCTTCTGGAATTGAGGATAACTAGGTGGCTCGGTGGGTAAAGAATCCACCTGCCAATGCAGGAGACACAGGTTCAATCCCTGGGTTGGGAAGACCCCCTGGAGGAGGGGATGGAACCCACTCCAGTGTTCTTACCTGGAGAATCCCATGGACAGAGGAGCCTGGCGGGCTGCAGTCCACGGGGTCGCAAAGAGCTGGACACGACTGAGGAGACTGAGTAAGCAGGCATCACAAAGATGAGGATTAAACGAGATAAGAAGACACACAGTAAGGACTCCACGGGATTGAATGAGTGGCGTCCCCTCCCCTGCAGTCAGGTCTGATGGACCCTGTGCCGAGAGGCGCCAACACCCACGCGCCCTCCCAGGGCCCCCACCACACAACACTGTTTCTGGAAAGAACGGAGCAGGGAATTTGGCAGGAGACCACAAAAAGTCCTGGAATCCTGACCACTCTTGGCTCTAGAGTACTCTCCTTCAGAGAATCACATTCTCAGGGTCAGTTTTAAGCATTTAAGACTCCTGTGACTGTGACCAGCCATCATCACCCCCGCCATGACAGTCTTATCACCCTCGCTGTCAGCATCACCAAAGCTGACCCCTCTGAGAGCAGACACTAGTCCCCTAGGGCAGCGGTCCCTGACCTTTCTGGCACCAGAGATTGGTTTGGTGGAGGTCAATTTTCCCACGGATGGGGTGGGGGACCTGGTTTCAGGATGATCCAAGGGCATTACATTTACTGTGAATTTTATTTCTATTATTATTACATCAGCTCCACCTCAGACCATCAGGCATTAGATCCCAGAGGCTGGGGACCCCTGCCCTAGAGGAAACCATGATCCAGCCACCATAAACCTCAGCTAAAGTGGTAATTATCGGAAGATGAGGAAAGTTCTTCTCGTAGTCTCTGGGAAATGAAGTAGTCTCAGAATAAAAAAAAACACATTAGAAACATTACATTGATCTCCATTCATTCATCTGTTCATAGATTTCTTTATCAATCATTTATGTGGCAAATCTTTACTGGGGTCGGTGGATGATAGTGGAAGCCAGGTAATGCTGTCTACCTTCACAGAATAACATTGGTGCATGGGGACTCTGTCAGCAGCTCACCGAAATCCTGCTATGTGCCAGAAGGATATAGGTATCTGAGAGTGAGACCTCACGGTCAGGTGTGGATCCAGGAGGGCTTCTCTGAGGCGGTGACATTTAAGCTGAGAACCGAAGGATGAGCCGAAAGGGAAAGAGCAATGGCTTTTCCCAGGTGGAGGATGCAGGCTGGAGAAAGGCCCTGAGCAGAAGGAACATGGATGGAGAACAAGGGCAGTAAAGTGAGGCCTGAGACAGGGCAGAAGTCAGGCCTTCCAGGGCCATGGAGCGCACACGCTGTCCTGACAGTAATGGGAGTCATGCACAGAGTCAAATAAGGGATCTGACATCCTAAAGGAGATCAGTCCTGAATACTCACTGGAAGGACTGATGCTGAAGCTGAAACTCCAATACTTTGGCCACCTGATGCGAAGAACTGACTCATCTGAAAAGACCCTGATGCTGGGCAAGATTGAAGGTGGGAGGAGAAGGGGATGGCAGAGAATGAGATGGTTAGATGGCATCACCAACTCACTGGACATGAGTCTGAGTAAACTCCAGGAGTTGGTGATGGACAGGGAGGCCTGGCGTGCTGCAGTCCATGGGGTCGCAAAGAGTTGGACACGACTGAGTGACTGAACTGAACTGAACTGACATCATCCAGCTGACCATGTGAATGAGAGAATGACATTCCCCTTCCTTTAACATGGCCCCCTAAAAAGGCACGTGGGGTGGGAGTAAAGCAGGAAAGGCGTGGGGGTGAGGGGGAGGGGGAGAGACTGGGTTTTTCTGGAGGACTTTTCTTATAAACCGCTTTAAACAAGAATGGGAAGGAAGCCTCCCTGGTGGTCCAGTAGTTAGGACTTTTGGCTTCCAATGCAGTGGACTTAGGTTCAATCCCTGGTCAGAGGAGCTGAGATCCCGCATGCCCCTTGGCAAAAAGAACAAAACATAAAACATAAACAATATTATAACAAATTCAATAAAGACTTTTAAAATGATCCACATTAAAAAAAATCTTTTTTAAAAAAAAAAGGGGGAATGAATAGCAACCCACTCCAGTATTCTTGCCTGGGAAATCCCATGGACAGAGGAGCCTGGTGGGCTGCAGTCCATGGGATCCCAAAGAGCTCGACATGACTGACTAAATGCACACAATTCAACATCCAGACACAGAGGCTGTTCTGTGGGTTTTCCTGGGTTTTGTTTCACCGTTGCAAATCTTACTGATGACTTAGTCAACTAAATGGTTGGGCTGCAAGAATCTGACCACCAAGTCAGTGGGCAACTGGATACACTGCTGCTACTTACATAACGGTCAGCATTTATGTTGTAAGACAGCACTGTCAACGCAATTCATCAACGTACTTAACAAGTAAATATCACGAGATTATTAAGGAAAATGATCTTATATTGAGTATCTGTGTCATTTCTAAAATGGTCCTTTTTTTGGATGCATTCTCACGCTCTTCATTATTGAGTATTTCTTCATCCTCACTGAGATACTGAAATAAAGGCACATTTTATGAAAATGAAAAGGGAATGAGAGGGAGCAAACAGATGACAGTTCCATCCACCCAAGCCTTCATGTTTCTAAACAGATAAGAAAGACAAGCAACATCAGGCCCCAGTGTTTCCATGCCTGGGGACATGAAGAGACACGTCTGTTTTGCCTCCTTCTCCAAAGTGCACCAGTGTGTACTACGCAAATCAACGCCACATGCAAATGGCAACTTGTGGGGCTGAGCAGCTAGGGACAAAGGTTCTGCGGGGTCACTGCCGGATGTGGGTGCTAGGGTCCTACCTGGCAGCGTCTGACCTCTCCCTTGGGCTGGCCCACTGTTGTTGCCTCATCAGTTCAGTTGCCATCTGTGTGGACGCCCAGCCTGTGATCAAGAAACTTCTCCAGCAGAGCCCTTGCTCAAGAAGCGTTGCCGCAACTAACAGCCCACTTGGGAGTCTTGGTGACTATTCTGATCACAGTCAGAACCCAACAAAGGTGCCAGAGAGAAAGTGATTTCCCAGGACTGTGTGGGATCACAGTCTAGACATCATGGGATGTTTGACTCCAAAAGCCTTCATCTGCTGGTTATGAGTTGCAGAACTTTAGTGCCTCCACAGGGGGTTTCTTTCCCATTTGGGCTGTCTATTACCAGCACTTAAACTGGAAAAGATCTGTTGGTAGATTAAGTTAGATTTCTGTATTGCATTCTGTATCTCCATGCAGAGACGAGGCCTTTGTGTCAGTTTTTGCTGTGCAGCAGTAATACACATTTGTTTAGAATCTCCAAGACCCTACAGGTCAGGACTCTGGTTGTGGCTTAACAGGGTCCTCTGATCCTGATCTCACAGGGCCACTATCACATGTCAAGTGTCAACTGGGGCTGCAAGCTCATCTGAGGCTCAACTGGGGAAGGCTCTGCTCCACATTCACATCCGTGCTGTGAAGATTTCCAACAGTTCCTAACAGCCTGCTGGATTTAGGACCTTGGATTCTTGTTGACTGTTGACTGGAGGCCGCCCTTGGCTCCCAGAAGCCACACTCAGATCCTTGCTACACAGGCCTCCCCAACGCGACCTCATACTTTGTTGTTTCAGAGGTGCATGCGAGTATGTATGTGTGATGGGTGCATACTGGGCTGCTACATAAAACGTACTTCATACTGTGAACCATGATCAAAGCCTCTGAAAAATCCCTGAGCCAGACACTGTATCCACAAGCCCCCTGGTCACTGCAAAGACAAGTTAATAAGCTGACCTCACTCGACTTGTAATGTTGAGTCTCTGAACCAGGGACCCGTCCCTGACACAATTCATGGTTGCCCCCACCGAGATACAACTGCCCCACATGAGGTTCTGATAATGACCCTCACTCTGCCCTCACTTTAATGAAAAAATGGAAATCGTAACCACAATGATCAATGCAAATTGTTTTAGGTGAAGACACTCCCAGACCTCTTGGGTGGACAACTAGCATTTCAGAGAACAGGCTTTCAGAGTCTGGCCTTTTGAGAGATGGGTCACTCCTGAGAGGTTCCATTACAGGCCAAAATGAGTGTCATATGATTTAGAGCAAGGCACTTAACCTCCCTGGGCTTCTGCTTTTTTGATGATGAGACAAGGAGTAAGTGGAGCTGGAAGGGAATAAGGGAGGCAGAACTTACTTTTTAAAATATTATTCATGTGTTGCTGTATTTCCTACAAGAAGGTGTTACTTTTTTAACTTTAAAATATAAGACTTTTTTAAAATCAAACTTTCAAATGTTGTACTGGGGTATAGCCGATCAGATGTGACAGTTTCAGGTGGACAGCGAAGGGACTCAGCCACATATGTACATGTGTCCGCTCACCCTCAAACTCTTCTCCCATTCCGACTGCCACATAACACTGAGCACAGGTCCGTGTTCTACGCAGCAGGACCTTGCTGGTTATCCATTTTAAATACAGCAGTGCATACATGTCCACCCCAAACTCTCTAACTGTGCCTCCTCCCCATCCTCCCCCTCTGGCAACCATTTAAATACAAGATTTAAAATTAACATAGAAGGAGAGAGTTGGCCTAGATTGTGATTTCTCAACACTAGAAACTCACACTCCTCTTTAATAAAATGGAAAGTGTATGTGCTTGGGCCAACACTGCAGACTTTATTCTTTCCCACGTCAATTTCAGGCCAGACTCAGGTCACCTACAAGGAACAAGCCGGGGGCGGAGTGGGGCGGGGGCGGTCGGTGTAGGGAGGAAGGAAAAGGAAAAGAAAGCAAAGTCAGTGGAGTGTGGATTTTACTGAAGACTTGGTGGAGATGCAGAGGAAAGAACTCTATCATACATCACACAGCAGAAGTGCCCAGATACCATCTTGGGATGCATCTGCTCTTGGGCACGGGGACTGTGTCTCTATTTTCCACCCCGTCCCACTCCTGGACTATTCCATTAGCAGCTTCGTTGTGCTGGGAACCGCGATGGCCAGACTGCCTTTCTGTGTGTGCTTCTGGGTTAGAGGTGCTGAAAAGTGACGTCGTACAGGACCAGGGAGACCCAGGTGACGCAGCCGCCAGTGTGCTCTCAGGGTGTCCTCGGTTAGGCGAGGTGAGAGGCAGACAGAGGCAGTGATGCCAACAGCATCCAGTGTGTCCTTCCTCTCTCCTGCCCTCCGTCCCGGCTCCGCTGATCAGCAGGGACGTTCAGCCCATTTCTGGACACGCAGCTGCAAAGTCACGCAGGCAGCAGCCACAGACCTCTATGGACTTCCGTGGACTTCTCTATCAGTCCCTTTCACGGGGTCCCTGTGTCAGCCGGACACACCAAGCTGCTGGAATTCTCTTCCTCCTCAGCTCCCGTTTATGACGTTTTCTTCCCCCAGCTCCTTGTATATTCTGTATGTAACATCCTTGTATGTTCTGATTCCTGTAATGCCGACCTTAGTTCACAGCACCACATGTTTCTGCCTCCTGATTGGCCCCTCGAGACACACCAGGGTCTGGCCTCCCAGACAGGAAGCAGAAAATGGGGCTGGAGATCTCCATGAAAAGCCAAACCCTGCCGGATCGTAAGGTCTGGGCAGGGACTTCCGCGGTGGCCTAGTGGTTAACACCTCACCTTCCAGTGCAGGAGGCGCGGGGTTGATCCCTGGCCAGGGAACTAAGAGCTTGCACGCCTCGAGGCCAAAAAAAAACCAAAACACAGACCAGAAACAATGGTGTAAACATCCAACAAAGACTTTTAAAATGGTCCGCATCCAAAAAAAAAAAATCTTAAAAAAAAAAAAGGTGGATAAGGTGTGTGGACTGAATCCCGAGGGCACCAGGGAGCCTTAGAATGTGACACACAGGCTGTGGCATGACTATATTTTTGTTTCCAAAACAAATCGCTATGAAGAGAATAGATGAGTGGTGGGGAGACAGTGAAAGGGCCAGCACACATGTTCGCAAATATCTATTTGTCTCAATGCAGATGGAGTGGTTGTTCAATGAAAGTTAAACTTTAATCATGGCCTGAAAGGCGACAAATCACTTGTCAAGCAAATATTTCCTGTTCGGGGGCTACGGCTCCTCAGGGATAGGTGGATGGTCACCTCTTTTTCCATCCAAGGTCTAGAACATAAGAACTCTCTGAAAGAACAACAGCATGCATCAGATTAACAAATGAGCCAGAAAAGATGGATGAGTTTCACTGAGATGACAGGCGAGAGGGGACAGTTTAAACATCAGCCGTGTGGCAGTACCAGGGACCATGTTTGCAGAGGCTGGTTCGTTGGCAACAGAAAGAACATGCTCCAAAAATGAACACTGGGAGGAGATGAAAGAAAGAGAGAAAATTCCAGCCTCCCTTGCCATCCAACCACTGCCGTTTCAGCTCCGTTCCAACATTCGTATTTCTGTTCAGTTCACTGAGAACAGACTGTGTGCACATCAATTCCCCGAGCAGTTTTCTGAGGCTACAACTCAATATGGCATTACCTTTCTGAGAATTCAGCTTTAAAACAAGCACCTGCATTTTTTCCTCATCCACTAGGAAAAGAGAAAAAAAAAAAACAAAACATGAAGAGAAGGGTAGGTTTTGACTGTATATTCAGTTCTCAGCTTTTTAAAAAATATATAGCTGCCTTGACTATCATTCTTTTGAATTCCTGCTTTGAGGTTTACATTCAATAACAACATTTGGTAGAGAAGGGCCCCCTGAAAACCTATAAGGACATGTGAATCTGAGCTGGCAGCAGACAGAGGAGGTGGGGGAAGTTACCCCACAGCCCAGAGAAAAATCATTTTCATTTCTTCTGAAATTAAGGGAACTATCTTTATTCCCACCTCATAATAAGGAAGTGGAAAGAAATGATAATGCTGAACTGCAATGGCCCAGGGTGTCCTTTTGTGTCCCCAAGTGGATCCTCTCAGATTGCAGCTTGGAGGAGAGGCTCTTGTGGGTGATAAAGGCTTGGGGAGAGCATGGACCCCAAATACCAGGTGGAAATTAAATGATGGACTGCCCTGGTTGCTCAGCAGTAAAGACCCCGCCTGCCAGTAGGAGACTCGGGTTCGATGACTGGGTCGGGAAGATCCCCTGGAGGAGGAAATGGAAACCCGCTCCAGTATGCTTGCCTGGGAAATCCCAAGGACAGAAGAGCCTGGTGGGCTACAGCCCACAGAGTCGCAAAGAGTTGGACACGACTTAGTGACTATACGACGACACCAACAATTCAGTGACACATGCTGTGACGCTGCTAATGTCACTTCTACTAGATTCTGGACAAGGAGGCTTCTCTTCTCTCTCTCACACACATTCACACTCACCCCGTTCCTTTTCCTTCATTTTACTTAAAAAAAAAAAAAAATTTGGCTGCACTGGGTCTCAGATGTGGTACCAGGGATCTTCGATCTTGATTACAGTAGGTGGGATCTTTTAGTTGCAGCGTGTGGGATCTAGTCTCCTGACCTGGGATAGAACTCAGGCCCCCTGCATTGGGAGCATGGAGTCTTAGCCCCTGGAGCGCCATGGAAGTCCCACACACCATTCCTTTTAGAAATACTCTATGAATAAACTTGAATAACCGTCACCAAGCGGCAGCCCTCCCCCACTCCCTTTCACACGCGCCCTCTCTCCGGAGAAGCCCCAGTCCCCATGGCGCAGGGGAGGGTGGTCTCTGTTTAGCTAGGTGGTCAGGAAAGGTCTTTCTGAAGAGGAACTGAGATTTGCATAGATCCCAGGAAAAGGAGAAGCCAAAAGAGCGCTCTCCGCAAAGGAAACAGCAGGTGCAAAGGTCCTGGGGTGGGAATGAGCTCAGGAAGTTAAAGTTCAGTGAGCTGAGGGGAATGGGAGGGAAGACAGCTGAGAAGATCAGAGAGGTCGGTGCAGGCCAGGTTAGACAGAGTTTTTCAGAACCTGTTGAATCAGGGGCTTGGGACTAATGTATACACACTCTGTTGCTCTCTAGTCACTAAGTTCTGTCCAGCTCTTTTGCGGCCCCATGGATTGCAGCCCACTAGGCTCCTTTATCCATGGGATTCTCCAGGCAAGAATACTGGAGCGGGTAGCCATTTCCTTCTCCAGGGGATCTTCCCGACCCAGGGATCAAACTTGAGTCTTCTGCACTGGCAAGCAGATTCTCAACTGCTGAGCCACCAGGGGAGCCTGTAACATATACACACTACTATATATAAAATAGATAAACAAGGACCTGCTATATGGCACAGGGAACTATATTCAATATCTTATAATCACCTATTAATATAATGGGAAAGAATCTGAAAAAGACTGTATGTATATATCTTTGCTATATACTCGAAAGTAGCATAGTACTATACACTTCAGTAAATTATACTTCAGTAAATAAAAAGAGGTGCTTCTTTTCGTATGTGACTGAGCTGTTGTGCTTGTTTGTCAGGCAGCAATAATCCAATAGGGCAGGAACTCCAGTATTAATGCTTGAAGAATCCCATGGACAGAGGAGCCTGGCAGGCTACGGTCCACAGGGCTGCAAAGAGTCAGACATGCATGCACACACATCCTTGGTAGGATGTAACAAGAATGACACTTTATCTCCAGGGTCTCTCTCCTAAGAAACCATTACCCCAGCTCATCACGAGGAAGATACGAGACAAATCCCAGCTGAGGTGCAGGCTATGAAATGTCTGACTGGGACTCCTCAAACTAAGGTCATCAAAAACAAAGTCTGGAATTTGATGTGTGGCTCAGGAAACTCAAACAGGGGCTCTATATCAACCTAGAGGAGTGGGATGGGGAGGGAGATGGGAGGGAGGTTCAAGAGGGAGGAGTTATGTCTATACCTATGGCTGATTCATGCCGAGGTTTGACAGAAAACAACAAAATTCTGTACAATAAGGATCCTTCAATAAAAAAGTAAACTTAAAAAACAAACAAAAACTGTCAATGAAGGACACAAGAGAAAAAAAATGAAAGAATAAAGTTTTGTGTATAACTTAAAAAAAAAAAAGAGAATCTGAAGAGTTGGCACAGCCAAGAAGACTCTGAAGAGACACAAGTAAACAGAATGTAGCATTCATCCCGGATGGGAGCCTGGGACAGAAAAAGGATGTCCAAAAATGATGAAGAGGCTCTGAATAATGTGTGGACTTCAGTTAATAATGTATCAGTATCGGTATATTACTTAGGGCAAATGTTACCATAATAATGGAAGATATGATTAGTGTTAATCATCGGGGAAACCGAGGGGTATATGAGAACTCTTTGTACTAGCTTCAGAGTTTGTAAATCTAATTCTATCCTCAAATTTTAAAAATGTATTTAGGTGTAGAAGCAGAGAAGGGGCTTGTGAACACAGCAGGGGAAGGAGAGGGTGGGGCAAGAGAGCTGCATTGATATACATACACTGTCGTGCGTGAGACAGAGGGTGGTGGGAAGCCGCTGTGCAACACAGGGAGCCTGGCCTGAGCTCCGCGATGACCGCGAGATGGGCGGAGGTGGGAGGGAGGCTCCAGGGGAGGGGGTTCGAACAGACAGCCATGTCTGATTCAAGTTGCTAGACAGCAGACCCCAACACAACATGTAAAGCAATTATCTTTCAATTAAAAAAAAAAATCCTTTTTAAGGTTGAATACAATTCCATTGTATGTTAAAAAAAAAGTAAAAAATTAAAAGATAACAATAACATTTGAACATTACCAAAAAAAATGTATTTAAAAAATAATAAACTAGGGGCCTCCCTGGACGATAGAGGAGGGAGTGCAAGCTTAGATTCTGGTTTCACTGCCTCACAGTTACTCGCTGGGTGGCCCTGGGGAAGTCACTCAACTTCCGAGCACTTCAACTTCCTCACCGAATGTGCCCACTATGGTCTCTTCCTCGCGGAGCGGGAAAGAAGTCCTGGTCACACGCTTCAGCTGCGGGGCACGCGGCAAACATTCCATTATGACTGCAGTCAGCGTTATTTCTTTTTCAGTGAGAAAATTAAATCAGGAGAATCCTACTCTCCCTCTTTTTAAATTTGAATTCTATTCTTTGAAAATAAAGTCTTCGTTTATTTATTGATTTATCTGGATGCATGGCACGTGGAATTTGCCCGACCAGGAATCGAACTCCTGCACCCAACACTGGAAGTACGCAGTCTTAACCACTGGACCACCAGGGAAGTCCAGGAAAATCTTACTTTCTTAATTAATAATAAGCAAGGCAATAATTGCCCCCAGGAGGGTTACCGTATGCTGAACGTACAAAAGAGTTTTAATGCTTGTTGTGATCAACGTGTGGATACGTGAGTTATGGTGGAAAGGCAGACAGCACTGTTTGCTTATGACTTTTCCATCCCGGGTCTCCTGCTTCGGTGTGGACCAAGTGGATACCTATCCCACTGTCTTGAGGCAGGATCCTGTGATTTGTTTCCCTCAATGGTGACACCACAGAGACCTCGTGTATACTTGTGAGCTGTGACTTAGCCTCGCTCCAACTAGCCACTGCTTCCACGGTCCCAGCCCGAGAGTCCAGGAATCCAAGTGAACACTGGCTGATACCCAGCCTCAAGGAACAGAAAGAAATGTTTTGTTTGCTATAAACCACAGAGGTTTGGGGTTGCTCTGCAGCATTATCACAGACGTAGTGGACGACGAGTGCATTACGACAGAGATATTTGGGCAGTCTCCATTATATCTGCTCCTAGGTTTTATGTTGACTCTGTAGAGATGAAACTATCTTTCTAGGAAAAGTAGGCAATGTCCCTCAAAGCACAGCTCACCAAAGAGGGGGAGGAGTTGCTCTTACACAAAAACTTCAGGCTGCAAAACGTTCTGTCAGTCTTTTCCTTGAATCCTGCTGTTTCTCATCTATTTCACTTATTTTTTTATCCTTATTGATCATCTAAACTGGAGTCATGTACAGAGCAGCTATTAAATGTTAAACAAAGCAGACACTTCACCTAGATCGTCAATACTCCTGTAAAATCAGCTTTGAGCTGTGTGCTCAGTCACTCAGCCGTGTTCGACTCTTTGCGACCCCACAGACTGTAGCTCGCCAGATTCCCCTGCCCATGGAATTTTCCAGGCACTCTCCCCAACTTACAGCGGAGGAAAAGAAGGCCCAAAGAACCTGAGTCACACAGCTTGTAAGGAGCAGCCCTCAGATTCAAGTATATGTCATGGGTTTCCACTGTCTTTGCAGGAAGGAGGGAGGGAGTATTACAACTGTCTTTTTTTAAATGGATATGCCTTTTGAAAGTGGACACGTGGAATTAAGGGTTGGAGTCAGACATGAATCGCTAATTTAGAGACATCAGCAGCTTGGTGAGGGGGATATTCTCAGAGAAGAAGACCTCTCAGAGGTCAAGTCGCCACCTAACTTATCAGTGACTGCTGCACACCTGTTACAGGTGAAGACGCAAAGAGTTTGAGTTTTATTCTAAAGTAATACAGATTCAGAGACAAGTACTGGGTCGGGAAGATCCCCTGGAGGAGGAAATGGAAACCCGCTCCAGTATGCTTGCCTGGGAAATCCCAAGGACAGAAGAGCCTGGTGGGCTACAGCCCACAGAGTCGCAAAGAGTTGGACACGACTTAGTGACTATACGACGACACCAACAATTCAGTGACACATGCTGTGACGCTGCTAATGTCACTTCTACTAGATTCTGGACAAGGAGGCTTCTCTTCTCTCTCTCACACACATTCACACTCACCCCGTTCCTTTTCCTTCATTTTACTTAAAAAAAAAAAAAAATTTGGCTGCACTGGGTCTCAGATGTGGTACCAGGGATCTTCGATCTTGATTACAGTAGGTGGGATCTTTTAGTTGCAGCGTGTGGGATCTAGTCTCCTGACCTGGGATAGAACTCAGGCCCCCTGCATTGGGAGCATGGAGTCTTAGCCCCTGGAGCGCCATGGAAGTCCCACACACCATTCCTTTTAGAAATACTCTATGAATAAACTTGAATAACCGTCACCAAGCGGCAGCCCTCCCCCACTCCCTTTCACACGCGCCCTCTCTCCGGAGAAGCCCCAGTCCCCATGGCGCAGGGGAGGGTGGTCTCTGTTTAGCTAGGTGGTCAGGAAAGGTCTTTCTGAAGAGGAACTGAGATTTGCATAGATCCCAGGAAAAGGAGAAGCCAAAAGAGCGCTCTCCGCAAAGGAAACAGCAGGTGCAAAGGTCCTGGGGTGGGAATGAGCTCAGGAAGTTAAAGTTCAGTGAGCTGAGGGGAATGGGAGGGAAGACAGCTGAGAAGATCAGAGAGGTCGGTGCAGGCCAGGTTAGACAGAGTTTTTCAGAACCTGTTGAATCAGGGGCTTGGGACTAATGTATACACACTCTGTTGCTCTCTAGTCACTAAGTTCTGTCCAGCTCTTTTGCGGCCCCATGGATTGCAGCCCACTAGGCTCCTTTATCCATGGGATTCTCCAGGCAAGAATACTGGAGCGGGTAGCCATTTCCTTCTCCAGGGGATCTTCCCGACCCAGGGATCAAACTTGAGTCTTCTGCACTGGCAAGCAGATTCTCAACTGCTGAGCCACCAGGGGAGCCTGTAACATATACACACTACTATATATAAAATAGATAAACAAGGACCTGCTATATGGCACAGGGAACTATATTCAATATCTTATAATCACCTATTAATATAATGGGAAAGAATCTGAAAAAGACTGTATGTATATATCTTTGCTATATACTCGAAAGTAGCATAGTACTATACACTTCAGTAAATTATACTTCAGTAAATAAAAAGAGGTGCTTCTTTTCGTATGTGACTGAGCTGTTGTGCTTGTTTGTCAGGCAGCAATAATCCAATAGGGCAGGATTCCTCATGCTTGCAGAGGACACATTTCCCCAGGTTATGGTCTGCTGGAGACACTGTGAGGCCAGAAGAAGTTCACAGAAGGCTGTGAGCAGGCATGGAGGTGCCAGGCACGTGCTGGGAGAAACGCTCCAGACTCTTTTGCTGAAGATAACACACTCTGAGTGATCACGCGCGACAGGGGATGGAATTAACAGAGCCATGGTTAACTTTGTCGCTTGTGACCCGAATCCAGAGCCATGCGTCAGCCAGAAGGCATCGAGAGAGAAAGCAGCCTCCCCACCGCCCAGAGCCACGAAGCCTTTGCATCTAGAAGTCGCCGAGCCTCTCTGCTTACAGAGGAACCAAGAAAGGAAGAAATGGACCTGGAAGAGCTTCAGACACCAAGGGCTGAGAGGAGCTACAGAGCAAAGTCTTCCATTCTGAACAAAAGAATAATGATATTCTTTGGAATATCATTGGAGAAAAGATCTGACTTTTAGGTGAAAAGGAGACAGCCACCACCAAAATACCAGAACCAGCATCTGGCCTCAGCCCTTTTTTAAAACCTTCCTTTACTTTTGGCCGCACCATGCAGCATGTGGAATTAGTTCCCTGACCAAGGATTGAAAACATGGTCCCTGCATTAGAAACAGGGAGTCAACCCCTGGACCACATGGGAAGTCCCCTTTAGCCCTTGATTTCTAATGCCATTCTCAAAAAAAAAAAAAAAAAGGAACCAGGGATCTCTGGAGAAATGTCTTTTCTAGGACTAGCTTAGGAGACACAAGGTGAGTCTGAAGGATCTGAGTCACAGAAAGTAAGAAAGTGCTCGAGCGAAAACAACACACCCGAGATGATGCACGCGTATCAGAGGAAGCGCGAGAACCGACTGAAAGAGCTCCCAGGAGCCATCGCTGGAGTGATCTGGGCTACAAAAAGAATAAAGGAATACTGGATTATACCCCAGAGTATAAAATAAATATCCTTGCATCCATACTGATATAAATATTATAAGTGATTAAATTAAGTAGGGACACAGACAAATCTCCTATACAGAACACCCTCAAATGTAGGTAGCTACCCTATCCTCAAGAGATGGAAGGTACAACCCCTTCTGCCTAAGTGAGGGCTGGGCCAGCACCTTCCCTCCAAGGAGCGGGGCGAGGCAGGGGAAAGAAAAACTTGGTTGTGGTGAGATGTGACCAACACCACTTCAGCCAGGTGACCAAAGTTAAGGCATGTTTGTGTGTATCCTTCCCACTCCAGTATTAATGCTTGAAGAATCCCATGGACAGAGGAGCCTGGCAGGCTACGGTCCACAGGGCTGCAAAGAGTCAGACATGCATGCACACACATCCTTGGTAGGATGTAACAAGAATGACACTTTATCTCCAGGGTCTCTCTCCTAAGAAACCATTACCCCAGCTCATCACGAGGAAGATACGAGACAAATCCCAGCTGAGGTGCAGGCTATGAAATGTCTGACTGGGACTCCTCAAACTAAGGTCATCAAAAACAAAGTCTGGAATTTGATGTGTGGCTCAGGAAACTCAAACAGGGGCTCTATATCAACCTAGAGGAGTGGGATGGGGAGGGAGATGGGAGGGAGGTTCAAGAGGGAGGAGTTATGTCTATACCTATGGCTGATTCATGCCGAGGTTTGACAGAAAACAACAAAATTCTGTACAATAAGGATCCTTCAATAAAAAAGTAAACTTAAAAAACAAACAAAAACTGTCAATGAAGGACACAAGAGAAAAAAAATGAAAGAATAAAGTTTTGTGTATAACTTAAAAAAAAAAAAGAGAATCTGAAGAGTTGGCACAGCCAAGAAGACTCTGAAGAGACACAAGTAAACAGAATGTAGCATTCATCCCGGATGGGAGCCTGGGACAGAAAAAGGATGTCCAAAAATGATGAAGAGGCTCTGAATAATGTGTGGACTTCAGTTAATAATGTATCAGTATCGGTATATTACTTAGGGCAAATGTTACCATAATAATGGAAGATATGATTAGTGTTAATCATCGGGGAAACCGAGGGGTATATGAGAACTCTTTGTACTAGCTTCAGAGTTTGTAAATCTAATTCTATCCTCAAATTTTAAAAATGTATTTAGGTGTAGAAGCAGAGAAGGGGCTTGTGAACACAGCAGGGGAAGGAGAGGGTGGGGCAAGAGAGCTGCATTGATATACATACACTGTCGTGCGTGAGACAGAGGGTGGTGGGAAGCCGCTGTGCAACACAGGGAGCCTGGCCTGAGCTCCGCGATGACCGCGAGATGGGCGGAGGTGGGAGGGAGGCTCCAGGGGAGGGGGTTCGAACAGACAGCCATGTCTGATTCAAGTTGCTAGACAGCAGACCCCAACACAACATGTAAAGCAATTATCTTTCAATTAAAAAAAAAATCCTTTTTAAGGTTGAATACAATTCCATTGTATGTTAAAAAAAAAAAGTAAAAAATTAAAAGATAACAATAACATTTGAACATTACCAAAAAAATGTATTTAAAAAATAATAAACTAGGGGCCTCCCTGGACGATAGAGGAGGGAGTGCAAGCTTAGATTCTGGTTTCACTGCCTCACAGTTACTCGCTGGGTGGCCCTGGGGAAGTCACTCAACTTCCGAGCACTTCAACTTCCTCACCGAATGTGCCCACTATGGTCTCTTCCTCGCGGAGCGGGAAAGAAGTCCTGGTCACACGCTTCAGCTGCGGGGCACGCGGCAAACATTCCATTATGACTGCAGTCAGCGTTATTTCTTTTTCAGTGAGAAAATTAAATCAGGAGAATCCTACTCTCCCTCTTTTTAAATTTGAATTCTATTCTTTGAAAATAAAGTCTTCGTTTATTTATTGATTTATCTGGATGCATGGCACGTGGAATTTGCCCGACCAGGAATCGAACTCCTGCACCCAACACTGGAAGTACGCAGTCTTAACCACTGGACCACCAGGGAAGTCCAGGAAAATCTTACTTTCTTAATTAATAATAAGCAAGGCAATAATTGCCCCCAGGAGGGTTACCGTATGCTGAACGTACAAAAGAGTTTTAATGCTTGTTGTGATCAACGTGTGGATACGTGAGTTATGGTGGAAAGGCAGACAGCACTGTTTGCTTATGACTTTTCCATCCCGGGTCTCCTGCTTCGGTGTGGACCAAGTGGATACCTATCCCACTGTCTTGAGGCAGGATCCTGTGATTTGTTTCCCTCAATGGTGACACCACAGAGACCTCGTGTATACTTGTGAGCTGTGACTTAGCCTCGCTCCAACTAGCCACTGCTTCCACGGTCCCAGCCCGAGAGTCCAGGAATCCAAGTGAACACTGGCTGATACCCAGCCTCAAGGAACAGAAAGAAATGTTTTGTTTGCTATAAACCACAGAGGTTTGGGGTTGCTCTGCAGCATTATCACAGACGTAGTGGACGACGAGTGCATTACGACAGAGATATTTGGGCAGTCTCCATTATATCTGCTCCTAGGTTTTATGTTGACTCTGTAGAGATGAAACTATCTTTCTAGGAAAAGTAGGCAATGTCCCTCAAAGCACAGCTCACCAAAGAGGGGGAGGAGTTGCTCTTACACAAAAACTTCAGGCTGCAAAACGTTCTGTCAGTCTTTTCCTTGAATCCTGCTGTTTCTCATCTATTTCACTTATTTTTTTATCCTTATTGATCATCTAAACTGGAGTCATGTACAGAGCAGCTATTAAATGTTAAACAAAGCAGACACTTCACCTAGATCGTCAATACTCCTGTAAAATCAGCTTTGAGCTGTGTGCTCAGTCACTCAGCCGTGTTCGACTCTTTGCGACCCCACAGACTGTAGCTCGCCAGATTCCCCTGCCCATGGAATTTTCGAGGCACTCTCCCCAGCTTACAGCGGAGGAAAAGAAGGCCCAAAGAACCTGAGTCACACAGCTTGTAAGGAGCAGCCCTCAGATTCAAGTATATGTCATGGGTTTCCACTGTCTTTGCAGGAAGGAGGGAGGGAGTATTACAACTGTCTTTTTTTAAATGGATATGCCTTTTGAAAGTGGACACGTGGAATTAAGGGTTGGAGTCAGACATGAATCGCTAATTTAGAGACATCAGCAGCTTGGTGAGGGGGATATTCTCAGAGAAGAAGACCTCTCAGAGGTCAAGTCGCCACCTAACTTATCAGTGACTGCTGCACACCTGTTACAGGTGAAGACGCAAAGAGTTTGAGTTTTATTCTAAAGTAATACAGATTCAGAGACAAGTTTTAAGCTATGACGGACCAGGAGGAAGACTACTGCAAGAAACGGAGAAAAATATGATGATGACCTCTTAGGCATGTTGGAGGTGAAATTAGCACGGTTGGGTTATGGGGGGTGGATAAGAAAAAGGAAATGATGACTCTTAGATTTCTGATTTGGACAGCTGGATGCCCAGTGGTGACATTTCCTTACACAGACAGGAACTGATCTCTGTTTATTTGACAGCTGCTGCTGCTAAGTCACTTCAGTCGTGTCCGACTCTGTGTGACCCCACAGACGGCAGCCCACCAGGCTCCCCCATCCCTGGGATTCTCCAGGCAAGAATACTGGAGTGGGTTGCCATTTCCTTATTTGACAGGGAGAGGGTGAATTCCGTTTTAGGTAGGTTAAGTTCTAGGTAGATGCCCGTAGACAGAAATTTAAGATGGGATACCTAAAGGCAGTTGGACGTACATGTCTAAAATGCAAGTCACTGTCTACTCTGTTCAAATAAGATCATCCCATTCCAATTAGGTAAGGGTCCAAGTCCACATTTCTTAGGGGAAGTTCCCCAAAGATGAGTTTGAAATAGCCATGAAGCTCTGGTGTCTGAAGTATAAAAATGAATCCCGAGATACCTGTCCTAGGATACATCACTAAATGTGAATGTTGGTTTTTCTTTTTTTCTAAATGTTTTATTATGGAAAATTTCAATTATATGCAAAAGCAGAGATTCAAAACCTGTCATTCATGGTAATTCTTGTTTCATTGATCACTACCCCCAGAGTAGATTACTTAAAGCAAATTCCAGACATTAAATTATTTCATCCAGGTACATTTTAGAAGGCACCTCTAAAAGACAGGGATTTGTTCTCTCTCTCAAAAATATCACCACAATATTGTTAATACCCCTAAAAACTTAACAATTCATTAATTCAATCAGAAGATCAACTTTTCCTTCTTTCTCTCCAACCTCCATTTTTTCCCACCTGATTTGATTGAGTGAGGATTGCATCTGGCTGATATGTTGCTTTATTTTCCTTTATCTGTAGCTTCCTTTTTGTTTCCCTTGCAAACTGTTATGGAAAAACTGGATCATTTGCTCTGTGGAGTTTGTCACAACCTGGATTTTGTTGATTTGCATCTATGTGGTGTCTTTGAATATGTTTCTCTACACTTGGTATTTCCTGTACAAAGGCTTAGAGCTTTGTACTTTAGAGCTATAGAGCTCTACTCTGTACTATAGAGCTTCCCATAGGCTTAGAGTTTTGATCTGAATCAGGTTTGAGTATGGGGGAAGAGGAGGAGAGTGAAAAAGCTGACTTAAAACTTAACATACAAAAAACGAAGATCATGGCATCCAGTCCTGTCACTCCATGGCAAATAGATGGGGAAACAATGGAAACAGGGACAGACTTTATTTTCTTGGGCTCCCAAGTCACTGCAAATGGTGACTGCAGCCACAAAACTAAAAGACGCTTGCTGCTTGGAAGAAAAGCTATGACAAACCTAGACAGCATATTAAAAAGCAGAGACATCACTTTACTGACAAAGGTCCATATACTTAAAACTATGGTTTTTACAGTACCCCTGTACAGATGTGAGAGTTGGACCATAAAGAAGGCTGAATGCCAAAGAACTAATGCTTTCAAACTGTGGTGCTGGAGAAGACTCTTGACAGTCCCTTGGACAGCAAGGAGATCAAACCAGTCAATCCTAAAGTCAATTCAGGTCAACCCTGAATATTCACTGGAAGGACTGATGCTCAGGCTGAAGCTCCAATACTTTGGCCACCTGATGTGAACAGTAGAGTCACTGGAAAAGATGCTGGGAAAGAATTCCCTGATGCTGGGGAAGACTGAAGGCAGGAGGAGAAGGGGACGACAGAGGATGACATGGCTGGATGGCATCACCAACTCAGTGGACGTGAGTTTGAGCAAACTCTGTGAGGCAGCAAAGGACAGGGAAGCCTGGCATGCTGCAGTCCCAACAGCGACCAAATGTCATGGGGCAAGAATATTCTAGAGGTAGCTGAATTACTCCATCAGAAGACACATTAACCTCTGGCAATCCCTTTGGGGGGATGCTAGCAACCAATGAAGACCACTGCCTAGATCCATTATTTCCTTGGACATGACAAAATGTGGCTACTTTAATTCCACAGAGAAAGCTTTTTCTTTGTTTGAACACAAAGATGGTTTCCACAGGAAAGGTAAGCTAAATGCTTAATTTTTTTATTTACCAATTTCAAGAATAATGATTTGGCTTTTTAACGTCTTCTAAAAAGATCCAATGAGTTCTGGGGGTTTTGTTGGTTTGTTTTGTATTGCTTTTGCCATCATCACAAACCCACTTACTGTATTTGATGTGTTTCGGTGCGCTGCAGCATTATTCTTTCAGATGCTCAAGGGGTCCCTTTTGCCAGGGGCTCATGGGTCCACTTGATTTCCACAAACACAACCACAAGGACTAAGATAACCAAAGACAACCACAGTCATCTCGGATGCCTTCCTGTTTTCTGACTTAATACAAAGTCCCACCATTATCGTGTACATTTCCTGCAGAGGTTCTAGAATCAGCCGTTTCTCCAAGGAGCCCCGGTCCCTTTTATGGTCCTGAGAATTTGCTCTTAGAGACCACAGTCTGGGTCACTACCTCTGGGTTGGTCATTGACTCCACGTACTAACAGTGACCAAAAACTCAGAGGTACAAAAACGTCTGGACAGAAAATGTATCGTGAGTTTATACTATTTCCAGTTCAAGTTTAGGATTACAAGACTGTATTCATTCGGTTGACTTCAGGTTTATACCTTTTCTGTTAAGCCGAAAATCTTGGTTCCTAACAACATTAATATAAGAATGTATTTACTTTATACATCAACATAAGAATGTATTCATATAACAGTGTACCTAAAATAGCTTTGAAATAACAAGGTATTACTAATGGCATGATTAATGAGAACGGTTTAAGTTTTTTGGTTGTTTTTAGGTATTTTTTTCCTTTGGGGTATTTCCCTCTAAACTGCTGAGATCTAAAGTTGCTTGTGTATGGTTAAGTCACCAAGCCAACACAGTTAGATTTATGTTTCACTAGGTTTTTGATTTTGAAATTTTACTCTTCATTTCCACTTCAACTTTTTAAAATTATAAAAGAAATTTACATGGTTCCCAAGTCAAATCTATAAAACAAGGTATTTTCAGATGTAACTATTTTTCAAATGTGTCAGCAACTCTTCTCTGATGCTTTCTATTTTCTGGAAAATCTTACATTATATCTACTAAAAGAAAGAAAGAATGCTAACTGTCATTCAGGCTGTTGGAAATGATGGGTTATAATTTTTTTTCCTACGAAAAGAAAAACATTCAACCCCGCAACTTGGAAGCATTTTTGTTTCTCCTAACAAGGGCCTGTCTGTCATTTCCCCACAGTGTTAAAGCCCCATTGCACAGGCTGAATGAAAACACAATGTCATCACGATTACTGAAATCAATTAAATGTCAAGGTTTTTCCATTTGCATGCAGCTTCCTTTAAACAAGAATGCTTTTCAGAAAATCTCTATTCCCTTTGGAATTTTTTTCCCCCCTTAAAGCTTTTATAATTAATGTGACAACACAAACCCAGCCGTGGCTGTAACTTCCTTTCACAGACACACAAACCGAATGTACCAGGCATCCAGGAGTGATCCTGGTGGTCCTGTAGGACTGGGGCAGCCCAGCGAGGAGACTTGCCCGCATCCCTGACGCTGACCGCACCCCTCTCTCTTCCCTCATCTCTCGTTTCCTGTCTGTTCATTGATTCTACAGTTAAGGGTCTCAGGGACCTAGCCTCCCTCTTCCTCCCTATCCAAGAGTGGGAACTGGAGCTTGGCAAGGTTCAGGTTTTACTTAAGGAGGTAATAATTTGTCCTCTTTCTTGTCAGAAAGGCTATAAAGATGAGAGGGCAGCCAAAGAGCATTTCTTGTGTGTTTCTACAACACAGTAGGGAACAACACAGAGGATGTGCACTTTTTCTCAACAGCTGAATTCCCCTCCGGGAAGTCTTGGTTTTGTCAGCCAGATACTTCAGTGCGTTCCCTGGGCTAGGGCTGAGAGCAGGTTGGAGGGGCAGATGACGGCTGTTTTTTATTACTGCTATTTGTTTTGTATAGAGTGCAGAACATCACTGTGGGATGAGAGTGGAATTACTAAAGAGGTGGGAGGAGCTGAAGGGAGAGGGGGCAGAGGAAGGATGAGACAAGTATCTTTGGCAGGGAGGTCCTATGGGGATGAATGATGAAGAATCTTAAGGTTTTGCATTTTCACATGCCACATAAATTCCTTCCCCAGCATTCTCCTAACAACTTGAGTAAAACAGTCATCGCTCATTAACATAGTGTACAGTTAGACCTTGGTTGGTTGTTTTAAGATTGAACCTAAGTGGTGAGTTGGCTTAAAGATGAGCTCACCAAGAAAGCAGGGCTCCCCATTAGGACTTGCTCGTATTTAAACTGCAGGCGTGATGTTTGATGTAACAGCTAGATTGCTTTTAGTTTTAAGAAACAAAACCTCAGCTTAAAATGACATGGCAAATGAAAGAAATTTGTTGATCACACAAATGAAAACGGTCAACTGGTTGTAGGAACAGCTTGATCAGGGTGCTGACTTCCCTTCTCTGTAACTGTCTTGATTCTGCGTCTCTCACATGATGGCTTAGTTTTCAGACTCGCTTTCATTACAATGACAAAAATGAGAACGTTCCACACATTACATCTTCCTGAAGAAGAGGGGGTTTCTATTTCACAACCACCAAATAAAATTCTGGGATTGACTTTAACTGAACCCACTTGGGTCACATGCCCACCTCTGAACCAATCACAGTTCAGTTCAGTTCAGTTGCTCAGTCATGTCCGACTCTTCGCGACCCCATGAATCGCAGCACTCCAGGCCTCCCTGTCCATCACCAACTCCCGGAGTTCACTCAAACTCACATCCATCAAGTCGGTGTTGCCATCCAGCCATCTCATCCTCTGTCGTCCCCTTCTCCTCCTGCCCCCAATCCCTCCCAGCATCAGAGTCTTTTCCAATGAGTCAACTCTTCACATGATGTGGCCAAAGTACTGGAGTTTCAGCTTTAGCATCATTCCTCCCAACAAACAGCCAGGACCAACGGAAATATAATACCATGTTCTCAATGCTTAGACTGGGGTTGTGTGACCATCTCTGAAACAAGCATGTGCAGAAGTAGAATTTCCTTTTAAAAATTTAAAATTTCCCCCCAGGTTTATGCAGATACAAGTGATGTGTAACGTTATGTATGTTTAAGGTGTACAATGAGATGATCTGAAACACATAGATACTGTGAAATGTTTACCACAATATGGTTAGTTAAGGCACCTTTCACCTCATATAATTATCATTTTGTTTTTGTTATGGTGAGAACATTAAACCTGGACTCTCAGGCATCTTTCAAGTATAAGGGGAAGTACTATTAGTTATAGTCACCATGGCGGACCCTAGATCCCTGAAACTCGTTCACCTTATACCTGAATATCTGTATCCTAGGACCAACATCTCCCCATTTTCCCCACGCCTAGCCCCCTGCAACCACCATTCTAGACAGTGGGATTATCTGATTGTGTAGGCCAGTTCGGGAGGGGTTGGGGGCTTACCTCTGGAACTGGGAATGGAGTTACTAAATCCTAAACGACATGACTACCATGCATTACTCTGCTGACAAAGGTCTATCTAGTCAAAGTTATGGTTTTTCCAGTAGTCGTGCATGGATGTGAGAGCTGGACCATAAATAAGGTTGAGCACCGAAGAACTGATGCTTTCAAACTGTTGCTGGGATAAGACTCTCGAGAGTCCCTTGGACTGCAAGGAGATCAAATCAGTCAGTCCTAAAAGAAATCAACCCTGAATATTCACTGGAAGCTCTGATGCTGAAGCTGAAGCTCTAAAACATGGACCATCTGATGTGAACAGCTGACTCATTAGAAAAGACCCTGATGCTGGGAAAGATTGAAGGCAGGAGAAGGGGACAACAGAGGATGAGGTGGTTGGATGGCATCACAGACTCAATGAACACGAGTCTGCGNGAAGCTGAAGCTCTAAAACATGGACCATCTGATGTGAACAGCTGACTCATTAGAAAAGACCCTGATGCTGGGAAAGATTGAAGGCAGGAGAAGGGGACAACAGAGGATGAGGTGGTTGGATGGCATCACAGACTCAATGAACACGAGTCTGCGCAAACTCCAGGAGATGGTGAAGGACAGGGAAGACTGGTGTGTTGCAGTCCATGGGGTCGCAAAGGGTCAGACACAATTGAGCAGCTGAATGAATGAACCCTGAAATCACATCGCCCCATGCCTTCAGGAAGCAGACGCACAAATGCTGCTAAGGGACGTCTCCCTGGGCAGAGATTTTCCACTGGGTTTTATATTTTTATTTTATTTTTTGAAGATTTTTTGATGTGGATCATTTTTAAAGTCTTAATTGAACTTGTTACAATATTGCTTCTGTTTTACATTTTGGTTTTTTGGCTGCGAGGCACGTGGGAATCTTAGCTTCCCAACAAGGGATTGAACTCACACCTGTCGCATTGGAAGGTGAAGTCCTGACCACTGGACCACCGGGGAAGTCTCTTTGGGTTTTAAAAAGTGCCTTTCTAGGTGTCATCGGAGCTGCACCTGGCAGCGCTCAGGGCCCACCACGCACCTCTGCAATAATAACAATTAAAAAATAAAAACTGCCTTTTGCTTTGCCTTTTATCCTCCAACACATAGTAAACTGCTCTGCTGTACCTCCAGTGAGCATGGGTATGCTCACAACTTTTCTTTGCTCAATATCTTTTATCAAGGACTCCAAACACTGTCAAAAAGCTATTTGGGGATTTGGATGCGATTTAAAAACAGCTTTGGTGCTGGGCACACACTTAACAATATATGAA
Organism: Oreotragus oreotragus; assembly: GCA_006410675.1. Taxonomy (NCBI): domain Eukaryota; kingdom Metazoa; phylum Chordata; class Mammalia; order Artiodactyla; family Bovidae; genus Oreotragus; species Oreotragus oreotragus. Next base: position 187,227 of record SJYX01017768.1, read on the forward strand.
TATACCTAGCTACCTTGTAACTTCTGCTTCTTTTTTCAGACAGGATGCCCAGTGGTTAGGGAGTGGGGCTCTGGAGGTGGAATGCCTGATTCTGTACACTGGCTCTGACACACAGCAGCGGGGGAACCTTGTGTAGCTGACTTGATTTTCCTGAGCCTCTGCTCCCCCATCTGTAAGATGCAGGTAGTGTGATCATACACGCCATGGAGTGGCTGTGACGACCACGTGCTCTGCTGAAGGACAAAGCTGGGCTCAGTGCCTGGCACATCGTAAACGCTCCAGAAATGCAACAGTGATGATGACGATGATGGTAAGTAACTGGCCTTGACTCCTGCTCTTTCCTTCTCAGTTATATGGAGTCTGACACCACAAAATGGGTCATTTTCCATAGTTCACCGAAGAAAATCTAAAGGTCACATGTCCTACATATCAGCTCTTTGGCAAGAATTCATAGAACCACAGACGTTTAAGTCCAAGAGACACTCAAATCTGAAGTTGGCATTTGCCTAGCACTGTTATAAAAATAAATGTTCAGAAGGGAAACTGGAGAGAGTTGAACAAGTGATTGTGGCCACTGAGGTATTAAAATATTCATATCAAGTTATTAATAACAATAATGAACGATATTGGTATTAAACTGTTCAGCAGCTCCTCCCACAAGAGTTAGGTCAACCCTACAAGACAAACAGGCAGCGGCAGCGTCAACAAAAAGGGACAGACAGCAGCTGCCGGACAGGAAGACACTGGAAGCCATGCAACTGACTTAAAATGGACTCAAGTTGTCAGTGGAGCAATGTGTCTCTCCCTCCCCTTTCCAAACAGGAATCCAATTTTTAAAATATCTATTTCTGTTTGGCTGTGCTGGGTCATCTTTGCTTTGCTCGGGCTTTCTCTAGGTTCAGTGAGTAGGGGGCTACTCTTCCTTGTGGTTCGTGGGCTTCTCACTGCAGCGAGAACCTTCTCTTGCTGTGGAGCAAGGGCTCAGTAGCTATGGCGCACAGGCTTAGCTGCCTTGTGGCGTGTGGGAGAGTCCCAGACCAGGGATCGAACCCACGTCTCCTAGGTCGGCAGGTAGATTCTTATCCACTGCACCACCAGGAAGTTCAAGAAATTCAATTAAAAAAAAAAATCCTGGTTCACCTGGATTATCTTCCCCACTTCTTGCTTTTCCTCCACTCACTGAAATGGAAGCTTGTCAAATCTGTGCTCCAACTACCACTGAGGTCACAAGGCACATTCCAGAAATGAAAACAGCATCTTGAAGAGATATCTGTTCTTCCATGATTGTTGTGGCATTATCCACAATAACCAAGCTATGGAACCAACCGAAGTGTGCATCAATGGATGAATGGATAAAGAAATGTGATCCACAGATGCACAATGGAATATTGTCCGGCCATGAGAAATAAGGAAACTCTGCCATTTCTGACAACATGGATGGAACTGGAGGGCATTACACTAAGTGAAATAAGTCAGAGAGAGAAAGACAAATACTGCGTGGCGTCACTTATCTTAAAAAAAAATCGTCAGATTCATAGAAACAAAGAGTAGAAAAATGGTTGTCAGGACCTGGGCTGCAGGGGAACAGGAAGAGGGTGGTCAAAGAATCCAAATTTTCAGCTGTAACGTGCCTAGAGTCTGAATAGCCAATGTTGACTATAGTTGGTAACACTATGCTGTATAACTGAAATTTGCTAAGAGAGGTACATCTTAAGTGTTCCCACTAAAATAAAATAAAGGATGGAAGGTGATGGGAGTGTTAAGATTAACTAGATGGGAGGACTCTTTCCCAATGTACATACACATCTAGCAAACTGTCACGATGTACAGTCCACGGGGTCGCAAAGAGTCGGACACGCCTGAGCGACTAAGCACAGCACAGCCCACTGGAAATGTCTTACAGTTTTATTTGTCCACTGTACCTCATACACAGCTAAAAAGAAAGAACGAAAGCACATCCCACTGTGTGCTCAGCTTTTGTCCTATCACACAGCTTTAGTTTTTATAATCAGTACCTAAACATCAGCTTTAACGAGACAAATCAGGTTCCAAAGATCTTCAGAGGATGCAGAAGCTTAGAGCAGCAATTTTTTAGGTTTAAAAGCTACTAGAATCTTCCAGGCAGACATGTGCAGGAGGGAGGAACTGGTTAAAATGCAGATTCCTAGGCCCAATGCCAGCGATTCCCCCCCACCCTGAAGTGTGGCCTGAGAGTCTGCATGTTGCACTGCCTTCTTGAACAATTCCTTCTTGAATCAGGGGTGGCTTGGATCATTTAAGGACCTAGTCTGGATTCTCAGAGGACTGGACCCTTTGTACTTGAGGACATACACAATAGACACCTAGTATTATTTATTTTGTGGACCTATACTACAGAGTGTGTGTTATGGGCTGGAAGTTTGTTATCATCTCAAGATTCGTTTGTTGAAACCCCAACCCCCAATGTGATGGTCTCTGGAGGTGGTAATTATTGGGTTTAGATGAGATCATGAGGGTGGGACCCCTGTGATGGGATTAGTGGCCTTAATGGGGAGGAGAGATCAGAGCACTCTCTGTCTCCACCGTGTGAGACACAGAGAGACGGCGGCCACCTGCCAGCCGGAAGAGAGCCCTTCTCAGGGAACCGACTTGGCCAGGACTTTGATCTTGGACTCCCCAATCCCAGTACTCTGAGAACTAAGTTCCTGTTGCTTAAGCTCAGCCTACAGTATTTTTTTTTTTTATGGCAGTCTGAATAGACTGAGGCAGTGTCTGAGTGTGTGGTCCAAGAAGAACCAGAACCACACAAAACCCGCCACAGACTCAGTGCATCCATCCCGCAGACACCAAGGCTGAAGACACCTGATTCTGTTGAGATCATCACTTGCTGATGTTAAGTAAAATATGTTCTCCTCTCTAACACGTATGGTCTCTACCATGTACAGATTTCAAAACTCATGAATAGGTTACAGTGTTGGAATTGCTAAGATACTTTGCATTTTATATACTTTGCATTTTCCTTCGTTCAATATAGTCAGGCTCTGATGCTGATAAAAAAGGTCCTAACTTTTCATATGAAAATCCTTCTAGGTAGAAAAATCAACAGAAGTCTGTCTGAAAGGTGTTGGAGACATCTGTTTTCTTTTCTTTTTTTCTTCCTTTTTCGGCTGTACACTGTGTCTTGTGGGATCTTAGTTTTCCAATCTGGGACTGAACCCAGGCCCTCAGCAGTGAAAGGGCGGAACTAGATGGTCTCAGATCTAGGTGCCTGTGTTCCATAATGTGTATCTGACACCTCTTGGACACCACCACAGACCTCCAGCCTCTGCCGTCCTGGGGACCCTTGACTGCAGGTTCTATTCCAGCCCCCACAACAGGGGTGACAGGCTCTGCCCACCTGCTGCAGCCACAGCCCTATATCCCTGACTCAACTCCTTGCTGGACCTGAGTCCTGAGAGCCGTAGACTCACCCAACTGCCATTTATGAACAATTCAGATGTTTAATTATTGCCCTTTGCAGGGAATCTTCGACCACTCTGGGTGGGGAGTAGATGTACCCATTTCTACCCCATTCCTCTGTTCAGCTGGATGATTCTAAATCCACCAAGATGGCCCCATGTGATGGCGCAGCCAACCGAGCTTGATACGCAGAGGTGCCCAGGTAAATATCCACCCTGTACTGCCTCTCCTTTCCTCCTCTTTTCTCTGGGATTGCACGCACTTATTAAGTAACAGCATATACACTTTCCCATCTGTTTAATAAGAGCATTTAACACAAATGATCTCCTTGCTGACTGTGAGTCTAGGATCCCATTTAAGAGTCTGGAGGGGGAAAGAGGGACAGTAGAGATGAAAGCAGGCAATGATGTGGAGTGGGCTTGCACCAACTTATAAGAACCGTTTATGCTCACCTCCTCCCAATCCATATTGACATGACATCATATCAACAGCCCAGAATGGGCCACGATGGGCATATTTACACCCTGGAAATTGGCAAATGCTAAATCAGAACTTTTTTTTACTAAACATTTACCAGCCCACCACTGGAAGGGGGCCAACATTAATTGAGCACCTCGTGTATGCCAAGCACTTTGTGGAGACTATCTGCCTATCTTACCTAGTCTCACGACCACGTGACAAACTCTGGGAGGCTCAAAGAGATTCAGTAACTTACCCGATGTCACCCCACAGTTAGGAGAAGAAGTTGATTTTCCAACTCAAGACCAACTCAATCCAAACTCCTATCACCACACTTGCCTCTCTGAGTTTGGAAAAGTCAAACCTGATAAGAAGCCATAAATATAGCTGGCCACATCTCTGAAAGGCACTTTGGGGGTAGAGGAGTGTTGGCTCGTAGAAATGCTAGCTGTTTCTCTGCCCAGCAAAAATCTTGTGATATTCTCAATTCCAGCTTATCTCATCAATACAGAATTGACCTGTATTGACCCCCACTTTTTCCATTCCTCTCTCCTGGTGGCTTTGCATTACATGAACCGAGAGCCAAATTATTTGGAACCTTTGCTAAAGGTCAATTTAAGGGCCTTACGTTGGGTGTGGAAGGTCGATAACATCATAAATTCACGACTGTGCTCAGCTGTTGGATAGATATATCATGAGCCAACTGGAGTACATTTCCATTCTACTTGACCAAAGGTAACCCTGTCTTTCCATCATGGGCATTACTATTGATGGAAGGTTCTACATAAGCTAATTCAGCGGATATATAGGCAATTTCCTGTAAGCACTCACCCTCTCTGTTCATTTACAGTTTATCTCTCCAAAGACTTTACTTCTTTCTCCTTTTTAAGGTCTGTTTTGTTGACCAGTTTTAAAGCCTTTATTGAGTCTGTTACAATATTGCTTCTGTTTTATGTTTTGGTTTTTGGCTGCGAGGCATGCGGGACCGCAACTCCCCACCCAGGGACTGACCCCTTACCTTCCGCACTGGAAGGTGAAGCCTTAACCACTGGACTGCTCGTGAGGGTCCCTTTCTCCTTCTTCAAGAGGGAATAGCTCTCAACTGGGTGTGAGACAGCAACCCAGCAGAAAACAGATCACGAGGTCCATTATCCAAGAGGCTTCGAGTAAAAGCAACATCTACTGATGGAGATAAACTGAGTACCCAGGACAGTGATTTTAAATAAATGGTTCCTGCAATGTTAAGATAACTCATGCCTCTGACACTTACTCAGGATTGAATCAAGCTGACCTTATTGGTTTTCCTGTGACCACAAGGATGCCCTTCTCACTCCACACGACTGACTTTTTCATCTACGACCGACATTCAGTGACTTTTGTGGTAAGAGTTCAGTAATAAGTCAGGCTCTGTCTAGAAGGGTCTCTCTGAACCTTTAGCTGGATTCCCTGCGCTTTAAATTATATGCTGTTAGGCTCAGTGAGCCTCAATTAAGTACCTGTGGGAAGAAGTCCACACCATCTAGATTCTCTTCCAGCTAATGTGGTTGGAGGCCTCACTGGCAGCTTTCAGCCTTTGGGTCAGAGCATCTGAGGGAGAAGTAGAATCCAGCTCCTTGTAACCAGCATGGAAATATTCAAAGAGGAAGATTTCAGCTTGAAGGGTGTGTGGCCAGCGATTAAGAACATCCACGTGCAACCTAAAGGGAGAGATTAAACACCAGGGGTCTACATGACTTTTGTCCTGGACTTGCTGTGGCGATGTAACCAAGTCACTTCCATCCTGACCTGGATCTCATATTTTCTACCCATGAAATATGGGGGACTGGTGTAAATAGGGGCAGAAAAATCTAGTGATTCCAGAGGTAAGGCAGGTAAAGTGAGTGAGTTCAGAGAGCTGAACTAAGAAAATAAGACCTCAGAGAAACCAGAGAGTATATGCTCCACCTAAGAGAAGACTGGAAACAACATCATTAATAATGCAAATAGTAATAATTATTATTATCACGATTGAATACTTATTCCAGGCACTATCCTAAACACTTTACATGTGTTAACTCAAGCATTTCTCATCACACTCCTAACAGATAAGTTCCCATTTTACAAATGAGGAAACTGACACAGAGAGATGTCCAGTAACTTGCCCAGAGTCACACAGCTAACAAGTGAAAGAAAATCCTCACGGTCCGTTTTCAACCTCTGGACTAGGTGATCTCTACCATCCTTCCAGTCTTAACCATCAGTGTCTCTATGGAAAGCAGGGTCTGCATACAGTAGCTGCCCAGTAAAGACTGGATAGATCAGGGAATTTCCTGGAGGTCCTGTGGTTAGGCTTCTGAGCTGTCATGGCCTAGGGCCTCGGTTAGATCCCTGGTTGGCGACCTGAGATCCCATAAGCTGCATGGCGCCACCAAAAAAAAAAAAAAAGATTGGTCAGTTGAATATCTAGGAGTGAAACTAGGAAACAAATAGCATTTATTGAGTTATTTGCCAGACTCCATGTTAAACACCTTGGCAAGCTATGGCCCCCACCTCCTGTTTCTATGGGAACAGAGCCCTGGGCATCGTTTATGTTTATGACTGTTTTCCTGACATAGGAATAGAACTGAGTAGTTAGAGACCCATGGCCTGCAAGGCTTGAACGATTTACTATCTGGTTCTCTATGGAAGAGGTTTGCTCACCTCCAGGACAAGAAATACAAAGGGACAGGGAAGCAGGAAGAGCCAGTGAAAAGGAATGGACGCAACGGGGCATGTGGAGGCTTGAGGGGCATGTTGAAGGGCAGCAGCAGTTGGCAAGCGGCATTATTGTGTTTTTCTGTTTGTTTGCTTTTGTTGCGCTGCGTGTGGGATCTTAGTTCCCCAACCAGGGATCAATCCTACCCCCCTTGCAGCGGAAGCTGGGAGTTCTAACCACTGGCCCACCAGGGAAGTCAAGTGGCATTTTTGCTAAGTGGGTAGGTAAAAGGAAAAGGGGTTCAAAATGTGAGCAAAAACTCAGCTCGGGGAAGAAAACTTCAGCTGTGGAGGAAAAGCAAGCTGGGGAACAGTTATTCTGGGCACTAGATGGCATTTCTAAAAGGCAAGAGATTGGATCAGACCCTGGGCTGATTTTGAAGGGGTGCTGTTGCTGTTTAGTCAGCTAATCAATGCTTCATTCACTTGGAGAAGTTGCCCAGCGGTGGGACAGACTGCCGTTCAAGGGAGGGAGACTGGATTTCAGATGCGGGGATGCTTTTCTTTCATTCGCCCTTCCTCTCCCTCAGACGTTTATCAAACACGCACTGTGGATCTGGCATCAGACACGCCACTGATGGGGGAAAGGGTCGGGGCAGAGAATGTTAAGAACAACAGGGCACACAGAAGGGAGAAGGGGAAAGGAGAAAGAGAGAGAAACACAAACAGAGGCAGAGGGAAAACGGGCCGCGAGGGAGACGTACAGACATCTAGAAAGAAGAGATCAAGTCAGCCAGCACCGAGAGGTTTGAGCTGTGCGCTTTGGGGTAAACAATGACCTTTCAAGTTCCTCTTGGCCCTGGTGGCCAGCCACTGCTCACAGCTCTTAAGCCACTCCAAATCCTTAAGCATTCAGACGCCATGGTCTAGCTGGTTCTAAATGGAGGATGGGGAGGAATGCATCTCTGACTTGCCACTGGGAGTCCACAACACCTTGCCTGATGGGATGGGTAAAATTAAACCTGGAAAAATGACTGGCCCAGAAGCAAAAACGTGTCCCACTGTGGGCATTCGGGAAAAGAATTAAAGGAGCTCAGTGGTCAGAGGAGATAAAATTTACAGCCAGAGAACAGTGCAAAGTGCTGTCCGATCACAGACCATCAGAGCTGGGACAAACCCGATGATGATGGTGACGGTGGCAGCAACTAACATTTCTTGGCTTAACGTGTTCCAGGCCCTGTTCTAGTTCTATTACCAGCCTCATCTGTGAATCCTCCCAGCAATCTTTGAAGAGATGGTCTCCACTTCTCAGAAGAGAAAATGGAGACCCCAAAAGCAAAGCTACTTGCCCAAGTTCAAAGCTAGGGTGGAGCTGGGACTGGCACCCACCTCTCTGAGCCCTGAACCCACGAAGCCCACGATTCTCTAGGTATGGACTCTGGACTATCAGCATCACCACAGCAGTGACTACCTAAAATGGGATTCCTAGGACCTGCCCAGATCCACTGGATGGAAATCTCAAGGGCAGGAGAGCCTCAGATCTGCACCGTGAACCACGTCGTTTCTACATTTGCTGCAGCTTGCGAATCACCATACGCGACTCAGGTTCCAATCCAGTTCTTAAACTGTGCTCCACGGGCAGCCCCCCAAAAGGGTCCATGACCTGCCGGTAGTAAACGGAAGTATGGGTCAGTATGTGCTCACTCCTTTTCCTCTCCCCTTTCGGGTAGTGTAGAGTTTTCTCTCTGTCTATGAGACTGCTTGATTCTGGCCAATGGAATGGGAGCAGATGGGGTGACAAAACCATGAACCATGTTTGTGTAGCGTGGCTTGTCTCTTGAGCGCCTGCCATCAGCACGAAAAGAACGCACTTCTCAGCCTTGTGGTTGCCAAGGGGAGGGTGAGCGAGGAAAGGACTGGGAGTCTGGGATTAGCAGAGACAAACTACTCTTATGTAAAGGACGGATAAACAAGGTCCTATTGCATCACACAGGGAACTGCATTCACTATACTAAACCACAATGGAAAAGAATATGGAAAACTATACCTATACACATAACTGAATCACCTTGCTGTACACCTGAAACTCACACAACACTGGAAATCTACTTCAATTACAAAAAAAAAAAGTGCTTCCCAAAGCAGTTGCCCCAGAGCTCCAGAATCAGACACATGGAGCACAGATGAACTATTCCAAAGCTAGAGTCAAACACAGGCAACCCATACTCTGAAACTAAAACACTCAAGCCAGTCTGTATACAAGCCAACCACATGAGTGAGAAAAATAAGTCCTTGTTGTCAGCCACTGAGTATAGGGATGATTTGTTATGCAGCATCAGCTGACTAAGACGCCCAAAATTAAGTACCCTAAACTGTATGCTCATCTTTATTATATGTCCACTTTTGTGGGGAGATTTTTGTGGGTTTCATGGTGGCTCCGATAGTAAAGAATCTGCCTGCAAAGCAGGAGACCCGGGTCTGATCCCTGGGTCAGGTAGATCGTCTGGAGAAGGGAATGGCTATGCACTCCAGTATTCTCGCCTGGAGAACTCCATGGTCAGGAGTCTGGCAGGCTATAGCGTGTGGGGTCACAAAGAGCTGGACACAACTGGGCACTAACACTTTCACTTTTGGCAAATTCTCAGAGACCAGGGACTCCTAAAATACTGAGCCACAGATGTACTTGAAAATTCTCTGCATTCTCAATGGAACCTGAGGCTTTGGGACTGCAGCTGAACGAATCTCCCCTGTCCCTCCCTGCCTCTTAGAATGCAAATGTTTATTTGAGCCTTAAACTTTAAGGGGTCCAGATTGAATATGCTATGTAAGTTCCAAGAAGAGGGTCTGGGAGATGGTCTTAAGACTTATTTTCAACTCCTGGAACTCTTAAGTATTACAAGATACGAAATAAATAAGCAGAAGAAAAAAAGGAGTGGGAGAAAAGGACATGGAGGCATTTTATAAGGTGTTCCTCCTCTTGTACCTTACAACTTACCCATTTCTCACCCCAGTGGAAAGAAATTTCTCTGCACCGCCATGAAATAAATAAGCATAAACAACACAACGTTTGGCTAGATGTGAAAAATGAAAAACAGCAGGCTGTGTTGGCTTCTATATAAAGAAATATACAGAATCTATATTCAACACCTCGATCGGGAAAACGATGCTCGCAGGTCACAGGACATTAATTTTTTAAAAAAACCATTAGGCAACATTTTTAGGAATTTGTGAAGACACAACTGACGTTGCTTTTGGCCCGCAGGCTGTGAAGTAACAACTCCAAGGACCGTTGGTAGGCAGCAGCAAGGCCCCCTAGGAGGATGTGAAATGAGCCAGCTAAGATTTCATTTGTTTGACGTCACTGCTCATATATTATCCTGAGTTGGAGGCCAAACAAGCCAATCTGGGAACCATCCATTTTCCCCGTGTTGGCCGCATCCCCTTGGCTGTTATCGGCTGAGTATTTCCACACGGATGGTTGGGTTCTGCCCAGTCAGGCAGACGCAACTGGACTTGAATGGGGTCCAGCTGGCAGGATTTCTGACTGCCTGATGCTTTCAAGGAGAGCAGAATTCAAATGGTGACTCCTGAAGTGATAGGAGGGGAGGGGGAAAAGGGCAGACGTATTTGCATCTGTAACCCAGGGCTACACGGGGATTGGAGGAGGGCCTTCGTGGGTAGTGCCAAAGGGGTAGAGGGGCTCCTCCTCCTGCTCAGCCCCCCAGGACAGAATACCCTCTGTCTTTGGGGGTTTTAGTAGTTTTTTTTTTTGGTCATTATTATCAAATAGCCTGGGTTTGGATCCCAGATACACCACTTCTTTGCTGCGCACCATATAGGGCATTACTTGACCCCTCTGTACTTCTGGAACTTTGTTGCAGAGTGAGGACAATACGCCTTGACAATTAAATTAGCTGGGGAGGTACGCAGCACAGTGCGGAGGTTAGGAACGCGGGCTCTGGAGCTTCTGGTTGGGTTTGAATCCCAGCTCTACCACGCACTCGCTGTGCAGCCTAGGGCAACTTATGTAACCTCTCTGTGCTTCAGTTTCCTCTAATGTGATAATAGTCCTTACCTTGGAGGCTTGTAAGGTAAGCCTCGGAGGCTAGCCCCGCATGCTCCACTCGTCCTTAGATGTCTGGCTCCTGTTATACTCACTTCCCTCGGCTAGACTCACGTGAGGCACAAAGACCAGATCTGTTCAGCCCCCTGCAGGCTTGCCTTCAGCACACCACTGAGACTTTCTTCAGGCGGGTTTCCCTCAACAGTCTGAAGCTGGACCTCTCTAGAGGATGGAGCCAGGAGGTGTGCAGAGAGGAAGGGTAAGATGGTCCATTTACTGGAGTAGTAGTCTGGAGGGAAGACAGTGAGGAGACAAGCTTTTCTAGCCTGGAGGAGAGCACTACAAGATGCTATTTTTTCTATTCTGGCTTAAGATATAGCACACAGTAAGCATTCGATACGTGTAGGATGATGGAAGGGGTGGATGGATGGATAACGGAGGCATGGATAGGTGGGTGGATGAGACAGATGGATGGATGAATGCGACAGATGGATGGATGCATGCATGGCCGGCCGGCTGAATGAATGATATATAATGTATCATTAATAGTATCCATAGTTAGTGCAGACTAACTAATTAATAGTATCCATAGTTAGTGCAGACTCCACAGGCTAAAGCTATACCCCAACAATACTATCCTAACTTCAGATGCCAGCTGCAAAGTTAGGGATCCCCAGGTCACCTCATTTCTGACCAACTGACTACAAAGGTAGGATCCCCAGTGTGCGTGCATGCTAAGTCACTTCAGTCATGTCTGACTCTTTGAAACCCCATGGACTGCAGCCTACCAGGCTCCTCTGTCCATAGGATTCTCCAGGCAAGAATACTGGAGTGGCTTGCCATGCCTTACTCGCATGCCTTCCCAACCCAGGGATTGAACCTGCATATCCTGTGGCTCCTGCACTGCAGGCAGATTCTTGACCACTGAGCTACCAGGGAAGCCGGGGGACCCCACTACCTCCCTCAAATGTGGTAATTCACTGGAACTCAGGAAAGTGCTGTGCTTACGACTAGAGTCTCATCATTAAGGATACAAATTTGGACCAGTCAAATGAAGACACACATATAATGTGAGAGGCCGAACTGTGTACCCCTCAGATTCCTACACTGAAGCTCTAACCGCCCCAGAACCTCAGGGCGGGACCATGTTTGGAGACAGGACCTTTGAAGAGGTGGTTAAGGGAAAACAGGCCTGAAGGCATGTTGATGTGCTTGCCAACCAGGAAGCTCAACCCAGCCTCCAAGCCCAGCTTTCACTGGGGTTTTGTTATGTAGGCATGGTTGACTAAATCATCAGGCTGATCTCACCTGGCTCAGAGCCTCAATGCTCTAACCCCGTGGTCAGCCTTTCCAGCCTGGCCGGACCCCTGCCCCCCGCTGCTGAAACTATCTAGGGGCCCATCCTGAACCACCTCAGTAGCACAAGCACTCAGGCTGCTCCTGGGGGCCCACCAGGGTTAACAGAGTCTCATCATTTGGGACATTCCAAGAGTTTAGAGGCTCTGCCTCAGGAACCAGGGATGAGAAACAGCCACATTCTTTATCTGACAACATACAAATATATGTGCGTGATATATATGTTATATATGTGTGTGTTCTATTTAATACATTTAATTGTTCTAATTACATAGTGTATATATATATATATGTGAAATATATGTTCTGTTTTTGTAGACATGTACACACTACTATATATAAAATAGATAACTAATAAGGACATACTGTATAGCTCAGGGAACTCTACACAATACTCTGTAACAGAATCTAAAAAAGAGTAGACACATGTGTATGTGTAACTGATTCACTTTGTTATACACCTGAAACTAACACAATGTTGTAAATCAACTGTACTTCAATTCAGAAAGGCAAAACAGCGTTCAGCAAGATTACATCTAGGAAGCGCCCAGCACAATCCCTGGCACAGGTGGGCACACAACAGGTGTTATGGACATGGTTGTGTCCAGACCTTGAACACACGAGAGGTCAACAAACTTTTAATTCTCACCACATCTACTCTTCTGGCTACAAGATGGGGGAAGACATAAGCGGGAATCTTTTCAAAAAGCTCACAGCCTTGACCGTGAACAAAGAAAGACCATGGGAACAAAAATCAAAAGAAACCATCTATAATTGCATGAGTTGGGGTGCTCCCCGTGGAGAAAGACATACCAACCAAATCAGCTTTTTTAAATGCATTCCTTCACTATGAAGAACGGGATGGCGGTTCCTTTAAAAACTAAAAATGAGCTACCGAACGACCCTGCAATCCCACTCCTGGGTATATATCCAGGGACAAACATGATCCAAAAGGGTATATGCATGCCAGTGTTCACTGCAGTACCGTTTACAATAGCCAAGACATGGAAGCAACCTAAATGCCCAGAGAGAGGAGTGGATAAAGAGGATGTGGCACATGCATGCAATGAATGCTATTCAGCCATCGAATAAAACAAAGCCATTTGCAGCAGATGTCCCTTATATGTAGAATCCAGAAAGAAATGATACAAGTGAACTTACAAAACCAAAAGAGACTCACAGACTTAGAGAAGGAACTTACAGCTGTTGTGGGGCAGCCTGGGGGAAGAGGGTGGTTAGGGAGTTTGGGATGGACATGTACACTCTTGCTATACTCAAAATGGATAACCAACAAGAACCTACTGCACAGCACATGGAACTCTGCTCGATGTTAGGTGGCAGCCCGGAAGGGAGAGGAGTTTAGGGGAAAATGGATACATGCATGTGTATGTCTGAGTACCTTTGGTGTTCACTTGAAACTGTCATAACATTGTTAATCAGCTATACTCTGATATAAAAGAAAAAGTTTTTTTAAATGCATACCTTGGCCCATAAAATGCAAGAATCCATTTTTGTTTTAAGCTGTCAGTGTAGTGGTTAGGAATGGGAGACAGAACGTCTTCAGGTCTGGTTTGATCAAGGGTTATCAACACTATTAAGCCAGCCTCTTCCAATAACAAATGACTTGTCATGTTTGCTGCCTTTACAGTTCTGACACGAAATTCACAGATAACATAATCCACCTATCACATAGTTTAAGAGAAAACCAATACTGTGACATTTTACTGTGTTTCTGTTACACTTTGGGAAACTGGTTTCGGATTTGGTGTTGACATGTAATGCATTCCCTGGTAGCTCAGATAGTAAAGAATCAGTCTGTAATGCAGGAGACCCAAGTTTGATCCCTGGCATGGAAGATCCCCTGGAGAAGGCAATGGCTACCCTCCCCAGTATTCTTCCCTGGAGAATTCCATGGACAGAGGAGCCTGGTGGTCCATGGGGTCACAAAGAGCTGGAATGACTAACATTTTCACTTTTTTCTTTTGTAATGGACTATAATTTTCCTATTTTAAAACAATGGAAACTAGGACTTCCGGTTCAGGGAAGATCAAAGAGATCTATTTTTCCCCATACCTCCCACCGGGTACAACCGGAAACCCCGGATGTTACATGTGAAACAAACCGAAGGCTTTGAAAGGTAAAGAGAAGAAGGAAGAGCAGCTAGGCGCTAGGGCCCTCAGCACTCGGGGAAGGACACTGGGGAGTGGCCTTGAGGTGGCTGAGACCTGGGACCCTTTACTGCAGTGCCTGTTCCTGGACAAACTTCTCCTTGAGCAACAGAAGACAAAGAAACTCCAAAGGACTAAAAATAACTGTACCCATTCCCAGCTGGTATAACTAGGAACAATAAGATACCAAAAAGGCCACAAACCAAATGCCATTTCTGAGGTGCCAGGGGCAAAAATCAGGTACTGCCCATGATCCCTGCCCCCTGCCCCCTGCACACGGCACCACTGAGGGGGTGGGAAGACCACCTAAGCCAACCACCAACCACCCCCACTCTCACCTCGTTTAAGGAACCAGCCCGCCCTCCTCGGGGAGCAACCAGGGGCACCGATTTCTTGTTCTCGGTTCCCTCCTGCTGTAGCGGGAGCCGCAATAAAGCTTTGCCTGAATGTCTCATCTGGCTTCTCATCAAGCTCTATTGATTAAAGAGTCCAAGAACCTGGGTTGCTAACAGCCTGAGATTTCTCTCAGCCTCATATACCCCAGAGTTGGAGCTGAGGAAGCTGGCAACCCCAAAATACCAAGTGCAGACAGAAGGGAACCAAAAAAAAAAAAAACACAAAACCTAAAAAATCCTGCTCTTTGTAGACAAAGAGTCAGGAAAGAGACAGCCTCACAAGACAGAAGACTTTTAGGTAATAATCGCTCTAATGTATCCAAACACAGGAACATCCGTAGACCCAACACACTAGCAGAGACCAAGGAGGTGGGGAGTGTTGGACTTCCACTTCCTGAAGATTCCTGAGGGGGCCTCAACACTCCCACTGGGATGGGATCAGAGGACCCAAGAAGCCAGGACTTTCATCCCACCACCACCAATCAGCCCCTCCCTGGATCCCCACTTCCGGTTGGCCGTACTGAAGAGTCCCGCCCACTCTCCGTGGCAGTGACGTCAGAGGAAGCCGAATGAAGAGTCAGCAATTTCGTCATTGCCGAGTGCTAATAAGGCCATCCCCAGCCGAAGCGAGTTACGGGAGCCATAACTCCCCTCTTAGGAGCTATAAGCGCCCTCCTCTCCTCGGTATCAACAGCAGGAGACCTGGGCTTCTCCCTCCTTTGGCAGAACAAGGTCAGAACAAGCCAACTAAGGGGTTTCCCTGGCAACCCAGTGGTTAGGACTCTGCGTTCCCAGTGCAGGGGGTACAGATTCCATCTCTGGTTAGGGAACTAAGATCCCCCATGCCACACAAAGTAGCCAAGGAAAAAAAAAAAAAAAGCCAACGAAAACCAAAAGTTTAAATAAGATTCTGTCTCATAATTCTGTCCAGGTTTTCCAGGCAAAAATCATTGTCATTGCAAGAGCCAGAAAGATCTCAAACTGAATGAAAAAAAAAATAAGTAAAATAAAGATAATCCATAGATGTCAACACCAAGATGAGAGAGAACGTTAGAATTATCTCACAAAGACTAGCAAGAAACCATGATGAAAAGGCTTCAATGAGCAATTAGGAACATGCTTGGAAACAAGTGAAAAAATAGAACCTCCTCGGCAAAGAAATGGGACATCTCAGCAAAGAAGCAGGACATACTAACAGAAAACAGATGGACATTTTAGAATTTAAAAGTAGAGTAACTGATATAAGAACCTCGGTGGATTGGTTAACAGCTGAATGGAGGGACAGAGGGGAAAAAAATCAGTGAACTGAAATATAATGTGATAGAAATGATCTGAATAACAAAGACACATTAGACTGGAAAAAAAAAAACAAAAACAGATTCCTGACCTATGGAGCTCTATAATAAGATATCTAACATTTGCGTCATCAGAGTCCAGGAAGAGAGGAGAGACAGAGGGCGGGTTTGAAAACATACTCAAAGAAATCATAGCTGAAACTTCCCATACTTGTCAAAATACATACACATCCAGACTCAAGAAGCGGAGTGAACCAAAGACACACCATACTTGAATTTCTCAAAACTAACAGCTAAGTAAGAAACTTGAGAGCAGCCAGAGAAGATGTTTGTGAGATCCATGCATGCGGCACGTGAGGGAGTTGTTTTACTCATCCTTGCTTGTATAGTATTCTGTCTCATGAAAACACAATTTGGTGACCCACTCTACTATTGAGAAGAAAGCTGCTGCAAGCATCCTTAAACAGATCTTTGATGAACATATGTAGGCATTTCTCTCGGGTATATACGTTCAAATGTAATTGTTAGATCATAGGGTAGGTGTAGGTGTTCAGCCTCAATAAAAAGTGCCAGGCTGTTTTCCAAAGAGTTCCAGTGGGTCCAGATCTTTATGACCACTAAGGACATTGGACAACTTTCCAACCTCCTCCTAGCGGATGGGGGCCGGGAGGTGGGGGTCGTGCCGCCTGCACTGAGCAGTCTCTGGCAAGCGTGTCCTGGCTTGCTCCCTATTTTCCTCTCTTCCAAGCTCCCTCTGTGTTGGCTTCATGTTCAGATAGGTCCTCTGTAGTGGTCAGATAGCTGGCAGCAGCTGGCAGAAAACGAGGCGCTTGCCTCCCCTTCCCCAGTCCCTCCAGACTGAATTGAGGAATTAGTTCGTCTTGTTCCTCACAGAATCCACCCATGAAACCATCAGAGATGGGGAGAGGTACCATACTCTGATTGGCCAGACCTTAGTCACATTGCTCATCCTGGGATGGCAGCTGGGGTCAGCTCCACCTGAAGTTCTTGTAGGAGGAGTGAGGAAGGCAGTTTCCAAGAGGAAAAACGTGGTGCTGATATGAGAAGACTTACTAGGTAGCAAGAATATCACATACCCACTACAAAGGCTAGATGCTAAACTGTGGGACGTAGGCAGAGTTCTCTAGGAGACTGAAAATATGAAAGATTTCAGAATCAGGATCCAAACAGAAGTTAGGAAGCAAATCTTAGAAGATGACATTTATAAGGGATAAATATAAAGCTTTATTCTTAGGTCCTTAAAATTGCACAAGTACAAGATGGATTTTACAAGCGCTCCAGTGACTTAAATATACGGGGTTTTGTTCAGACCAAACTCAATGCAAGTCAAGAGTGCACCATCATGGACGTAAAAGCTAAAGCCTTCCAAGGCCACATTAACAGAAGTATAAGGTCTAAATGAGGGAGGTGATAGAGCATAATAAATTGTGTTCTGGTTCTCCTTAAAAACTGACAGTAAAAGAGAGTATGCAGGCAGATGAAGGGAACTTAAAACCAGTCTTGTGAGATGTGGTTGAATAAAGTACACACTTTTGCTGAAAGGACAGAAACTGGGACCTGGAGGGCAGGGAGACATGATCACCATCTTTAGAGTTGACACTTGTGAGCAAAGATCAGATATGTTCTGAAGGGCCAAAGGACGTAAGCTTAGGGAATCTAGCCATTCCTATGAGGAGGAAGGTACTACCAGCTGTCTAACTAGATACCCCCTAGCTCTGGGTCAAGATTGACTGATCACATTTTAAGAACTGGAAAAGTTGAGCTTTTCCCAAAACGTACCCTGTAGAACTCTAGTGGAAGAGAAGGCAAATCTGCCCAGAAGACACTGGGCACTCAAGTCCTCCTCGCCCTTACAGGAGACAATGAGATCACTGAAGACAGCAACGGCATTCAGTCGAAGAGCCCCCAGCCATGTAGCTTTCATTAAGCCAGTGTTTTCCAAGTGTATTTGAACAAAACTCTTCCTTTTCCTCTTAGCAACATCTGCTATCATCCCTTACGATGAATGCCTTGTGAAACTCAGTTTGAGAAATGCTGGACAACTTGGAGTTTAGAGCTCTAGCTAACCCAGAGCCCCGTCGCCCAGAGCCCCGTCGCTTGGTGAGATAGGCAAGATGAGTAAGGGCTGTGCACGCTGTTTCTCCCTCCCTCCGCCTCCCTGCCTGCCCCTACTCCCTCTCTTTCTGTCTGTCTATGTCCTTCTTTTTCTGTCTCCTGCCAGCAGCAAAATTAAAAGCCCTACCCCACTGCCACATTCTAAATCTTCTCAAACAAGGTTCACAGCTTACTAATAAGTAACAACATAATGTGTCTTTGTCAGTTAGTGATTACTGTGTTACGAACCTCCCCCACCCCCCAAATCAATGCCTCAGAACAAGTGTAGCTGATCAGCTAGATTGGCTGGTGTGAACTGGCCTCCACTGGGATGTTGCATCTGCTCCACTATTCTCCAGCAGGCTGCTGCTGCTGCTGCTAAGTTGCTTCAATCGTGTCTGACTCTGTGCGACCCCACAGACACCAGCCCACCAGGCTCCCCCATCCCTGGGACTCTCCAGGCAAGAACACTGGAGTGGGTTGCCATTTCCTTCTCCAATGCATGAAGGTGAAAAGGGAAAATGAAGTCGCTCAGTCGTGTCCGACTCTTCGCGACCCCATGGACTGCAGCCCACCAGGTTCCTCCGTCCATGGGATTTTCCAGGCAAGAGTGCTGGAGTGGGGCGCCATTGCCTGCTCCACTCCAGCAGGCTAGCTTGGGCTTATCCACATGGCAGCCAGGCAGGGTTCCAGAAGCATGGGAGGAAGCCGCAGGGTGTCTTGAGGCCTGGGGTCAGAACGTGTGCACCATCACTTCGGCCACATTCTGCTGGTCAAAGCAGGTCACAAAGGCAGCCCAGATTCAATGGGAATGGGAGAACAGACTCCACCTCTTGTTGGGGCGGGGAGATTTCTAAGTCTAATGACAAAGGATGTGGGTACAGGGAGGCCATAATTGGGACATTAATGCAATCTTTCCACAGCCAACCCTGAAGGAGAAATTCCATTAGGTTCCTCCTTTGACTGCCATCCAATTCCTGGCACCACAGTTAAAACCTTATCTACTCTTTTATCTTTCTAGTGTGCAAATATTTATTATGCAGGACTCACAAGTGGGGAGAAGCCTAAGGGTACCTCCCAGGCACCAGGTGTTATTGTCAGAGACAGGAAATAATAAGCAGGAATCGAGCGAGTCATAAACACCATGAATAAATGTGATAGACACCACAAATGAGCAGTGTTCACAACGGAGTGGCAGCACAAAGGAGTGTGATGAACTCTGTTCAGTCAAACAGAAGAAGAGATGTGTGAGCTGGGATGAGTGAAGATTTATGTATCTGGGCAGGCCGGGCAAGGAAAGGCATTTGGAGAGGGAATAGCATTGACGAAGGCACGGAGGCTTGAAATAGGATGCCTAGTGCAGAGGAAAGGTGGGAGATGAATCCTGGGACTAGTGATTATAGAGGGACTTGAGGGCCCCATAGAGAAGGTCAGCTTTAT
This sequence comes from Oreotragus oreotragus, assembly GCA_006410675.1. NCBI lineage: Eukaryota > Metazoa > Chordata > Mammalia > Artiodactyla > Bovidae > Oreotragus > Oreotragus oreotragus. Next base: position 206,629 of record SJYX01017768.1, read on the forward strand.
CCTTGGGGCCCTCGGAAGAGGCTGGGGGAGGGTCCAAAGCAGGAGGGTGACCTGGGGAGACTGGAGCTCCAGGAGGAGGACTTGGGAAGCTGGGTGGAGAAGAGGGCAGATAGGAGCCCGGTGAGGGAGAGGATGAGTTCTGTTTGGGACCCCTCGAGTTTAAGATGCTGACAGGGCAGCGGGTGGGGATGGATCACTTCCCAGATCCAAATGCAGAAGAGACTTGGAGCGCTGAAGCCAGAAGGGGGCCCATGGAAAAGCATCCCATCCATCCTCTCCAGGATTTTCTCACTTTTCCCAATCTCTCCATTTGCATTTCTCTCTTCCCACACAGACGCCCTGGCAACCAAAGCCCCAGTCTTTCCCTGCACTGGGAGGGGAGTCAATTAAAAAATATTCCATGGTGGTGGTGGGCGGGTGAGGATCTGCTTTCTGATAGTCTCTAAACAAGTGGCAGAGCCTCAGACCCCAGCCACATCTCCTCCCCGCCCCCACCCCACACACACACACAAGTGCACACCATCTCCCACGGTCCGGGGCCAGCGTTTCGACATCTCTGCACTGATCTGTGTTTTGCTCTCAAGGCCATCTGTCGCTGACTCTGCTATAAATCTTGTTGTGTTTCTTTGCCATATGGTGTAATTAATTACTTCAAGGCACCCAGGACCCCCCCGGCTCCTCGGGCGGGGGGGGCCAGCCAGCTCAGCGAGGAGCGATTTGCAGTGATGGGGCAGGGTCTGGCTACTGTACCCCGTCGCCCAGCTCCCACGGCAGGATCCGAGTTGGCTGAAACCCTGCTCCTTGTGGCAGCATCTGACAGCAGCTTGGCGGTGGCAGGGCTCTAGCTGCGACACGGTGGCATTTACAGAGAGTAAGGCCACACGCTATCTATTGCCACAGACGGCTGTGCATGCCTATTAACTGAACCGGGACCCTCAACATCATTTATCTCTGTCATTTAGCGGCTAGGTGGAGAACAGTCTGTCTTTTCCACATGGGTGGGCGGTTTTGGGGACTTCCACATCTTTGCAAGATAGCTGTTGCAGGATGGGGCGGGGGGCGGTTGGATATTAAACACAGCCATGGGAAGCTAGGACACTGAGTCCCTCCCCAAGATTTAGCCTCCATATCTGCAAACGAGGAGAACTGGAAGAGCACTCTGTTCCCTGGCGGCTCTAGCACGCCGAGTCCTTCGTTCAACCAATCAATATTCAGTCAACAACCAGCCCTGTGTAAGTGCTGGGGACACAGCTCTGATGAGGCAGACATGGCCCCGTTCTCACGGAGCTTGCTCCTACAGTGGGAGAAGCACACACATGAAATATACATGTAAATAGACCACATAATCTCAAGGGGCAGCCAATGAGGTGAGGGACTGAATCAAGGCGCAGAGTTAGAAAACATCAGGGTCATCATCTTCAGAGTGAGGAATCATGGAAGGCTTCTTTGAGGAGGTGATTTTTGTTGTTGTTAAACAGCTGTACGGAGATATAATTCACATACCACAGCTTTTACTCTTGCAAAGTGTACAATTCAAGGGTTTCATTTAAATGTATTTGCAAGTGAAAATGGTGGGGGATAGAAAGGGAAGCACTCCCAGTGTGTCTGTGCCCAGCCAGGGCTGGGGGTAGTCAGCCTGCTGCTGTCACGGCCGCCATGAGGCNGGGGGGGGCCAGCCAGCTCAGCGAGGAGCGATTTGCAGTGATGGGGCAGGGTCTGGCTACTGTACCCCGTCGCCCAGCTCCCACGGCAGGATCCGAGTTGGCTGAAACCCTGCTCCTTGTGGCAGCATCTGACAGCAGCTTGGCGGTGGCAGGGCTCTAGCTGCGACACGGTGGCATTTACAGAGAGTAAGGCCACACGCTATCTATTGCCACAGACGGCTGTGCATGCCTATTAACTGAACCGGGACCCTCAACATCATTTATCTCTGTCATTTAGCGGCTAGGTGGAGAACAGTCTGTCTTTTCCACATGGGTGGGCGGTTTTGGGGACTTCCACATCTTTGCAAGATAGCTGTTGCAGGATGGGGCGGGGGGCGGTTGGATATTAAACACAGCCATGGGAAGCTAGGACACTGAGTCCCTCCCCAAGATTTAGCCTCCATATCTGCAAACGAGGAGAACTGGAAGAGCACTCTGTTCCCTGGCGGCTCTAGCACGCCGAGTCCTTCGTTCAACCAATCAATATTCAGTCAACAACCAGCCCTGTGTAAGTGCTGGGGACACAGCTCTGATGAGGCAGACATGGCCCCGTTCTCACGGAGCTTGCTCCTACAGTGGGAGAAGCACACACATGAAATATACATGTAAATAGACCACATAATCTCAAGGGGCAGCCAATGAGGTGAGGGACTGAATCAAGGCGCAGAGTTAGAAAACATCAGGGTCATCATCTTCAGAGTGAGGAATCATGGAAGGCTTCTTTGAGGAGGTGATTTTTGTTGTTGTTAAACAGCTGTACGGAGATATAATTCACATACCACAGCTTTTACTCTTGCAAAGTGTACAATTCAAGGGTTTCATTTAAATGTATTTGCAAGTGAAAATGGTGGGGGATAGAAAGGGAAGCACTCCCAGTGTGTCTGTGCCCAGCCAGGGCTGGGGGTAGTCAGCCTGCTGCTGTCACGGCCGCCATGAGGCGGAGTTGGCTGTCAGCTTTGGAACAGAGCTTGGGGGAGGACGGTGGGGTCTCCCAACAGTGGAAAGACAGGGGCTTTGCCTTCTCAGGTTTCCTGGACACTGTGCGGAGGCAAGGGCGAGGCCTGGAGCGGCAGTAGCCTTCTATTCAGAGAGGCTGCCTGGGAGGGCAGCGCCAAGACGGCGGATGGTGGTCCGCCCCGCAGAGGGCGGGCTTGGGAAGAGCGGCCGGGACTTGTGAGGGGAGCGGAGCCCTGGTCTGGCTAGATACCTTTTCTTACACTCCAGTTTTTTTTGTTTTTTTTTTTTTCATTTTTTCAAATTAGAGGCGGCAAAAGGACTCCTTTCCATAGACCAAGGGAGAAAGCTGTGGGGTGGGCTGTGGCCCTCGGCTGTGAAGCCCACACTCTCCGGGGAAGCCTGTTTTCTGGGAGGGAGGATGGGAGCTGTGGCTGAGGCAGCCTCTGTCCTTGGAGCCGGAGGCCCCCGGAGCGGCCGGGCTGTGGCTCCCGTGGGCAGCCTGCAGGTGAGGGGCCTGTGGCTCTTGGTTCGGTCGGGCAGGCTGTGAGAGTGGGACGTGTTGGGAGAGCAGTGTTCTGGGCACACGTGTGTGTAAAGGCAACTCCCAAAAGAAATCTTACACTTAGCATTCACTTCCCTTTCTCCCCTTCCCCCTACCCACCAGCAACCACTAAGCTACTTTCTGTCTCTATGGATTTGCTTAGACATGTACTCTGAGTGGAACTGTGCCATATGTGGTCTTCTGTGAATGGTCTCTTTCACTAAGCACAGTGTTTTCAAGTTTTATCCACATTGTAGCATGCATCAGCATGTCACTCCTTTTTCTTGCCAAATAATATTCCATTGTATGGATACAACATGTTTCGCTTATCCCTTCATCAGCTGATGCATAGTTGGGTTGTTTCCACTTTTTAGCCATTGTGAATAATGCTGCTAAGAACATTCCTCTCTAAGTTTTTGTGTGGGCATGTTTTTATTTGTTAAAGAGGTGATGCTGAACCTGAGATATGACTGGGGAAGAAAGAGCCAGTCATGCCGAAAGCTAAGAGAAGATTGTTCTTGGCTGAAGGGACAACACAGGCAAAGGTCCAGAAATGGATGGGCTCCTGGATCCTTTATGTGTATCCAGGGCTTTGGAGGAGTTCAAAAAGCATCTTACGTGAACTACACAAATCCCACTTTCTACACACCTGTGTCTGACCTCTTTGTGAGCTGTGTAAGCTGTGGTTACTCAGTCTGAGGGTCACGGTTGGCTCAGAGGAGAATTCCTTGGACTGGGTAAATTGGGCTGATTTCCAAGGCGCCAAAATTTGGGGGGCGTGTAGGTATTGTGGGCGGAGGCAGTTGCCTGGGTCGACTGAGAGTGAGTGGCAGCACCTTGTGGAGCTCAAGGGACTGGAGTGACAGATCCTGGGCACGGTCATGCCTGCACACAACTACCCCCCAACTGCCACACAACCTAGCCGGTTGCCTGGCAGCAGATCTCTCCGCTCCTGTATCTCCCCAGCCACCAGTGAGATCTTTTCCCCTAATGGGTCTTTGTGTTGGTTTTCCCCTCCGCAGTGTTACTGAGCTATGACTGACATGTGATGTCATATAACCTTAAGATGCACGACATATTGATCTGACACATTTATATATCACAAAATGAAGACTGCATGGTGTTAGCAAACACCTCCACCAGGTCACGTAACTGCCATTTCTTTTTCTGTGGTGAGAACATTCAGGATCTACTCTCTTAGCAATTTTCAAGTATGTAACACTTTCAAGTATATAACAGTCCTATTGACTATAATCATCATGTCTTTGTTTTCAATCTGGCTTCACCTCGATCAATCCAGCACTAGTTGCAAGGGGCTCAGCTCACGTGGGCTTAGATGTCCCATGAGAAGGTCCAGGGAGGGCAGTACGGGTGGGGGGTGGGGGTGGGGGTTGGTCTTACAGGAGGTGCCAAGACAGCTGTGCATGCATGCTAAGTCATTCAGTTGTGTCCGACTCTTTGTAGACCCCATGGGCTATACCCCACCAGGCTCCTCTGTCCAGCAGATTTCCCAGGCAAGTCACTGGAGTAGGTTGCCAGTGTTGCCCCCACTCTAGGGGATCTTCCTGACACAGGGACTGAACCCACGTCTCTCATGTCTCCTGCATTGGCAGGTGCATTCTTTACCACAGGAGGATAAATCTGCCCACTTGGCAGTGAAAGAAGATAGGGTATGTAGAAAGATTCATGCAGTTCACATAAGATGCCTTTTGAATTCCTCCAAAGCCTAACATACAAAGCATCCTGGTCTCATTCACACGTCTGCATTCGGGTGGCGTATTAAGCCCGGCGGAAGGGTCCGAGATGGCCCCACTCAAAGTCTGGCAGTTGATGCTGTCTAATGGGTCACCTCTGATTTCCTCCATTGACATCTCATCCACTGGTAGGCAAGTCTGCACAGCCTAGTGGTCCCAGTGACCCCAGAGGGTGAGAGGAAGACCTAATCTCAGGGCACACAACATCACTGGTGCCACATTCTGGTGGTCAAAGAAAGTCACAGATTCAAGAGGGTGCAGAAAAATAACACTCCACATCCTGAGAACAACAACAGCACAGAGCAAAGGAGTGTGGACCCAGGGAGATGGGCCCCTTTGGGGGTTATAATTATTTTTACTTTTTAATAATATTTTAAAAATATTTATTTGGCTGCACGTGGGATCGTCCATCTTCATTATGGCATGAAATCTTAGTTGCAGCATGCGGGATCTAGTTCCCCGACTAGGGATCGAACCCAGACCCCTCCCCTCCACACACACACACACACACACACACACACACACACACACACATACAATGGGAACACAGAGTCCTAGCCACTGGACGATCAGGGAATCCCTGGGGGCTATTACTATACTGGTCTAACCCCCAAGGAGTTAACCTACTGTGAGGTGGACGGCTGGGATGTGGTCCCCTCCCCACCCCAATGCTCCTCCCGGTCCCAGAACTCTCATTTCTGCCAAGCTCTCAGATGCACTCCTGGCGGCAACAGGGCAGCCAGCGGGAACCAAATCTCAGCAGGACGTAGCTGCGCTGACAGAGCTCCTGAGAGAAGGGAACTGCCCTCCCGGGCTTGGCTCGGGGCCGGGGCTCAGAGGAAAGGTCACCCGCTCCCACTGGCAGGAGGGCTGAGTCAAATAGCTGTTAAACCAAACAAACTAATACCCACCTCTACCAACGCCCACGCAGGTGTGACTGATTCTTTCCTTGAGAGAGAACAGACTGCTGCTATTTGACACTCTGACCGCCGCAGCATGGATACTAAAAATAACACCCACAAGAGGAGTCTCGTAAGCTTACTGTCCTACTGTTCTTTGCACTCCCGGCAACGCGTGCCGTGGACACAAAGATGAGGCAGGGAGGAGAACTGGAGACAAGAGCAGGTGAGTCACAAGTCTTCAGAAACTTACAGAGCTTACTTATATTCATTCTAGAAATCCATCTGTTGATACCATTCCATCCACCCACCCACCCATCCGTTCACCCACCTAACCATCCATCCTTCCACCCATCCAGTTACCCATTCATCCATCTATTCACTTACTTATTCATTCACCTATCCACACACCTACCCATCCACCCACCTACCTATCCATCCTTTCACCTACCCACCCACCTATCCATCCATCCATTCACCCACCACCTATCCACACACCCATCTACTCATCCATCCACCCACCCACCCATCTACCCACCTACCTATCCACCCATCCATCCGTCTTCCCACCCTTCCAACCATCCACTCATTTACTCACCTACCCATCCATCCATCCATTCAATACTTATTGAGTGCCTTCTATGGACCCAGGACCATGCCAGGAATTCACTGGTATCCAGAGCAGGATTTAGGCAACAGCAATGTAAACAAAGCAATACATAGCAGATTTGCTCTTTAGACAGGCACAGTATGCCACTGCCCAGTTCATTTCGGTTCAGTTGTGTCCAACTCCTTGTGACCCCATGAACTGCAGCATGCCAGGCATCACTGTCCATCACCAACACCCGGAGTTTACCCAAGCCCATGTCCATTGAGTCAGTGATGCCATCCAACCGTCTCATCCTCTGTCGTCCCCTTCTCCTCCTGCCCTTGACCTTTCCCAGCATCTAGGGGATGCAATTTGAACACTTCTATTGGGTCAGGCACTGCTATAAGCACAGGATGATTACGTTCTAATTTAATTCTCATTACTGNCCATGTCCATTGAGTCAGTGATGCCATCCAACCGTCTCATCCTCTGTCGTCCCCTTCTCCTCCTGCCCTTGACCTTTCCCAGCATCTAGGGGATGCAATTTGAACACTTCTATTGGGTCAGGCACTGCTATAAGCACAGGATGATTACGTTCTAATTTAATTCTCATTACTGCTTTATGAGGTTGTTATTCTTAGCATTCCTGTTCCACAGAATGGCAAACAGAGATGCAGAGAGTAAGGTGACTTGCCCAAGGTCACACAGCTGGCAAGTGGCAGAACTGGGGTTGGAACCCGAGTGTTTGCCCTGGTCACAGCAGAGCATCAGGGTGGGAGACCTCTGCACCCAGGACTTTCTGCCCTCACTTGTCCCGGGCCTTGGAGCCACAGCAAGGCCACGGTGCATGGGGTTTCCCTGCACAGTCCCCCAGTGCACCTGCTCTTGGTCTGATGACCCATGACACTGGGACTGGAGTAAACAGCAACCCAGCTTGTCTCCACCAGACTCCAGCCCAGCCATGCTCCCAGCTGGGTTGCTATCCCGTCACCCAGGGAGTCACAGCCATCAGCTCAGGCCCTCCATGGCCATCAGCACATGGTCACCGGCCATAGTCTCAGAAAACATTTTGGGGAAATAAACAGAGCTGGAATTTCCAACAAAGGAGGGGTGGCCATTACTGGGGCTCCTCAGAGAATCTGACCGCCATCCTGCATTGAGTGTCCACCTGCCACAGGCTGGCTGAGGGATCCTGAGCAAGTCCAGCCTCTCCCTGGACCTCTGCTCCCCGCTGCCAAGGGGCTCGGGGCCTGTGGACTCATCCATCCAGATGTTTTTGAAAACCAACCATGTGCCAGGTCTCATGTCCCTGGGGGAGTAACTGAGCTTGGAGCTACAGTTACAAGAGAAAAAGTCCAAGGTGTCCTTGGAATGCAAAAGGGGCCAGCTTGACCTAGATTAAAGGCCAAGGAGGACTCCCTGGGGAAGTGACATTTCAGCTGAGGCTTTAAGGATGAAAAGAAGCAAACTTGGTAAAGGGAAAAGGGGGATTCTAGGTGGAAGAACCAGCATCTGCAAAGTTCCTGATCTGAGAAAAAGTTGTGGACCTGGGAAGCTGCCAGAAGGGCTGGACCTTGGATTGAGAGGAGTACAGGGCAGGAGAAACACGGGGAGGTAGGGAGGTCTTCGAGACAACATTGGGATTGGCGTCCTGGAGGGGAGATGTGGGGCCGGAAATTCTGCGGCGGGGAGGGGGCACAAATCCATAGACAGACTCTGTAGATCCACAGAGGGAGGTCAGGTGGAACACTGGGGCTTCAGAATTAATCTTGACCTATTTCGCAATATTGCTGAGAGTCTATTATGTAAGAGAGTATGGGTTAGTGACTAAGAAGACAGGCGCTAACAGCTTTAACTGGAGCCTGGAAATTCTCACTACAGGAGGGCAGGGCATGGAACTTCATATGAGCAACTGCAATGCCTTTCCCATTGGTTTGAGCATCCTGTGGACCCTAGGACTCAGCCTGCAGTTAGAGAACTCTGTCAACTGCAGGTAGCAGAAAACTGGGATCTCAGAAAAGGGGATTTATTGGTGTCTGTCTTTGAACAGCCCAGAGGAAGACCTTCAGGTGTGGCTTGACCTAAAGGCTCAAGTGACGTCACCAGGATCCAGTTTCTCTCTCTCCACTTAGCTCTACTTCCTTGTGGCTCTACAGTATAGCTTCTTCATCAAAAATGATGTTAGTTCTGCATTCCACTCTTCATCCCCTCCAACAGCATCAGAAAAGATGCTCCAGGCTCTTCTCATAGACCTCAAGTCAAGTAACAAACTCCAATTGGGCATGTACCTGGACCAATCAGCAGCCAGGGAGACAGGATATGCTAATCGACTGAACTTAGGTCACCTGCTCCACTGTGGCATCCATGGGATGGGGTCGTTCAAAGTCCAGAGAATGAGTGTGGGTAAGGGGGTGGGGCCCCTGGGGCACATAAAATGAGGAGGTAATAAAGAGTGATGAGAAAAACCACCATGTACATCACATGAAGGGGTCCGCCATCCCTCAAGGTGAGAACCTTCTGGGCCTTCCTGAGCAGTGGAAAAGAGTTGTTTCAAATTATTTGAGATAAGGGTGATTTCACTGCCAAAGGTCCAGGCTAGGAGTCAACGGGAAGATGAGGGAAAGAGTTGGGGAAAGGTACAGACACCAGAAATCAGAGGGCTGGGGGAAAGCAGGGGGCTCTTTGCAAGCACCGAGCTCTGAGTGCACCGACATGCCAAGGACCCCACAGGTCACAGAGGGAGTGCGGACACTGGCCCAGGCTGCAGGGGGGGGACACGCGTGCTCCATCCACCTCCCCCCACTCCACTCATCTGAGTGGGGAGTTTCTCTCCATCGCCTGCCAGTATACAGGGGTCTCCTATGGATCTGAACTGTCTGAGGGTTGGGTCTCCCTCTGCGGGTGCTGTGGGCTGACGGAGCAAAGAAGCACGAGTGCAAACGCCATCCATCACCTACAGGGCTGGTGCTACGACAGGGTCCCTGGGGACCCACGGGCTTCCTTCCTCACCATCCAGCCCTAGACTCACGAACCTGGCATTTCCTGAGCAGCAGCCACACCCCCAGACCTCCTTCCATTCTGGGCACTTGCCTTTTTAAAGTCCCCTCCTTCCCAAACCTCTGTGCTCTCAGGGTGACCAGACGTCCTGGCTGGCTTGCAGCCTTGGTTTACGTCTGCATCCCTGTGTAATTACAATGGTGCCCCCTTTCATTCTCCAAGTGCCCTGGTTTGGATGATAAATTACAGTCACTCTGTACTTCACTCCAAAATCCCTGTGCACATCCTCTCTCACAACAACCCCGCTGGTCCTGAGAGCTGTCCAAACCTGAATCCAGATTGTCAGCAGCCAAAAAAATCCATTCCCTCCCCACGAGTACAAAGGGGTCTTAGTGCTGCACAACTGCAGACACCAGCCTCTCCGGGTCTGTTTACAACCAGGCTTGGGAAGGGGACCCTCCCGTTGGGACAGGTAGCCTGATGACTTTTAAAGGTACAAAGAAAAGAGAATCCACATCAAAACAGTCTCAGTCCCAAAGGGTTTCCTGCCTCCACCCCCTCCACGTTCCTGTCCCCATTTGTCCCCACAGTAAACCCCCTGTTTTAAGGTAACGCGTGGGTCTCTCTTTTTCCTGCAACAAAAAAGAGGTGTGCCAAAAATAGGCCAGGGCCTGGGCCTGTGGCCAAATCTGGATGAGAAACTGGGTCAGGCAAGGGAGGGAGAAGCAGGCTGGGATCCTGGAGGGTGGGGGGGAGGTGGCTCCTACGGATAGGGCACGTCTCCGTGCCCGCCCCCTGAGACACACGAGCAACAGCCCTGTCTTTTAATTTAAGCCTCTTACTGCCCAAGGAGGTAGGTACTGTTACCTACAGTTTACAGGGGAAGAAACCGAGGCTCAGAGAGTCTGGATCTGGGGCTCTCATCTCAGTCTTCTGACTCCAACATCTGTATTCAGGGCACACGACCGACTTCCAAACTATGAGAGGGTGGCTGGAGCCTCAGCCATCTGGCGTTTAGAAGTTCGATCTCGCCTGGCCCAAGCTTGGGATCTTTGGCACAAGCATGTCTGCAGTTTCCTCTGCCATTCTTCTTTTAAAGTGAATTTAAGCAGGGAGAAATAGATCACCGTTTCAACTCAAATAGCTTTAAGGCAAAGGGGGAGACTTTTAGCTTGCTTCAGGCATGGCCTGATCCAGGGGCTCCCGTGATCTCCTCCCATGTGTCTGGCAGGCAACTCTCTCTCTCTCTTTTCTCCACTCTGTGTGTTGACCTCTCTTCAGCCCCAAGCCTCATCCCTATGGCTTGCAGTCCAGAAGGGAGAAGCACTCTCTCTCCTCCCGGCTACCCCGACCCTCTCTGTTTCTATCTCTGCCTGTCTCTCCTCATGGATACAGGAACCCAAAGAAGGATTTGGATTGGCTCTGCTTGAATCACATGTCCACCCCAGGACCAATCACATGGTCCAAGAGGATGCAGCCACGGTGTTAGGATAGGCTCAGCCCCCTGATAGGTTTTCCCGGGTGGTGAGGAAGGTGGAGGACTGTGATTAATAGCCTCTAGGTACCACAAGTGGAGAAGGCAATTACACCCCATTCCAGTACTCTTGCCTGAAAAATCCCATGGACGGAGGAGCCTGGTGAGCTACAGTCCATGGGGTCGCTAAGGTCAGAGACAACTAAGCAACTTCACTTTGACTTTTCATTTTCCTGCATTGGAGAAGGAAATGGCAATCCACTCCAGTGTTCTTGCCTGGAGAATCCCAGGGACGGCAGAACCTGGTGAGCTGCCGTCGATGGGGTTGCACAGAGTCGGACATGACTGAAGCGACTTGGCAGCAGCAGGTACCACANTGGAGAAGGAAATGGCAATCCACTCCAGTGTTCTTGCCTGGAGAATCCCAGGGACGGCAGAACCTGGTGAGCTGCCGTCGATGGGGTTGCACAGAGTCGGACATGACTGAAGCGACTTGGCAGCAGCAGGTACCACAAGAAGTGGGGGAGGCATGGGTCAGTCAAGGAAAGGATGCTGGTGGTCAAAGCCAAAATATCTACCATTCCTAGAAGAATATGTTACAGGGATAATAGTTTAAATTTCTTAATGTACTTTTCAATTTTGTTTCCCTGAGTACAGCTTTGGATCTGTACAGCCCTAGGCGTCCATTAGGCTGGGGGAGATTAGAGCTTATTTCAGAAAATAAAAAGAGAAAAACAAAACAGAGGTGATATTCAGCTTTTGACATTCAACATGACGTGACTCAGCAGACCACAGCCCCGAGGAAAGATTCTTCCAGGTTCCTCATCTTTTGTTATTGCTGTTGTTTAGACACTCAGTTGTGTCCAACTCTCTCGCAACCTCATGGACTGTAGCCCGCCAGGCTCCTCACTCCATGGGATTTCCCAGGCAAGAATACAGGTTGCCATTTCCTTCTGCAGGAGATCTTCCTGACTCAGGGATCAACCCTGCATCTCCGGCAGTGCAGGTGGATTCTTTGCCACGGAGCCACCAGGGAAGCTCTCCTCATCTTTTCGCTTATCAATGACTGTGCCAGGCGATTTAGACCATAGAGTCTTCCTGTGGAGTAGAGCATCTCCTCCACCTACTCAGAGCCAGTGACCAGCTCTAGAGAGAGGATGTGGTGGAGAGGAAGTAGGAGCACTGCCGGCCCATTTTCTGACCTCAGGATTGTGGGAGGAAGTACGGGCAAAGCGAGAAATCCTGCTCCCTTGAAGCTGCTCTACGACAGGCATCAATGATTGTCATTTTTGAGGGCTTTCTGTCTCCCAAGCACTGTGCAAGAGCTCATCCTTTCTGTAAATGTCCCTATGAAAAAAGCATTTCTATCGATCAGGATGCTTGATAGGCAAGGCCTATCAACTCCAATGGGTTTAAAACAGGAAGGCATTCAGTGGCAACTTGGACACCATGATGGTTCACTTGATGTGCCAACTGGCTGAACTGGGCTATGGGTGCCCAGCTTCTTGGTTAAACATTCTTCTGTGTCTGTGAGAGTGATTTTTAGATGAGATTAACACATATCTCAGTAGACTGGGTAATGCAAATTGCCCTCCCTGATGTGAGTGGCTCTTATCCAATCCCCTAAAGGTCCAAATAGAACAAAATGGCTTACCCTCCCATAAGTAAGAGGTGACCTGATTGCCTTGAACTGAGATGCTGGTCTTTTGTCTTTGGGCTCAAACTACAGCAGCAGCTCTTCTTGTGTCTTGTGTCCACTGGCTTTTTGGACTAGGACTTACACCATCATCTCCTCTGGTCTCCAGCTTGCTGGCTACATATCTTGAGTCTGCTCGGCCTCCATAATCATTATGTGCTAATTTCTTATACTAAATTTCTCTATATATCTATAGATATATCTTAAATAGGATATATATGCGTGTATATGTGTACCTATTGGTTCTGTTTCTCTCAAGAACTTTGATTAATGTAGACATCTGGGGCAAATTCTGGGTAGGCTTCAGGTAGGGCTGGATCCAGGACCTTAGACAGCAGCAGGAGGCTCTTTCGTCCCTTCCAGGCCTTAGACAAAATCTCTTCATGTGGTACATGTGCTGATGGACACTGGCAACCCAAGCAGCTCATGTCCTTCTAAATCTACCACTTTAAGAAAGAAAGAACATTTCTCTACAGCCATCCGACTGACCTCACTTGGGTCTTATGTCTGCTCCTGAGTGGTGGCCAAGGGGATGTGCTGCAGTGGCAGGGCACCAGGATGGACAGGAAGCAGGGAGCAGGAGAGGAGTCCTACAAAGCAAAGCTGGGCAGACCACAACTACCAGTCAAACAAGCAGTTATCACGTCCATCTTGCAGATGAGGAAGCTGTTTAAGTGGCTGGCCTCTAGTAAGACTCGGGTCCAGCAACGTCATCGCTAGGATTCAAACACAGGTCTGTCCGTGGACTCTCAACCCCTGGACCTCACTGCCTCTAGCCCGTCAGTCCATACCATGCAGCCAAAGTCTTCCACCAGCCCAAGCCTTGTTCCATGCCCACCCTGTACCTGGCACACAGCAGGATACGCTGTATCTTCCTTGCAGCTGGATGGACCCGTCAGTGCTTTGCTTCGGCGGCCCCACCAGACCTTTGTTCGAATTGTTCTCCCCGTTCAGCTCCAAGGAGGGACTGAGTGACACGCTGAGTCTGCCACAGGGTTGGCATCAGTCCCCCACAGCTGTCCCTATCCTCTGATACATTTTCATTCCCTTTGAGCACAGCCCAATTTGGGCATCTCAAGAACAGATGTTTCTTAACAACCACAGTTTTACCAAGAGTATTTTTGGTCCCTTAATCTTGGTAAATTGTTGGGATTTTGCTGGTTCTCTGGGGAGCAGACAAAACAGCTTCCATCTCCGCCTTGTTTGAAATGACAGCAAGAGGCTGGCATCATGATTAGGCAACTGCATTCGTTTTCTGTTGCTGCATATTGAATTGCTCCAGGACTTGGAGGCCTCAGATGATAAAAAAAAACATGTATTGTCTTGTAGTTTCTGTGGATCAAGGATTCAGGAGTGCCTTAGCTGAGTGGTTCTGATGCAGGGTCTCTCTCGTGAAGTTGCTGTTGGGATGTCAGCAGGCTGTAGTCATCAGAAGGCTGGACTGGGGCTGGAGCCCCTGCTCCCAGGAAGACCCACTCCCACAGCTGCTGGCTGGAATCCTGAGGGCCTCACCACCTGTCTCTCCGGCTGCTCGGGTGTCCTCACAACATGGCAGCTGGATTCACCAGAGTGATGATCCTCAAACGGGCAAGGAGAGAGGGCTCGCGTCCTGGCCTTGGAAGTGACACCTGGCACTTTTGTCTTATTCTGTTTGTTAGAAGCAAGTTAGGAGGTCCAGCCCACATGCAAGAGCTCCCCTTTAAAATGCATTTATTTGAGGCTGGGTCTTTGCTGTCGCCCTCGGGCTTCTCTCTAGTTGCAGAGAGCTAGGGCGTGTGAGCTCAGTAGTTGCGGTGCACGGGGCTCAGCTGCCCTGCATCATGTGGGCATCCTTCTGGGCCAGGGCTCAAACTCGGGTCCCCTGCATTGGCAGGTGGATTCTAACCACTAGACCAGGGAAGTCCAAGGGCTCTACCTTTTGAAAAGAGTATCAAAGAGTGGATGCGCTTTTCACCAGCACAGGCACTGCCGTAGGGCACAACGCTGGCCCCAGTTCTTTCCCTCTGCCTGTGTTCCTGCTCTTCCCCGGGGACCTTGCAGATCTTTGGACTCGGTCTTGTGATTTTCTTGGATGAACAGAATGAGGCAGGAGGAACTGTGTGCTGGTTCTGAGCCTGGACTCCAGAAGACTTCTCAGGTTCTGCCTCCCTTCTTGTGCTCCTGCCGTGGCCAGGAGATGAAGGTGTCCAAGCCATGCCACTGATGCCAGGAGAGGATGAGACCATCACGGGTGGAGCAGATCAGACCCCCAGCGAGCCCAGCCAGGCTCAACCAACCCAAATTAGACACCTGGGCTAAATAAACACTGTTCCATGGTACTGAGATCTTGTGGTCATTTGCTACATAGTATTTCAGTGGCTGCCTGTACTTAACTGATTAAGTATGTGGGCTTGGGAATCAGCCAGTCTTGAGTTCATACGTCAGGGCCACTACTCACCAGGTGTGTGGCCTTGGCCAAATCACTTCACTCTTTGGAGACTCAGTGACCTCATCTAGAAAATGGGACCATAATGCCACCTCCCAAATGGGAGTTTTTGTGATGATTTAAATCATGTCTATAAAGCGTTTCCAAATTGTGCTGCTGGAGAAGATGCTCGAGAGTCCGTTGGACAGCAAGGAGCTCAAACCAGTCCATCCTAAAGGAAATCAACCTTGAATATTCATTAGTAGGACCGATGCTAAAGCTGAAGCTCCAATCCTTTGGCCACCTAATGCGAAGAGCCGGCTCACTGGGAAAGACCCTGATGCTGGGAAAGACGGAGGGCAGGAGAAGAGGATGAAAGACAATGAGATGGATGGATGGCATCACCAACTTAATGGACTTGAGTTTGAGCAAACTCCAGGAGATAGTGAAGGACAAGGAAGCCTGGTGTGCTGAGTCCATGGGGCCTCAAAGAGTCGGGCAAGACTTAGTGAATGAACAGCAGCAATGAAGTGCCCAGAGCAGCGGCCAGCACGGCTGTGACTACTGTTGGCAAAATACTCTGGGCCTGTTCCAGCACCCGAGCGCAGCCAAGGCATGGTCCGACTCTCCGGCTTGGGCACCCGCTGTAGCTCCCTAGCCCCACATTCCCCAGTGTGAGCGCAAGACTTCCTTCCTCCTCCTCCCATGCTCACCGGCCGCTCACCATCACTCTCTTACCCAACGGCCAGGACTAATGCCTGCTGCACGTTCTGGATCCAGAACTCCAACCCTGCCCCTCCAGTGAGCTTCCCTCAACACCAGGCCACCTCTTTGTCCTTGCTCAGCTCCGGTGTGCCTGCTGGCCAGTCCTGAAACTCCTGGGCCATACGGGAGGTAACGGCACAGGCTCTGGAATCAACTATACTGGGCTCTGAGTTCCAGAGTGAACTCTGGGTGACCTGGAGAAGTGACTACACCTCTTTCTGCTCTATTTCACTTGCAAAGTGGGGATTATCAGGACAGTAACCCTTATGAGGTAGCCGTGGGGATTATATCCTTTCAGATATGCAAATCATGTCCCTACAACTGGCATATTTCAAGTGTAAATACTAGTAGTTAACTTTTCAAATTACGATTTTCTTTGGATATATGCTCTGCAGTGGGATTGCAGGATCATACGGTAGCTCTATTTTTTGTTTTTTAAGGAACCTTCATACTGTTCTCCATAGTGGCTGCACCAATTTACATTCCCACCAACAGTGTAGGAGGGGTCCCTTCTCTCTGCACTCTGTCTAGCATTTATTATGTGTAGACTTTTTGTTGATGGCCATTCTGACTGGTGTGATGTGAAGGATACATGCAGCCCAATATTTACGCAGCATTATTCACAATAGCCAAGGTGTGAAAGCAACCTACATGTCTATCAACAGAGGCATGGATAAAGAAGAGGTGGTACGGATATGCAATGGGATATTACTCAGCCATAAGGAGAATGAAATAATGCCATTGCAGCAATACAGATGGACCTGGAGATTATCACACTAAGGGAACTCAGAGAAAGACAGATATCGTATGATATCACTTATATTTGGAATCTTAAAAAAAAAAAAAAAACAATACAAACGTACTTATATACAAATCAGAAACAGAACCACAGACATAAAAAGAACAAACTTATGGTTACCAAAGGGAAAGAGTAGGGGAGGGACAAATTAGGAGTTTGGGGGGTTAACATATACATACTATGATATATGAAATAGATAACCAACAAGGACCCGCTGTATAGCACAGAGAACTATACTCAAAACTTTGTAATAACCTACAACAGAAAAATACTCAAAAAAGAACACATAACTTTATATATATATATACACATACGCACACACACATACTATTAAAGACTGAATCACTTTGCGTATAGCTGAAACCAACACTGTGAACCAACTATGCTTCAGGTAAAACAACAGTCAGCTAACGGTTATTGTCGGCAACAGTGGCTTCTCCGTCTGTGAATGAAGGGCTAGGCTTACCCTGTGTGCACTCGGGACACTGACACTGGAGGCAGAGGCTGAAGGGCTCCGCCGAGCAGGGGCGGGGGTGCCCAAGACAGAAGTCCGGCCCAGCCGCGGCACAGCGCCCACTCTGCTCTGCCGCCCCCAGGGCACCCACTCTCTGCTGGCTTTTCTCCTCTGCGCTCCGGTTCCTTTTGTATATTTTAAACCCCACTTCTCGGCTCCCAGCCCCAGGCAGCTAGAGGAAAGCAATTTGAGGGGGAAATTCCTTTAACTGTGAAGACACAACGCGAACCAGGCCAACTCTGCAAGATGAAAGCCCAGCGGTGGGGAGCAACAGAGGGGCGGCCTCCTGGGGCCGCAGGGGTAAGCTTTAGACCTCCCCTCTCCTTTATGGTCTTTTCTGAAGAGCTTGTTTTGATTCTGTGGTTGCCACGATACAGGAGCGTCAGGTGGCGTTTCTGAGAGGCCACATGGAGGACTCTTTGTATCAGTTCCACTGTGTGGCAAGAACACAGAGGGTGGCCAAGCTACAGGTCTAGGCTGGGTGTGAGTGAGGGAAGGTGGAGAGGGGCATCCAGGGATCTCAGAAGGAGGCAGGAGGGCCCTGGAGATCTACAATAGCAGCCACAGGGACCCAACACAGGGGCGCTGCCTGAAGAACGGCCATTCATTCTGACATGCTGTGTGATCTACAGCAAGATTCTCTACCTCTCTGAGCCTCAGTCTCTTTGTCTGTCCAAAAGGAAAATAACACGTGCCCAAACCACCTCGCAAGGGTGACAAAATCAAAGTGATGAAAACAAAAGCGGAGTTTTGCTGAGTTGTCTATTGTACAGCATGCATCGTCTCATGTAATCTTTATGACACCTCATTTTATTGGTGACAAAGGAGAGACCCAGAGAAGGTGACTGACTTGTCTCAAGTCACACAGCCTGGAGGAGGAAGCTGTTCCATAACTCCATTCACACTTTGTCCTAAGCTCTGTGTACAACAGCATGAAATTTCAAACACTTACATGACACCACACTGCTCCAAGAGCTTCACCAATTATTACTTCACATTAATTATTATATCAATCATTCACAACACCCCGGTAAGGTAGGTACTGCTACTATGCCTATTTTTATGAATAAGGAAATGAGGGTCATTTAGGCTCAGTTGCAGTGTTCTTGCTCTCAGCACAAAGAGCCACAGGGCCACTCCAAGAGAGGTTAATGCAGCTTCGTTTAGAGTAACACCAGATCAGAACATCGATCGATACCCATCAATACTGGATGGGATGAGTGACTTGTATTATGTCTGTACCACGGAACATTCCCTACCTGCTAAGAAGCACGGTATAAATCTACTACCTGTTAACATCATGAATAAGTCTCAGAAGCATGATATTGAGAGGAGAGTTTAAGTCATGAAAGCATACACTGAATATAATGTTTATGTCAAGTCTGGAAACTAGACTAAGCACAGTTTATGAATAGTCGCATAGGGAGTAAAAGTCAAAAACTAAATTAGGAGACAAGTGGTTACCGTAAGGCAAAAGCGGGGAAGGGGACGGAGCCAGGAGGACGCCGCGGCGCCATATGGTGTGTGTGTGCTCAGCCGCTCAGCCGAGTCCAACTCTCTGCAGCTCCAAGGACCTGCGCAGCGCATCAGGCTCCTCTGTCCATGAGATTTCCCAGGCAAGAGTACTGGAGTGGCTCGCCATTTCCTTCTCCAGGGGACCTTCCCCACCCAGGGATGGAACCCTGGTCTCCTGCACTGCAGGCAGACTACTGCCTGAGCCACCAGGGGAGCCCACTGTACCATATTAGTACATTTTATTTCTCATTTTAAAATGTCAAAAGGAACAAACAAATGTGCTTTGAAAAGTTTAACGGCCCTGGACCACACGGAACACTGCAAGTAGATGGCAGGACACCTACGGGCCCCTCACAAGGAACAGGGTCACTGATGTTTCACTCCATCCTTCACCCCCACCCCAACAAGGCAGGCAGCTGCCCGCTCTTGTCAGTCCAGTCTCTCCCTGTTTTCCCCAGCTTCGTAACAGCCAGAGAAGTGCTCTCTACTGCCAATCGAGGACCAAGTCACTCCCTTGCTCAGAGCCCCTCAAGGCCCTCCAAGGGCCATCTAGGGACAGTCTGAAGGGCTGCCTCCAAAAGGTTGGAGGACGGTCACTCCCTCCTCCCCTCTTGTCATGGTTGTGTGTCTGTTCACAACTCACTTGTAAAATCGAAGGTAAACTTCAGCCCTTTTCATTCAAAACCAGATCACAGTCACGTTTTGTTTGGATAAAACAAAAGGACGAAATGGCCCTGTCCTCTCTTTTAGCCCTCTGATCTCCCTCTGTTTCATCTGCACCTTTTGCCCTCCCTACTCTCCTCCCCTCAAGGCTTCAAGACCCAAAGACGGCAGGCAGCAAATACACTCCAGATTCCTTCCACTGCTTCTTCCCAGAATCACCAGAAAGATGCAAGAAGGTTGAGCACGTGCATGTGTGTGCCTGTGGGCAGCCGCATGTGCGTGCGTGTGTGCACACGCGGGCACAGGTGCCTACACACGGTACACGTTAAAAAATAAAACTCTAAAATTCTTTTCCTGTTTATGACTCCATATCTGTTTTTAATGGAGTTGGTATGTACAATATATGTCAAATATATATCTATGTACATATTAAATGCCGAGACATTTTTGCATATGTATTTTAGACACCCAAGGCTCTCTGCTTGCCAGTAACAAAGCCCCTGCCTCCAGACCTCAGTTTTCCCATCTGTGAGGTGGCAGACTTGCTGCCCCCCCTCCCTACCACTTGCAGCTCTGGCGGTTTATCTGAGTCTATCTCATACATGGCAAGGAGAAAACACCTACTGTGCATGCTGCTGCTCCTGCTAAGTTGCTCAGTCGTGTCCAACCCTGTGCAACCCCCTGGACTGCAGCCCATCTGGCTCCTCCATTCCTGGGGTTTTCCACGCAAGAGTGCTGGAGTGGGTGCCACTGCCTTCTCCCCTACTGTGCATAGGTCGTCCTAACTGCCGCCCTCCCTGTCAGCACCCTGGCCTAAAATCCCATCCTCTATGACCCTATCCACTATCCTCTTTAAAAATATACTTACCCATCCCCCAGGATAAGTATCCCTAGTTCTCAGCGTGGGGTGTCTGCACCCCCAGGAGACAGTTGGCTGTTTGGAGTTACAACTCGAGGGTGTTACTGACATCTACTGGACAGAGGCAAGCGACGCAGCTAAACAACTTGTAATGCACAGGACAGTCCCACGCTCAGTCGCTCAGTCTTGTCCAGCTCCTTGTGGGCCCCCAGACTCTGGCCCATCGTACTCCTTTGCCAATGGAACTTTCCAGGCAAGAATACCAGAATGAGGTACCATTTCCTACTCCAGGAGATCTTCCCAACCCAGGGATCGAACGTGCATCTCAGATTCATTACCACAAAGCCACCTGGGAAGCCCTCAGTTGGTCCCGGGACCCATATCAGGAGAGCTAAGGTTCAGAGGCCTGCCCTAGACTGAAGGCAACGGTTGAATATTTTTTTTATACTCTCTAGACTAGGGGGTTCCCAACCTCCAGGGTCCCTGATGATCTGAGGTGGAGCTAATGTAACCATAATACAAATAAAACACAATAAATGTAATGCACTTGAATCATCCTGAAACCATCCCCCGCTCCCCTAATCAATGGAAAAATTGTATTCCATGAAACCAGTCCCTGATGCCAGAAAGGTTAAAGACCGTTGCTCTAGATCGAGAAGGCTGGGATGACATCAGAGGAGGAGGGAGAACAGAAAGTTTAAAAGAGACAAGCACCTTTGTTTCTGAGCAGCTAGGCACTGGGCTCTGGACTCTTTGCTTTGGAGGACCTGTCGCTGAACAAGTCACACACACGCTGTTTTCAGATAAGAACGTTAAGGCCACAGAGCTGTGAAGAGGCAGGGCTCAGTCTCACCCTCTGATGGGTTCTGGAGTCTGTACCCTGGAAGGACTCGTGGGGGATGGTCACCACTTCAAGGAGGAGGGGAAGGAGGGATCCTTCCCAGCTCAGGGAGCAAGACGAGCTTTGCACCCCGCTGCCTGATCTTCCTAGACTGCCAGTCTTCACCTGGACGTGACCAGTTTTAAGGAGGTTGTCTTCTTGGCCATGTCTGATCTCTGGGCCGGGCCACCCATTCCTTCCTTCCCTCCTTCCTTCCTGCATTCAGTATCTGTCAAGCTTCAACTGTGTGTGGGCTCTTGAGTACAGAGACTGCAACTCCGGCCTCCTCCCTGCTCTCAGGATGGAATGGAAATAAAGTAAGGAATCAATGAAAGGTAAAGCCACACGGTGCTTAGGCCCTCAGAAGACAGATGAGGGATTTCCCCAGCAGCACAGAGAATAAGGATCTGCCTGCCAAAGTAGGGGCCATGGGTTCGATCCCCGGTCTGGGAAGATCCCACAGGCCATGGAGCAATTAAGTGTGTGAGCCATAGCTACTGAAGCCCACGCTCTAGAGCCTGGGCTCCTCAACAAGAGGAGCCACCGCAGGAAGAAGCCCACACACCATAAAACAGTAATCCCCGCTCACCACAAGGACAGAAAGCCCACGCAGAGCCAAAACCCAGCACAGCCAAAAATAAAAATAAATAATTTTTAAAATTAAAACAAAAACAGACTAGCTCTCAAAGGTTTTGTCATGATTAGGGTCTTTATCTGAAGGGCGACAGGGGGCCACGGCAGGTTTAAGCAAGAGAGTGTCACGATTGGGTCTGCATTTTTGAGTGGATTCCCTCTGACTGCTGTGTGGAGATGGGGCTGACCGGGCAAAAGGAACGCAGAGGGACCTGTGAGGAGGCTGTTGGGATTGTGTGAACAGGAGAGGATGCGCTTGGATCGGGGAATTAGTGAGTAGCGGGTGCATTTAACAGAAATTCAAGAGGTCAAAGGGTGATGGAAATTCAGGAGACCAACCCTGGGACATCACATACCTGTTTCGTTTCCAACATCTCCTCAGGGCGGCTCTGCCAAAGCTTCCTGATGCCCAGGTCTGAAGCCCATCAACGCCCCCCTTCCCGACGGGACCAAACGTTTGCTTTTAGGAGGACATTGTTGCGGCTCTGAGGTGGGCCTGCCCTCCAGCCCAGGTTCCCGGCACGGCCTGTCCAGAGGAGCCGCGTGAAACGGCAGCCCAGCCCCATCAGCCGGCATCAAAGGCCCCAGTGAGGAGGCGTGGGAAGGGCTATTTTAGGATCCTTATTTTTAAAGCCAGGGTCAGGGCGCTCCGCCCCTTAGCGTCTCCAGGACTGGAAGCTTCCATGGGCACCCCCTGACCTCCCACGGGCCCAACCCCAGAGAATGGCTGCAGGGCTGCACAGTGACCACAGGCAGCCGGAAAAGGGTCCCTCAGAATGGCTGGTGAGGGGTTCGGGGCATGGAAGTTCAAAGGCAGCCAGAGTCCTGGGTTCCGACACCAGCTTTTTCACTTTCTCTTGCTTTTAAGAGTGGCCTTGGGCAAGTCATTCCCTCCTCTGCGACGCTGTTGCTCCTCTGTAAAACAGGAACCACCCACAATTGCTATAGGTCAGAGTTAGTCACCTGACCTATAACAACCTGTAGCTGCCCTGCATGCTGTGACTGACGGGATGTGTTTCCAATCAGAGCTCCGGGAAAAGGGGGGGGGGGGGAGGTTGGGCGGGGAGCCCTGAGGATGATGCTCTGCTGCCACCTGGTGCCTGAAAGGGGAAGTGGCTCCTGGCTCTGTGGAGACCAGAGGATGAAGGGAGAGGTCCACGCAGGAGGGGGAGGTTGAGGAACAGAGCACAGCCCCCCTGTGACAGATGGACGAAGAGGGAGAGGAGAGTGAAGGGGAAAGACAGGGATTGAATGGGGAGACAGAGATAAAGAGAGAAAAAAGAAAAAAAAGACGGAGGGTTAAAAGACAGAAAGATGGAGAAAGAGGCAGAGGCACCAGCAGAAACAAACACAGGTCCCGAGAGAGAAGAGAAGGCGAGACAGGGACTTCCCTGGTGGCCCAGTGGCTAAGAACCTATTTCTGAATAAAGTCGCATTCTGAGGTATTGGGGTTAGGGCTTCAGCATATGAACTTTGAGGGGGAAACAATTCAACTCATAATCACCACCACGATTCACACCATAATCACCACCACCAACAGCTACTTGCATCCCCCGGAGAGGAACCTGCCTGCCGGCAGAGGCTGTGTCTGCCTTCCTTTGTAGCTCCTACTCTGCCCATTACGGCAACAAAACAGGTACCCGGTGACTGTTGGCTGAAGAATGAATGAACAAATCGAAGCTGGCAACATTTATTAGTTCCCACCTTCATGGTAATTAATCTCTTTAGCTCATTCAATAGGGTTTCCCATTTTTCTAGATTTGAGGAAATGATTTTATATGGAGATATAAAGGGGCAAGCTTATCTAAAATGTCCTTGAAGAAGAAGGATGATTTAGGGCAAAGGGTAGGCCAGGACTGAGCACGCACGCACACATATGCAGAGGCACACTGCAAGATTTATTACACAGCAATGGTTATTTAGCATAATACGGCAAGAATTCAGAGATAAACAAATAGAATAGGAACAGGAGGAAAAGAGCCCATAACTAGACCCCTGTATATGTGACGATTTACTATGGGACAAAGAGGCAACTTTGCACCACAGTGAGGGGAAAATGGACTTCTCAATAAATTACTCCAGGACAACAGTGATCCAAAGTGGGGGAAAAAGAAATCAAAAGTGAATAATTAGGTCCCTGCCACATACTATACACAAAAATCAACTCCAGGACAACTGAGAGCTTAAATGGGAAAACTTTAAAACCTGTAGGGAAAAAGTTTGGACAATATATTCATGACAAATGGGGCAAGAATTTCGTAAAGACGACACGGCAGACACAAACCATAAAGGCACAGAGTGATGTCAAACCACATCAAAATTCAAAAGACCGCAAGGACAAAGGGGAAGCAGGTGCTCTCGGAGCGGCATTCGTACTACAGAAGGCCAACCAGCGTTTAACATTTATACAGAGCACCCGGATTATCTCATCATTCTTGCTATTACCCTGTTAGGGAGACACTACTTTTTCCCTATTTTTCCCAGTAGGAAGGCTCTGAGGTCCCCTGACTGGACAGGGCTCCAGAACAGCCAATTGAACCCAGCCCTCAGTTGCTGCACTAAATGACTGCCCCAACCAAGGCATGAACAAGGGACCACGGAACTCACAAGCACAGAGACAGGTCTTTGTGACCTCTCTCCCGGATAGGGGTGGGCATTAGAGGGCTTGGGGCTCCTCTGGGCAGATTTAAATAAACTCCCAGGTTCAAGGTGATAAGGCAATTCTGTGTGAACGGCAGGCAGTGGGCACCTTTTTAGGGTCTGGAGCAACCATCATGTGCCCCTGAATGACTGTGCTTGGCAACCACACAAGGACCACTCAGAGATCAGCCAGGCCAGTCACTGGAGGGGCAAAGGGGGTTGTAAGTCTGGTGAAGAAGCAGAGGCTCAGAGAGGCTGGACAATGTGCCCCAGGTCACAGAGCTAAGCAGCTGCAGAGGGAGAAGTCTCAGTGAGGTTGTCCCACCCCTCACCCAGTCACTTTCTGGTTCTCTCGTCATTCTGGGTCTGCCTTACACACACGCATGCATGCACGCGGCACGCTGGCCTCCACAGGCGATAAAAAGACGCTGCCTCAGATAAGTTGCAAGTCACACTTTATTCACTCTCCAGGATGTCTGCTGGGACGCTGGGCAGAGGCCAGCCCCTGGGAAGGAGGCGAGGCAGGGGCACTAGCTGGAGGGGTGGAAGGCGCCCCGCTGGTGCCACTGCATGTCCCGGATGCGGCGCACGGACTGCACCTGGGGCTGGGGGGCCCCGAAGTCACCGCTGTCCTTGTAATCGCCCTTCTCCAGCAGGTACTGCAGCCCGCGGTAGCCGGGGTACTGGTAGCCGACCCACCTGCAGGGCCAGAGGTTGGGGGAGGGCACGTGGGGAGACAGGAGACACAGATGGGGAGAGACGAGGGGGCTGGCTCAGCCACTAGGGAGGGCGGGCCTGCCAATCATCCCACACTACGGGGGTGCTGAGCAGAGCACCGCCCTTCCCGGGTCTGGCCTCTGCTTTCTTCCTCCCCTTGACACGGAGCTTGCTAGCTCCAGAAGCAACTATTTTTTTAAGATTTTTTTTTAAGTGGACCATTTTTTTTAAAGTCTTTACTGAATTTGTTATACTACTGCTTCTGTTTTATGTTTCTGTTTTTTGGCCCTGAGGCCTGTGGTATCTTAGCTCCCTGATCAGACATCAAACCCACACCCCCAGCACTGGAAGACTAAGTCTTAATCACCAGACCACCAGGGAAATTCCCAGATGCAGGCCTGGCACTGGGATCAGAGGAAGCGGTCATCTCAAGCTCACTTAAGCTTAGAGGAAGACAGGCCTCTTACCCAATCCCCAGAAAGGATAAAGGCCAGCAGCAGGTCCCAGGAGCCCTCCGTGATCCTGCCACCATGTGAAGCCATCGCCCTTTAGGGGGGTCACTCACTGGGCACCTGACAACTGTTACAGTCTTCTCCCCAGGTGGCACCATACAGGCCTGGCCCCCATGAACCTGCCTGGCCAGCCCCTGTGGACACCTCCAGCTCTGCCTCTCACACTCACTCCCGCCACTGTTATCTCTGCAGCCCAGCCACTCTGTCCCTTGCAGAGCCCAGGGGACTCACAGGCTCCTCCCACCATAGGACGTTTGCACATGCTATTCTGTCTGGAGCATCCTTCCTTCTCTTTACCTCTACAATTCCTACTTTCTTGAGATCTCAGCTCAAGAGCCCCTTAAGGAAGGAGACTAGATTCGCATGGGATTCCTAATTATGAACAGTTGCCTCCAACCAGAACTTTAGCTACACAAGACCGAGGCCAGGTCTCTTTAACCTACCTTGAATTACTGATCACCTATCTTAGTGCCTGGCATACGACATCCCTTGACAAATTGAACCAGTGAATGAGTAAGTGACAGGGCTCAGGAATACAGAAGTGTGCACACTCAGACTCTGACAAGCCCCAGAAAGCCAGTGTATACTGGGAAACTAGTGCTCTTGGGGGGAAAAAAGTTTTGTTTGTAACACTTTCCAGTCTCTGTGGTGTACATACGTCTGCGATGGCTTATTTCAAGTTACCAATGATTAAACAACCTGCTCACATTAAATTCTGAAAAGTCAAGTCAGCTTTTGCAAGCTGGTACAAGTTGGCTCCGGCAAACCACTGCCCAAAGTCCATCTTCAGATTCCCCACAGAATTCATGTTTTTCACAATGAGAAATTCCCCAATGCTGGTGACCGAGGTTTATGTGCCAAATTTGGCGGAGAACGACACCTCCTATTTCCAACCTCAGGAATGCATGCAGAAAAAGGCCAGCATGTGCTGCGCTTCCTGTCTCTCTCAGCTCTGTAAAGACCCCTCGATTCATTCCTAGCCTTCTGATCTCCCCTCACCCCCTGCCTCTGCCTTACCCTGCCCCCACCCAACATTTACTATCCTGCTCTTCGGAGTTGAGGTTAAGGCCACGATTTTTCTCTTTCAAAAGCAAGGTCTTGCCCAAAAGACAGGATGGAACTTCAGGGACTGAAAGCCACATGCAGACGTCTGATGATTTCAATGCCCATTTTCCAATGGGAAGGCTGGGGTCTGGAATGTACAAGACCCCCAGAGCTTGGGGCAAAGCAGGGCTCAGCGGCTCAGAGTCTGGGCTCCTGGGGCAGGGCGAGCCAGGGCTGGGTGTGTACTCACGTGCCGCTCTGCACCCGCACAGAAGACACCTTCTCCTGGTAGCCGTGGGCATGGAAGCTGGGCACGTCATCGTCTATCACCTCCATCTTCTTCCCCGTGAAGTTGGGGTTCTCATACAGGGTGATCTTGTGCTCCTGGCTGTCCTGTGGATGGGGAGCGGGGGAGTGGGAGTGTGGGTGAGGGCACCCAGGGTTCCCTGGAGTTGGGACCAGCATGCTCCGCCTGCAGCCGTCTGCCTGAAACCCCTACCACTTGAGTGTCGATGACCCTGGCCAGCCACAGTGCTCATTCTCCTGGGCTGCCTTCATGTAACAGTCACTCAGCTTCTATACTTTGGGGAGTACTTGACTCTGAAATGGCATTTTTCCCTCCCACAGCCTCAACTCTTTTTAAAAGTAAATGGTAGCCATGATACACACATATGCATAGGCATATCGTGCCTCTAATAGACACGATATTTTGGCTTTCCTTCACTCCACGTATCTTCCCGTTCTCCTGTTCCTCTGACATTCTTCCTCTCCGTCTAGCATTCTTTCTTTAAGCTGCTCTTGGCTCAGACAGTAAAGAATCTGCCTGCAATGCAGGAGACCCAGGGTCGATCCCTGGGTCAGGTCAATCCCCTGGAGAAGGGAATGGCTACCCACTCCAGTAAGCTTGCCCGGAGAATTCCATGGACAGAGGAGCCTGGTGGGCCACAGTCCATGGCGGTCCCAAAGAGTCAGACACGACTGAGCGATTTGGCAGATGGAAAAACTGAAGCTCAGAGAAAGTGACTTGGCCAAGGTCACACACACAGCCAGCAGGACTAGGGTAAGCAGAGGAACTCGGGTCTGTAGAAGGCTGAGTCCAGTGTTGTTTGATTTGGCATCAAGCAGCGGGGAAACAGGCTGGGCTGGGGAGGTTTGGGAGTGTAACTGAGCATCACTGGTCCCTTAGCCCTCGCAGACCACACACCAGTAAGAATCAGGATCCGAAAAGCTCTGAAAGGTCACGAGGGCATGAGCTATGAACAATAAGCTATCCTCTCCTCCACCCCCAAACCCAGAATTTCTCTGAGTATTTACAGCAGCAATCATTAGGGAGTAATTGCTCTGTGACAGGAGTTGCGTAGACCGGAACAGCACCGTCCACATAGCCTAGAATGTGAACGGCGCCCCACGCAGCATTTTGAATGAAGCCTGAAGCCCCTAAAGTGGTGCACTGTGGCCACGCTCAGGCTACGCCGTAGATACTAATATCCCCACTTTGTAGATGCAGAAACTGAGGCTTAGGGAGGGGAAGTGACTTATGCAAGGTCACACGGCCGGGAGCATGATGCCAGAGGAGAATGCTCCTTCCTGGTCCCTAGACCTCTGGCTCTAAGCGGGTCAAAGAGAGGAAGACGATGAGGGATGGGGGCTCACCACTTTGATGGGCCTCAGGGAGCTGAGCGAGTCCGTCCTCCGACTGCTGGTCCATGAGTCCCAGCGGGGGTACTCACCCTTCTCAAACACGAACTGCTCCCCTTTGCAGTTGGCCTGCTCGTAGCCCACCCAGCTGCAGTAGACACAGAGAGACAGCAGGTCAGGCTTACTCCAGACTTCCTCTGGTGGGACCCTGGCTCCTCCCTCAGGCCCCAGAGTTCACAGCTGCCCAGCTCATCACAATGAGTAGCAGCCTCATCTAAACCAAAGCACAGCAAATCCAAGGGCAGCGTCACCTCAGTTATTCAAAACCCAGCACCATGCTGGCTTCAATCATCTGGAACACAATCAAGAAATACAAAGGAAGCCTAAAAGATGACCTAGCAACAAGCACAGATGTTCAGAATCCATGTCCTGGGGCCAGTGGTATACTGGTGAATTAACAAAGAGCTCTCAAAAACAAACAAATCCAGCTTGCCAGTTTCTATGGTGTAAATACTCCCACCATACGTGGCCAATTTCAAATGGCAACCCACTCCAGTATTCCTGCCTGGAAAACCCCATGGATGGAGCCTGGGAGGCTACAGTCCACGGGGTCGCAGAGTCGGACACGACCGAGCGACCTCCCCTCATGTGACATCACTGCACAAGGAGTTGGGAAGAAACGTGCCCGGTTGGCTTTTGCCACTGAGAACAGACTCCAGAACATGATTGCTTCTCAAGCTCACACACCGTGTTCAAACCCATTCTCTCTGGGTCTGTTTCCTCTTTTGTTCTTGATGGTGTTCTCTGGACTCCTTTTGTACAGACAGAACACCAACGGTCTCAGATCCACCAGGAAAGAAACAGCACCTTAAAGGGAAGGACTGCCTGCCAACAGGGCAAGGCTACCAGAGGAGAGGGGACAGCCAGAAAAAGGCGGCATGGTCTCACGATGCCCGGCGCTGGGGGCGGCTCACCGCAGAGGCTAACAATCCAGCCTGGCACAGGGACAGCTGTTCGGGACAGTGATCTAAGTCCTTAAGAGAAAGGGAGATGGTGTTTCTTGCTGCTTTCAGAAGAGGATGCCTGCCCTCTGGATCTGGCAATTCTGCTTTAGGTCACGTGTCCTTAGGAAACATTTGTCAAGAGCTTGCAGACATATGGGTAAGAATGTTCATCGTGTTATTGTTTATAATATCAAATAATAGAAACAACTTACACAGCCAATCGGCCAGGGCCTGGTTGAGGAAACTGGGTAATATTCTGTAATGTGATGTTAAAAAGGGATAAAAAATAATGAGCTAGAACACAGGGTCTCAAACTTAACTGGGCAGAAACATCACTAGGCGGGTTTGTGAAATGCAGATTCCTGGGCTCCAGACCCAAGAGTCTGATTCAATGGGGCAGGGAGGGGGCCCAAGAACATGCACTTCAAAGCCTCCCCCTTCTGTGACTGATGCAGATTTAGCTCCAAACAGCTCTTTCAAAAACATCGACATAAAATGCTCCTTAATGACACAGAAAGAATTTGAGATATCTTGCAAAGCTTTCAAAATGAGTTATAAAACAGTTTGTAAACCATGATCTAACTTCTGATTAAATGTGTTTCTAATATATATTTGGTGAAATACATACAGAGAAAAATCTAAGTATATACAAACTAAAGTCAAAATTTTAATGGTTACTTCTGAGTAGTAAGATTATACAGTCATATGGGGTTTTTTGCACTAAACCATTTCTTCTTAATGTTAAAAAATGAACAATAAAACTATCAAAGATAAATTTTTAAAAAGAAAGCAGAGAAGTGTAAAGTCTATTTGAGAAATTCTGCCATCCAAATACTGAAAAAGAAAGTCAGATGTGGTTCTTCAATGGTCAAAACCTTGGCCGTCCGTGAAGACACGGTCCCAGGCACGCTGGTGTCCTGAGAGCGTCAGGTTAGTGGGGCGGGGTGGGGCCTTTCCTTTGGCTGTGCCGCCCACCAGCAGACTCTGATTCAGGCAGGGTCATCACTCTTTGCAGAATGCCCTGTGAACCCTGAGGGGTGGGGCAGGTCACCCAGGACCCACACCAGACTCACTGACCCACTGGTTGGGTGTCACTGGCGGCTACCTCTGACCCCGGAGGCTCATTGGGGAAGCACAGAGACATGACCCTGAAGGCTGTGCTCGACCAACCAGACCAGTCGCCTCCCCTTCTTTCTTGGGCCTGGGGTCCCAGGCCTGCTGGCCCCCAAATGTGTCAGTGAGGCTACAAAGACCAAGTTATCATCAGGAACAGGAAAGGAGGGATGGGTGCAGAGCTGGACATGCAGCTTCAGACCTCCCAGCAGAGTGAGGACACTCCCAGAGTCAGAGACTGGCAGCTCTGCCAAAGTCCACGGGAGTCACCGTGTCCATCTCCCTGCATCAAGGAAGTGGCTGACCCTGGCATCAGGCTTTTCACATGGGCTCCATCCCATCATCCCGAGGAGGACACAGTTAGCCTCGTCCTACAGAGGAGGAAACTGAGGCCCAGAGAGGGAAGCTCCTGGTCCAACAGCACAGAAGTGGCGGAACCAGGGCTTGAAACCGAGCTCAAAACACAAGTTCTCTCCGAAGGCTGCCAAGACTCCAAATCCTGGCCCCCTGAATGCACAGTCTAGAAGCTCAGGACAGATCCCTCCAGCTCCACAGTGCGGCCGCCTCGCCCGGCAGCCCCTGACCGAGTGAGGCCCTCCCCCCGCCCAGGTACATACGGTCCAGCCTGCACCAGCACGGAGCCCGCCTTCTCCACGCCAGTCTCCTTCAGGTTGGGGCAGGGCCCGTTGAGCTCATGCGAGTGGCCCTGGAAGTTCTCCTGCTCAAAGATGATGATCTGCAACAGGAGGAGAGAGTCAGACCCTCATCATGACGGGGCAGAGGGAAGACAGGGCAGCAGGGTGGGGAGAGGACTCAGAGAGCCTCGAAGGATGCTGAAGGATTCTGTGCTTGGAAATCACAAAACCAAACATAGAGTCCGATAGTCCCAGCTCCAGTGACCAGCTGTGAGACCGTGAGGCAGCATTTCACCTCTCTGAGCCTCAATTTCCCCGTCTGTAAAATGGGAAATAAAGATAGAACCTACCTCATGGGGTTGTTGGAAGGATTCAGAGGAGCACAGCGGTTAGTACACCATATTTGCTCTGCGTGTGGGAGGCGTAATCGTATTAATTAAGGGACACGCTATAAGGACCCCGAGTGGGTGAGTGGCAGAGCTGAACGTGTAGCCCAGGCCTGTCTGATGCTGTCTCCATTAGAGCACAGTTCTGGTGCCACTGGTCTGTGGACCAGAGTAGGAATAGCAAGATGCAGGTAAGCCATGCTGCTCAAGGGCTAGGTACTGCCCCTGTCAGTACCACCTTGCACCCACACTTCACCCGTAAAACTACACACACCCGTGCCTTTTTCTTAAGCCCCCATAGGTTCTGCAGGCGTTCCTCCCCCTTGGGATAACTCTTAAGAAGACTTCACCCCACTTGCCTCATCTGGTCCTCTCATCAGCTCAGGGACAGGCTGGCAGAATCCCTATCAGGAAAAATGAAGCTCGGCAAAATGAAAGGACTGCCCACAGCTTCATAGCTAGTGCTGACTGGGAAGCAGGTGGGGATAGGGGGCAGCTGCCACCTTTTATGATTGCAAAGAGAACTCAGGGTCAGAGGCACTTCCCCTGGGAGCTGCCTCTGGCTGAAGAGCTGGGCTCAGGGCAGCACGCTCCCAGGAAGGGCAGCTGGAGAATCTACGTGCTCAGCACTGGCTGGGTCAACATGCCCCTCTCTCCCAGGCCGGGGATTAGCCACACAAAGCAGACAAAGCCAAGGGAGGGAGGCCCAGCAGGGCTCAGATTCTATGGGCTCAATCCAGGCTTGATGCTCACTGACTCAACCACGGACGGGTCAGGAGATCTGAGCTCCAGTATCTCCTCTGCTGCATCCAGCTGTGCAACCCGAGGAAACCACACGATCGCTCTGAGCCTCAGCTGCGCCGACTGTGAAATGGGGAATCATGCCGACTTTGTGGGCTTACTGAGAAGAATCCAGAAGACGAGAGTCAAGGACTAGTGTATCATGACCGGCCTGGCCTGGGAGACAAGGTCGCAGGCCAAGGAGGGTGAAGAAGGACAGCCTCCCCATGGATCTGAAAGGCCTGAGAGCCCAGGAGCCCAGTATTACCATTGCTGCTGCTATTTACGCACAGAGGGATACTAAAGTTTTATGTATTACCTAATCCTTTCAACTTGTACTGTCCAGTTCAGCAACCACTAGATGTATATTGAACATATGCAACTAATCTGAATTTAAACGTGCTGTTAGTTTCAAACACACATAAAATGCTGAAGATGTAAAACAGTCCTCTGACGATTTTCCTGCTGACCACACTTTGGCATACGTTGGGTTTAGTAAAACACACGGCAGGCGGATTCCCTCGTTTCTTTTCACTGTGTTACGTGGCCACTTGTTGTTTCGTCACTCAGGTGTGCCCGACTCTTTGCGACCCCATGGACTGTAGTCCCGCCAGGCTCCTCTGCCCACGGGCTTCTCCAGGCAAGAATACCGCAGTGGCTTACCATTTCCTTCTTCAGGGGATCTTCCCAACCCAGGGATCGAACCTGAGTCTCCATCACTGTCTGGCAGGTTCGTTACCACCGAGCCACCTGGGAAGCCCAACTGGGCTACCAGGAAGCATTAAACTCCGTCAGTGGCTCCCATTTGAAATCGACTGGATTGGCTGCTCCAAGCCACATCCCACTGGCCTACTTGCCGCTCAAACTCATCCAGCTCACTCCGACTCCTGGCCCTCTGCACTCGCCATGCTCCGCCTGGAACACTCTCCCCTACCCCACTCCCCGATTTTCAATACTTCCTCACCTGACCTGGGCTTCTGCTCCAACGTCACCTCCTCTGAGCAGGCCTCCCTGACCTTAGCTAATACGTTCCTTGTTCACCCCAACTCTGAAGAACCCTACTTTGTTTCTTCCTAACACTTCTCATTACTTGAAGTTATGTACTTACTAGTTTATTTATCTGTCTTCTAGAAAGTAAGCCCCTTTGGGGGCAGAATGGAGTAATTTGGGTCCCAAGTCAGACAAAAAAGCAGTTCCAGGATGGAATCCATGCCTGAGGCCCCCAAAGCAGAGGGGGCTTAACCTGTTTCTTTGCCTCTTCACAGATATCTTAGGCCCTGAGTCTCACTCTCCCCATTTTTAGGAGGAACCTGAGGCTCAGAGAGGTCAAGTGACTGGTCCAGGTCACACAGCAGGTGGAGTCTGGAAGCCCACCCCACTGCCCATTCACAAGCCCCCTCTTAGACTGGACAGAGGGTTCACCCCAGCTTTGGTTCCCTTGGGCAATGGGGTGCAGGGTAAGTCAGAGAAAATTGAGTCTCCAGGGTCAGGAATATGCTGGCTGTGGGCTGGGAAGGGGCCTTCTGAATCAGCACTCTTCTCCACTGTGCAAGTTGAGGAGAATATGGTCCAGAGAGCGGGACCCCAGAAAAGAAGCCACCAACCCCAATTTGCAGAAGGGAAACCGAGTCTTGGAGAGACTGTGCTTGCCACCCTGTGCCCTGACGTGGTACCCACCTTGGGGTTGAGGGGCTGCGGCTTGCCCGCTTGGGTCTGGTGATCTGAGGCCATGGTGGGCTGTCCTGTGCAGGAGTGACCTGGAAGGCACGGAGGAAGCTGCAGTGAGGACCCCTCCAGGCCCTCGGCTCCCTCACTGGGGGGCCTGAGCCTCGTCATTCCAGCCCCACATCCTATTCTGTGTCTCCCTGCCTGGTTTCAGGTTCTCCAAGGGCAGTGGGGATGGCCAGCGTCTGCCTGAACGTTCGTCACTAACTCTGCTTCTGTGTGTCCAGGCCGGCTCCAAGGGGGGAACAAAGAAATGAGGTCTACTAAAAAATAAAGCGAGAAACTAGAATATGACTGGGGACTCACGCGGCCCCAGACAATTGACTACTACAGCTCAATTTCTTATACATCAATCAATATTATGCAGAAATTCTCACCTAAGAGAAAACAGCACGGGCAGAGGAAACACACCCTGGCCGTGCTTGGCCAGGCTGCAGCTCCCAATGTGCAACCTCACAAAGCTCCCCGGACTCCCTGCCCCTCACCCTCAGCCTCCTCCTTGACGCCCTCTCCACCACCCGGAATCCAGAAAGCTCCTTTCCACCACTGTTCCGCCCCCCACCATTAGTACATACATCTATTACGGAGCTCGGGCTACAAGAAAGCAAAGACATGAGTATCACACAACTTCAGACACTGATCAGCGGCAGCAGGAGAATTTCTTAACGACTGAGAACAGCAGAAAAGTATGAGCAATGGCCAAGTCTCTCCTCCCTTCCCGCAGGAGGGGCAGAGAGCCCAGCCTGCATCTTCCCAGTGAGGAGGGGAGACTGTTTCCTTCTCCAGAGGTAACATCTGGCTTCCAGAAGCTCCTTCCACACCACAGCCCAGGCCAGGATCTTCTCCCAAAAGAGGACATTTAGCTAAATGACTTGGGAGCCAAACCAGCCCTTCTGCCCTAGGAAGCCAGCCCTCTGGGTCTGTCCCTGTGCCCAAGGCCCCACATTACTGCCCCCCCCACCATTGGTGTTCTCAGACTAAAGCTTAGGCTCAGCTGGTTCAGCTCAGGCGCTGCCTCTGCCGCTTACCAGCATCAACCCCTGAGAAGGGCGTCCCCTCTCTGCCTCAGTTTCCTGCTCTGTAAAGTGGGGACAGGATGGCACCTGGTCACGCCTACGGCCAGCTTGGGACGATCCAAGTATAGAACGGAGAAAACCACAAGCGCTTGACAGAGCCTGGAACCCGCTCAGCACTCAGTACACAGCAGCGACTGTGGCTTTCCTAGAGTCTTTTCCAGCCAGCTTTAGTCACCTGTGGCTGGGAGCCTCCCTGAGACGCGCAGCCGCTTCCTAGCTGTCCCAAGGCAGGACACAGAGCAGGTGTCCCACGGGTGTTTGTGGGTGTGGAGAGAACTGACTCACTGCCCTAGACGTGAAGCTGAACTTTCCATGGGTTTATCCCTCAAACCCTCAGTCATATTCTCCGCTGGCAAAACGAAGATGCTGACGGACCGTTTAGCATCAGTAAAGAGCATCGCCAAAGTACACGCTCTACGCCAGGCATCGCGCTGGACCACTCACTACACTGTATCCGAGCCCCACAGCAAAGGAGGTTTTAGGACCCCGGCCCCCTCTCCCCATTTAAAAGAAAAGAAAACTGAGGCTCAGCGCCTTGAGGTCTTGGCCCCAAAGTCACCTGGTCAGAAAGCGGTAGCCTCTGGATTTGAACCCAGGTCTCCCACCCTTTCCATCAGGGAGCAGGATGAGAGCAAAAGGCAAGACAAGCAAGAGAGCCATTCTTACCAGTGACACCAGCCCCTGAGAGTGCCTGTGGAGCCTGTCGGCGGGAGGTGACATTTATACCTTCCCCAGAAGTGCCTGTGCCAAGATGGGTGACCGCTGCGTCCCCGTGGAAAGCGCGGGGAGAATGCAGGATTAAGCCCACACCAAAGGCCGGGTCAGCAAATGCCCACAGACATTGTGTCTCTGCACAATAATGTCATTAGCTTTCAGATTCGGCCGCGCCAGGGTGGTCAGGCGGTCGAGCAAGAACATGCCCGCTTTGCATGCATCAGCCATCCAGCTGCCAGGCCCAGGGGCATGCTGGGTTCACTGGTGTGGTCAGTTGAGCCCTGGGGGAGGCAGACAGAGGCAAATCTCAGTGACCCTGGTAGGAAAAAAAAAAAACAAAAAACCAAGGACAGGAAGGTAGTTTGGCAGGGTCCAGCACCCATCCATCCATCCATTCAACAAATATTTATCAGGCATGGATTTGGTGCCAAGCTCTGTCCGAGGGGGCAGGGGCAGGGAGGGGACCTATTCGGGCCTAGACGATCCAGAAAGGCTCTGGGGGAAGAGTCGAAGTCCTCAGAGATGGGGGGAATGAGCCTGGGAAGCCGGGTTAGGAGGACAGCTTAAGCAGAAGGGGCCCGGGCACAATGCACTGTCGTGGTATTTCAAGTTGACCTCCCTGGTGGCTCAGACAGTAAAGCGTCTGCCTAAAATGCAGGAGACCCGGCTTCAATCCCTGCGTCGGGAAGATCTCCTGGAGAAGGAAATGGCAACCCACTCCAGTACTCTTGCCTTGAAAATTCCATGGACGGAGGAGCCTGGTAGGCTACAGTCCATGGGGTCGCAAAGAGTCGGACACGACTGAGCGACGTCAATGTCAATGTGAATGCAAACAGGTCAATGCATCTCCAGGGTGGCCTGAATGGACAGGGCCTGGGCTGGGCAGCCGGTGAGCAGAGGGCTGGCCAAGCGAGGCTGAGGAGAGGGAACGTCACCCTGAGGCCCATGACTCTCCCAGCACCCGCTGCTCCTCAGTGGGGTGCCCTCAGGATCCTCGACCCCCTTGGTTTAGAGAAGGCTCTCGATCCCCTCTGCCAGCCCCACCACTACCCCGTGGGCACTTGGCCTTAACTGGCATGCACACCCTCTTTGTAGACAGTCTGTGCCCTGACCGAGCCCAAGGTCAGGCAGGAGAGAGGAGATACCAGTGGGGCTTGGAGACTGGGTTGGAGTGAGGGGACTCGCTCGCCCCAACTTCCATGCCCCCAGTACACACACCGCCCCCCCCCAACCTCCAGCTATGCTGTCTCTCTCTGTAGCACTCCTCACCACCTGATGTTACGTCACTCATTTATCTGCTGTTTTTACAATCGGCAGATAAGCGTCATGAGGGCAAGGCCGTGGTCTGCCAGGTTGACCACCTATCGGGCTGCACTCCAAAGGTCTGGGAGCCTTGTCATTACTCGGCCTTAAGACCAAAGAAAGAGTCAGAGACAGCGGCAGAGACGTCAGTGGTTTACTGGACAGACGATCTTACACAACCCATCCCGGAGCCATGTGTCCAACAGGGAGCAGGACACGGCAGAAATCTCCAGCTACTCGGAGAAGGAGGAGGCTGCCCTTTGCAGAGGGAAGCGACGTAGGTGGGCTCACCAGTTACTAGGGACCAGTGAAGCCCTGTAATTGAAGGACTGGGTGGTCACGTGAGTAAAGCAGGGACTGGCCAAGCAGCAGATGGACAGGAAGCAAGAGAACAGCCATCTTGAGTGGCCTCACCATACATGTCTCCCCTACATCCTCCGTACGACCCTTACAATGGTGGTCCACCCCTCTTCCCCGATATCCCTGGGGTCAGGTAAAGGGCACCACAGTCAAACAGCACACATGCAATCCAGACACCAGCAGCTAGGGAGCATCACCAGTAATCCAGGTGCTCATTGGGTCCGTTTATCTTTGAAGTCCAGCAGACAACCACAACAGCATCTCGCTGTGGACCCGGCAATGAGGCCACCATTGTCGCCCAGTCTGTGAACAGATTCCCTCCACTCAGACCAAGGAAGAAATAGAAGATGTTCAACAGGCACGGCACAGGGAAGATCACGGCCACGAAACGACATACAGCGACAAGCAGCTGCAGCGCTGAGGTAACCGCACCTGCCCGAGTCTCTGTCCTGCCTGCAGGACCGCACCGCCCGTGCACCCTCGTCCCCACAGCCAGCGCTGATACTGGTTTAACAACAGACCACGGCAGGTGCTGCCGTGTAGTCGCTCAGTCATCTCCAACTCTCTGGCAGCCCGTGGTCTGTAGCCCCCCAGGCCCCTCTGTCCGTGGGATTTCCCAGGCAGGAATACCGGGCTGGGTTGCCATTTCCTTTTCCAGGGGATCTTCCTAAGCCAGGGATCGAACTCACGACTCTGGCATTGGCAGGCGGGTTCTTTACCACTGAACCACCAGGGAAGCCCATTTTTCTCCAGTAGGTGCCCAGGTTAATTACTGTCACAGCCTTAGGTGGGGCCAGGGAGAGGAACAGTGAAATCTGTAAACCCCTTTCTAATCCTATTCCTCGGGAGGCAACAAAGACAAACCAGAGGGACTTACCTGCCAGTCTCAGGCTCAGCAGGGGGCAGATTCTGTGTCAAGGGCAAAAGGGAGTTCTTGGGTGGCAAGGCTCCTCTGGTGTCAACAGTTGAGCTCAGATCGTGTTGACTATAGTTCTGGGTTGTCATGGCATGGCACTGGGACGATGATCCTGGGATGCTCAGTGACAGTTCACAGACTGGAGTCAGCCTCTTGGTCCACGTGCTGAGAGCAAGTTCCCCTCTCAAGGGGTCTTTCTTAAGGGGTCTTTTCATAGCCCGGCAGCGGCAGAGTTTGTAGAGCTGGTGGAAAAGCCCGTGTATGGTATTTTTAATGGTCCATTCCTGGACTTCATGGGCTTAGTCGCAATCTATGTCCAAGGGGGTCCCGCAGGTCACACACGGCTGTTCTAGACCCCGAACGATGGTTGTGGTGCTCGAAGACTCTGGTTACACTTTGTAAAGTCTCCCACCTGTTGTAACGCCTCGTAGCTGGCGTGTAGCCACGGTCCCGGCCCTTACATCGCTGCTCTGCCCCCTCCTGCGGCCAGGAGTGGGGTGGGGGGGCGGTGGTTTGGGGAGTGGGCTTGTCCTACCCGACCAGGTAACCCCCAAGTGTGCGACAGGTAATCCTCGCCTCTCGTCTGTATTCACCAGCCAACCCCCGGCAGTCAGAGGAACCCCGAGCGCAGAGCTGCCACCTTTAAACTGGAAAAAGACTCTGAGTTGAACAGGACACAATCTCATGGAAGAGAAAGACGTCCCTCGTGGTGGTCAGCTACTCAGGGCCCCTCGTGGGCGCCACCTCAGGTCACCCCCACAACCTTCCGTCCCCGTCCTCCCTTCCCGATGCCTACACACTCATGAGTTTCCTCGGCCTCTTACAACCGTTAGTTGCCCAGCCTTGACCCTGGAGACAGAGAGACGTCAATGGTTACGGGACAGGGGACCTCACACAGCAGGAGGAAAGGGTCCCGCGGCCACAGCCCCACTTCGGAGGGCAAGGGGCCAACGCAACATGGCGGCGCTCCTCACCACTGGGGGAAGGAGAGAGGCTGCCCTTGATTGGAGGAATTGATGTCACGTGGCTGATTGGTTACCAGGGAAACCAGCCCCTTGGGCACGCCCCTCACAACCCCTCAGGTTAAATCATCCGGGTGTTTCCCTTTAATAAACTAGCCCCTGGAGTTGTTCTGGCTTCAGGATTAGAACCATCCCTGGCTGGTGCAGAGGGTAGGCACATGCACGGTCTCGTGTGTAGGTGCAGCTGAAGCCGGGGCTGGTGGAGCAAGGGAGGAGGGTACAGAGAACAAGAGAACAGCCATCTTGATTTTTAAAGACTTTTTTTTGTGGACCATTTTTAAAGTCTTTATTGAATTTGTTACAGTATTGCTTCTGTTTTATGTTTTGGCTTTTTGACTAAGAGGCATGTATAGGATCTTAGCTCCCCAACCAGGGATTGAACTTGCAACCCCTCTGCGTTGAAAGGCAAAGTCCTAACCACCGGATTGTCAGAGAAGCCCCAAGAGAACCGCCACCTTGAATGGCCTGGCCACACACCATCGTATCCCCAAAGCCCAGCGTGACACATAGTAGGGACTTGTTTTGGCTTCCTGGACTACCAAAACCAAGGGCCCAGAACCAACGGGTTGAAACAGCAGAATTTGGGGATGTAAAATGGAGCAGCCTCTGTGAAAAAAGCACAGCAATGCTTGAAAAATTAAGCATAGGATTCCATGCGTGCGTGCTAAGTTGCTTCAGTCGTGTCCGACCCTTTGCGATCCCGTGGACTGTAGCCTGCCAGGCTCCTCTGCCCATGGGATTCTCCAGGCAAGAATACTGGAGTGGGTTGCCATGCCCTCCTCATAGGATTCCCATGTGATCCAGCAATTCTGGGAGTGCACCCACGAGAAGTAAACCAGACACGCCAGCAGGTATTTGGATAATGCACCCATGTTCATGACAGCATCATCACAATGCCGAAAAGGTGGAAACAGCCCAAACGCTTACTGACAGTTGAATGGATCAACAAAATGAGCTCTAGCCTTACAATGGAATGTCACTCAGCCTTGAAAAGGAAGACGATTCTGACACAGACTACAACCTGGATGAAACTTGAAGACATTTTGCTAACTGACAAAAGCCAGGTACAAATACAGTATGGTTCCACTCAGATGAGATTATTAGTGCAGTTAAATTTAAAGACTCAAAGTAGGATCATGGTTGCCAGGGTCTAGAGGGAGGGGTGAGTGGGGAATTATGGTCTCATGAGTGCAGAGTTTCAGTTCTGCCAGATGAAAAACACATCTGGAGATGGATGGTAACGATGATCGCAAGAGAACGTGAATGTATTTAATGCCACTAAAAAGAATACTTAAAAGTGGCTAAAATGGTAAATTTAATGTTATGACTATTTTATCACAATAAAAATAATGTTACATAAAGACTTCCAGAAATGTATCGTCTCATAGTTCTGGAAGCTGAAAGTCTTAAATCACCTTCCTTTTAAGATGTTTTTAAATTGAAGTACAGTTGATTTACAAGGTTTTGTTAATTTCGGCTGTAAAGTGATTCAGTTACACGTGTTATATATTTTCTTTTTTAAAATATTCTTTTCCATTATAGTTAACACAGGCCTTGTTTATCCGTTCTACAGATGAAAGCGTCCATCTGCTAACCCCAGCCTCCCACTCCAGCCCTCCCTCAGCCCCTGCGCCCTCGGCAACTACAGGTCTGTTTTCTATGTCCATGAGCCTGTTGTGTAGACAGACTCATGTGTGTCATTCATAGGGTCCACGTGTATGTGATGTCATATAGTATTTGTCTTCTTTCTGAAGAGCTCCAGTTCTAGTTGCACTCATGCTGCTGCAAATAGCATCACCTCCTTCCTTTTGATGGCCGAGTGGCACTCCATTGCATATGTGCACCTGCCTTCTGCACCCATGCATCTGTCAATGGGCAGTCAGGCTGGCTCCGTGCCTTGACTAGCCACGGTGCTTCGGTGGACACTGGGGTGCGTGTCTCTCTCTGAATTACAGTTTCGTCTGATATATGCCCAGGAGTGGGATTGCTGGATCATATGACAACTCCATTTTTAGTTAAAATCACCTTTTTGTTGCTACAAAGAGGAGAGGACCTGCTGGTCCCCAAACAGAGTTTGATCCTTAGATCAAAAGGAACCCAAGCCAGAAGGAGCCTCAGAGGCCACCTGCGTCAAGAGAACTCGTCTCCTCTTTCAGCACCAACACTCCCTTCTCACGACAATTACTTTGTGACAGTCCATTCATCTCTTTAAATAAAATTGAAACTATAACTCACGTATGTACATAACTTTCAGAATGAATAATAAGATATCCTAACTATAAAGGAATAAATAAAAGGAAACACAATAATACATACTTCAATAGGAACAGATTTGGACACAGCTGTACAAGAATGATCAGAGAAGGCAATGGCACCCCACTCCAGCACTCTTGCCTGGAAAATCCCATGGACAGAGGAGCCTGGTGGGCTGTAGTCCATGGGGTCGCTAAGAGTCCAGCACGACTGAGTGACTTCACTTTCACTTTTCACTTTCATGCATTGGAGAAAGAAACGGCAACCCACTCCAGTATTCTTGCCTGGAGAATCCCAGGGACAGGGGAGCCTGGTGGGCTGCCGTCTATGGGGTCGCACAGAGTCAGACACGACTGAAGCGACTTAGCAGCAGCAGCAGCATACAAGAATGATATAAAGAGTTAGGTATTTGTGCTTCTTACAATGGACAAGTTTGGATAGGAAGGTAATAGTAAACTGAATGTGTGTTTGACAATTTCATATGCCCAGGAAGAATCTTTTTGAACATAATACAGCCAGACATGCATATTGGTCCAGTGGTGATTTATTGGTGATCCACACACTGCAGGCAACATCACTGCGGGCCTCATGATTTTTCCAAAAGGGGGAGGAATGCTTGGCCAAGTTCCCACTGGGGTATTTACACACCAGTTCCTGTTAGCTGTTGGATGAGGGCTGCTCCTTGTAGGTGTTAATTGCCCAGAATTCCAGCTGCCCCTGGGCACACAGGCATGCAGAGGCGGGCAGCTGGAAGTGGCCCTCACACA
The DNA here is from genome assembly GCA_006410675.1 of Oreotragus oreotragus. Classification (NCBI taxonomy): domain Eukaryota; kingdom Metazoa; phylum Chordata; class Mammalia; order Artiodactyla; family Bovidae; genus Oreotragus; species Oreotragus oreotragus. The sequence continues at coordinate 248,875 of SJYX01017768.1, forward strand.
CCACCACTGCAAGTTCTAAGGGCTGTGGAGATCCACACACCATCCAGGGGCAGATTAATTACATCCAGGGTAAAAACTGGCAGCAGGAAGTGGCAGGAGGACCCCCAGAGAACCTGGCTTGGGACGTGCCTTCGTTGAGGCTCGCTCCTGGTGGACCCGCAGAAGAAGGCTGCCGGCGCAGTCTGTGCCCAGCCACCGGGAGTCCTTGGGCTACAGTCTAGTCCTGCCTCCACGAGTCCTGCTCACTCCCAGGGCCCGTTCTCCCCATGAAGGCTTGCCACAGCTTGGATCCCCAGGCTTGGCCACGGAGCCTGGTTGCCTTATTCTCCCGCTTGCGCTGCCGTCCTTGGGATGGGCCCCGGTCACTGAGTCACCGAGATGCCTCTCTGGATCGTCCAACCACAGAGCCCATCTCTAGGCTCATCATTTGTAAAGATGCGAAGGAAGAGGGTGAATATTTTTGGAGCCCACAGTTTACCTACTTTTCTCATCCCTCTCTGCAAATTAATTTGAGCAGGTACTCAAAGCAACCTAGATAGATAGTGTTATTCACTTCACGTCACAGACGAGGTGACAGAGGCACACACAGAGATTAAGTGACTTGCCCACAGGCACACAGTAGATGATGGAGCCTCAGCGGGAACTAAGTGATGTGGATCCAAGGCCCACCTGGGCCACCGTGCCTCTAACCACTAGTCGACGAGGTCTCTCAATTAAGCTAAATGATTTCCTCGTTCTGAACCTTGACCTTTTCTCACTGAGGGATGCGCTTGTTTTGCTGTCCCGTTCAGGCCCTGCCCCTGCACCGGCTGGAATTTGAGTCCAGGTTGGAATTAAGGGCAGCCTTTTTGGGGTTATGCAGCCTGGGGTCAGATCCCAGCAGTGCAGCTCGCTGGGCTGTGTGACCTCGGCAGTTGGCTGTCCCTCTCTGTGCTTCCTGGGCCTTTAAGAAGATTGAACCAAAGTAAGAAGTCCATTTGAGAGGGCTTCCCTGGTCGCTCAGTGGTAAAGAATCAGCCTGCCAGTGCAGAAGACCTGGGTTCAATCCCTGGTTCGGGAAGATCCCCCATGCCGCCGCAACTAAGCCCGCGTGCCACACGACTGTGTGCCCGTGTGCCCCACGACGTGTGCCACACAACATGTGCCCGCGCGCCACACGACTGAGCCCACACGCCACTGCTGCTGGCGCCCGAGCGCCCTGGATCCTGTGCTCTGCAACGCGAGGAGCCAGCACAATGAGGAGGCCAGCACCGCAGCACGAGGGTAACCCCCACTGTCGACAGCTGGAGAAAAGCCCACGCGGCAACGGAGACCCCGCACAGCCAAAAATAAATAAGATTTATTTTATTTATAGCTTTTGAAAAAAATAATTCGAGGTGCCTTCTCTGCTGTGTGTTTCTTTTCCACAGGCAGGCTGAAGGAACTGAATAAATCGCCCTGTCTTTCATGTCTTCCTGGGGCCCCACGGGCCTCCCGCACAGCAGCTGCCTTGGCCATGGGGAGGCTGGGGGTGGCGGGGAGGGGCTCTGGGTGCCACAGGGGAGCAAAGTCGGGGGGACTTCTGGAGGTGGGAGGGGTGGGGACTGGTCCCTGGGAAGCCAGCTGGCACCTGTCCAATCAGACAGTCCCTCCTCTTCCCACGGGGGGAGGGAGGTCACAGGAGACTCATCTGTGTACCAGGCTCTGCTTGGCAACCCCCTTGGGCCGGATGAAGCCACTGAGGCTCAGAGCCGTGATGGTCAGGAGTCGGGGGTGGGGTGGGGGCTCAGCCGTCAAACCGAGGCTGCAGAAGGGCAGGGGGCGCCCACTGAGCATGGAAGAGAGACGGTCAGGACACCATGTCATCTCAGCTCACCCCAATCTCTGCAGGAGCCTCCTGGCCTGTCCCCCTGCCTCCCCCTTGGCCCCACTGTCTGCGTTCTGGGCCCCAGCCAGAGTGGTCCTGTTAAACCTAAAGGCAGACCGTTCAAACTCGCCTCGTTCAAACGCTCCGTGGCTCCCACCTCCTGGAGAAGCGCCAGAGTTTGCCAGGGTCGGTGGAGCCCTACACGCCGACTTCACTCCCTCGCGGACGCCGCCCAGTCTCTCAGGTAACACATTCCAGACCCACTGGCCTCCCACTGCTGCGTCTCCAACACTCAGCTGCAAAGCCTGTTCTCCTTCCACCCGGAATGTTGCCCAGCTCACTTAGGTCTGAGCTCAAATGTCACCTCCTCAGAGTGGAGTTCTCTGACCACCACCCCATCACCCCGCATCCTTGAATCCCACTTTCTTGTCCTTAACCTTGGCCACCTCCTGACGTTATGGTCACACTTGCTCACTCATGTTCGGGCTCTCTCATAGAAGGTGAGCTCCGTGAGGGCGGGACTTTTGTTCAGTTCTCTGCTGTGACCTCAGGCCTTGAACAGGGCCTGGCATTTGTCGAATACGTTAAAGAAAACAGAGACAGACGGAGAGATGGAGGGGGGATGATGGACAGGTGGATGGGCAAGGAGAAGGATGGATGGATTAATGGGTGAGAGGGTGGCCGCAAGGGTGGCTGCATGGATGGATGGAGGGAGGGAGGGGTGGATGGATGAATGGATGAATGAATAGCGGATGGAAGGATGGAGAGAAGGAAGAACTGCAGGAACGGAAAGAAAGATGAGCGGGTAGGAGGAAGGATGGACAAACCAATGGACAGAAGAAAACCGAGAAATACGGAAGGAAGACTAGAAGGATGGACGGATGGACAGACTGCCAGATGGAGACAGGCGGACAGACACGGTATCAGGGCTCACCTGATGAGAACCGGGGCCTTGGCGTGGGAGCACAGCAGTGAGCCCCAGCGGTCCCGGTCCCGTGGGGCTCTCAAAACCTTCCCCAGCCTCCCTCGCCCTGCCCCTCCCCGGCTCCACCCCGGGGCCCGCCCCCTCATGCAGCGGAGCAGCGGAGGAGCATGGCAGGTGGGGGGCCGGCCCCAGGCTTTATTGAGCAGATTCGGGGGAAGGGTGGCCCGGCAGGCCCTCACCCCGGCCCTGGAGCCTCCTCTTCTTGCCTTTGCTGCCCCCCGGTGCGGGCCTGGGCCACTGGGGCCTGGGCGCCCTTCAGCTGCTGAGGAACACGCCCCGCTTGTGCCACTTCTGGTCGCGGATGCGGCGCACGGACTGCAGCTGCGGCTGGTTCGCGTCCCACTCGTTCCAGTGGCGGTACTCGCCCCGCTCGAACACGTACTGGCGCCCGCGGTAGCCCGGGTACTCGTAGCCAACCCACCTGCAGGGAGGCGAGGTCCGCGTGAGAAGCCTCCAGGCTCTCGCCTCCCAGCCAGACCCAGTCTTTGAAAACCAGCCCCCGAGCCTGCTCTCTACCTGGGCGAATCCTTCCTTGGCTTCCCAGTGCCCTGGGGATGAATTTAAACTCCTGGCCCTGCCCACAAATGAGACTCTAGCCTCGCCTCTCATTCCTCCTTCATACGCCACACTCCAGCCTGCCTCAGCCTCTCCCTGAACCTGCATGCCTCTGAGCCTTCACACCTGCTGTTCCTTCTGCCAGGAATGCTGTTCCTTGCCTCATCCTCATTTCATTCCCTCTTTCATAGCAACATTTACATATCAATTTGGCCATCTCCTCCTCCAGAAAGCCCTTCCTGATTGCCCCAGGCTAAACCAAGCACCTCATCAGGACCCCCAAAGCCCCTGCGTGTCCCCCATCACAGTTCTGATCACTATGAATTGTGAACAGCTGTTTCCTGGTCTGTTTCCCTATTAAACTGTGAATTTACCAAGGGATGTATTATGGGAGTTGTGTAGTTCTTATTGCCCCCCTACCCTACACACAGCAGATGCTCAGTGAAAAGTTGTTGAATACAGTATTATCAGGTAGAGGTGGCACCTCTTAAGGCCCAACCCCAGGTTACCAGACCACAAGTGAGATGTAGATGCCTAGACAAAGGGAGAGCGACCCTAAGATTGCATTAACAGAGACATTAAGCCTAAAAGGAGGGAGGAGAAGAGCCTGTTCTCCTATGTACCACTCGGGCCACCCCTACATACATGCTGGGTCTCCTGGTGAGAAGGACAGACTGTGAAAAGGGGAAAAACAAATCTGAACTCCAAGGTCTAGGGGAGTTCAGAAAAGGAGTGAAGACTTTGATGCAGACAAGTAAGGGGGTGCAGATTTCACTTGGTTAAAAAAAAAAAAACAAAAAACTGTCTCTAAGTCGAGGCTTCCTGAAAATTCAATGGTACAGGAATGCAAGCAGGTGGACATTCAAATCATGGGGGCTTTGAGCAAGGCTGGTGTAGGGGCCCTGACTCGAATGAAAGGCCTCCAGACCCGGGGGGAGCCGGAAATGCCAGCTATGTATTAAACCGTGAATAGAGATTCCGTTTGGAGCCCGAGGCGTGGGAACTGGAGGACAGGGCAGGGCAAGGGTGGGGCCGGGTCTCTTACGTCCCGTTGATGGCCCGGACGCTTGCCACACGGTCCTGGAAGCCGTGAGCCCAGAGGCTGGGCACGTCATCGTCCACTATCTCCATCTTGCGGCCGCCGAAAGCCGTGTTCTCAAAGAGATGCAGTTTGTGATCCGGGCCATCCTGGGGGCAAGACCACAGGATGAACCGGCTGCTCCCATGCCCAGGACAGAGGGCCCAGGAGGCTCCAGCAAAGGCTCAAGGCACCGCAGAGCAACGCCCACCCCCAGAGCTGGTCTCCTTAGGATTTCCAGAGCCAGAGAGCCGTGAAACCGAGAGGGGAGGCTTTCAGGTCTAGCAGATAGGGACACCGAGGCACAGAGAAGGGGGCAGGAAACCAGACTCACTCATGTAGAAACATTCCCGCTTTATGAAAGCAGATTCTGAGTCGGTCTACCTGGCCTTTCTCCTCCCATCCCCGCTCCAAGGAGCATCAGTCATTGTGAGCAGGAGGAAGGGCGGGACTAGCCGCTGGCCTGAGTCTGCAGGTGGGAGGGAAGAGCCACCAGGCACCGGGTCTCTTTCAGATGTTGGAGAAACACAGGGGAAGGACTTGAGCTGATTTGCAGTTACTTTCTGAAGCTATTTACCAGGCTGTATGGGTTTGACTGGGCCACGTGGCTCATGATTTTAATAAGGCTACAGAGGGACATGCCAGTGACCTGCTGGTTAATGCAAGATATGAATCCTGGCCTCCTGACCCACAGCCCAGTGCCCATTCAGTAGCCCACTTCTTGTCCCCCCAAAACCACTCAAATCAGAAATAACGAGGGCTCTCCCCGGGCCAGGTCCGTGTCAGCTGAGCCCTTGGCTGAGATCGTGAAAGGAGCCTGCCAGGAGCGCCCGGCGTGCCCGGCTTCCAGGGGCTGTACTCACAATGTGCAGGGGCCGGAGGGACAGGAGGCTGTCGCTGTGGTGACTGTTGGACCAGGCGTCCCAGCGAGGGTAGTCCCCCTTCTCCAGGACGTACTGCTCCCCGCGGAAGGCCCTGCGCTCAAATGCCAGCCACCTGCAGGAGGAAGGAGGGCTGGGTCACTCATCTCTGCTGCCCTGGGGGAGGGGAGGACCCACGTCTAGGGAGGGGGGTGGTGCCCGAGAGCTGCTGACCTTTGACCCTGCCCCTTTCCTCCGACCCTAGTCCTGGTATTGAGGGAGTTACTAGAACTTACTAGGAGCTGAGACTCTGAGCCAGAAAACCAGCCTGGGAAAGAGTATTGAAGCTGGTGTTAGGTGCAGCCTCTATATAGGCTGCTCAGAAAAGTTTTCAGCACGAGGCCTGGCACACAGTAAGGATTCCATCGCCAGCTCCTCCTCTTTCTCCTCCCCCTCGTCCTCCTCCTCTAATTCCTCTATTAGATCGTTATTCTTATTATTACAATTATATGGTCATTTAGTACATCTCTCTGTCCATTTTCACAAAAACTCTGAAGTGCATATGCTTATTATCCCCATTTGACAGATGAGAAAACAGAGGCCCAGAGGGTGAAGCACCTCACCCAAGTGGTTAGTACCACAGCCTGGACTTTTCATCTGGATAATTCGGGGTCCAGCTGGGGACTCCTGCTTACTGGGTGGGTGTGGACAGAACAGTCAACCGCTTTGGCCTCAGTTTCCTTATCTGTCAGGTGGGCAGCTGTGAGGATTTAGGGGTATTGTTGCTGTTTAGTCACTAAGTTGTGCCTGACTCTTTGCGACCCTATAGACTGTAGCCTGCCAGGCTCCTCTGTCCGTGGGATTTCCCAGGAAGAATACTAGTTGCCATTTCCTTCTCCAGGGGATCTTCCCAACCCAGGGATTGAACCTGAGTCTCCTGCATTGGCAGGCAGAGTCTTTACCACTGAGCCATTCCAGGATAGCAAGCACATTAGAATTTAGATGTTATCATCGCTATTAAAGTCATCAGTATTAGACCCCACCAGCTGGGCACTGAGCCGGGCGCGTGTCTTCCTCTATCCTCTCTGCACAGCGCTCTGCTACTGACCCCAGCGATGGAGAGCTGGAAGGAGTCCAAGAGAATCACTGTTCAATGCTCCCATTTACAGGTGGGAAGACTGAGGCCAGATATGGGGAGGGAGTTGCCTAAGGCCCCACAGCAGATTAAGAACTTGCTCCTGGCCCTCCTGACTCCCAGGGGGCTCAGGGTTGGGAGGAGGGCTGGGGGTCCGGGTACTCACGGGCCCGACTCCACCTGGATGGAGCCCACCTTCTCCAGCAGGCTTTCCGTCAGGTTGGGGCACTCGGCTGTGAGCTCGCACCTCTTGCCCTGGAAGTTCTCCATTTCGTACACGATTACCTAGAAGCGCAGCCTCCTCAGCATCGCATCGGGGCCGGGCTCCCAACCCCAGCCTGTGTCCTGCCCCAGAGGGCCTCGGAGGCAGGTACCACCCCCTGCTCCATCAGCTCTGCCTGGAACCGGCCTGAAGCCAGCTTGCCCTGCCCCCTGGTGGCCACAAAGGGCAACGCCTTCAGTTCAGTTCAGTTCAGTTCAGTCGCTCAGTCGTGTCCGACTCTTTGCGACCCCTGAACGGTTTTATGAAGACCTACAAGACCTTTTAGAACTAACACCCCCAAAAGATGTCCTTTTCATTATAGAGGACTGGAATGCAAAAGTAGGAAGTCAAGAAACGCCTCCAGGAACCCCATTAATCCAGGGGACTGCAAGCTGGGTGTCTGGCCAGAAACGGCAGAACTTGGTAAAGCGAAATGTCCAAAATGACTGGAGGGAGGACTCTAGAGAAACGAAGCTGCTGTGGTCAGGAGGGGCTGTGGGCCCCCTTCTACGCTTTTCGAGAGAAGCCAAAATCTGTCATTGCCTTAATGTGAGACGTCTCCGTTTAGAAAGTCCTGGGCAGCACAAATAAAACTCCAGCTTGCACTAGCTAAACTTCACCTGCCCCTGTGCCCGCGAGGACGGTGCTGCCAAGGCAGAGCTGGGTTTTGCCTCCTTCACCCGCTTAGAAGCACTAACTGTCTCTGTAGCGGGTCCCTGGGGAACATCAGCTCCAGTCCTTTTACACAAGGGTCAAGGAGGGCTCAGAAAGGGTCCTGGGCTGCAAGGCAGGTTAAGTGGAGGTACTGGATCAGTAAGCCCGCCAGCGCCTCTCTCGTAAGCGCTGCTGTGCCCGGGGGAAAGCCCACAGATGCCAAAAGGAGCCAGGAAGGGCTGGCAGTGATGCCCCCTTCTCCAGTCGGGGGATAGCCGGGGGTCCACAGGGCGAGGCTGATTCACCCATGAATCAGGCACAGAGCCAGGCAAGCCTCTGTGGTGCTCTTCCCCTCCCGGTGACCCCCCGCTCCACCCGTCTGGTCAAAGATCCCACTTATTTCCTTAGTCAATCCATCCTGGGAACCCACCTTAAATTAAAGCCACCGGAGAGAGCCCACAAATGCCAGCTCTTGGATTTCTCCGTTTGCTGGCCATGATAATGGCACCGGCGTTTGACCCTCCCTGAGAAGCCTGAACCGTCCCCAGGTTAAAGGTGGGGCTGCTGAGGCCCAGGGAGGCCCAGGGACTGACTGAGCTCAGGCAGGAGGGTCAGCGCCGTGTCTCCCGAAAGCCCCGTCGACACTGGCAGTGTGGGTGTGACCAGATCCCCCGTGCAGATGAGGACACAGAAGAGGCAAGAGTGGGCAGAGAGGGGAGATGCCCTCCTGCTCCTGGCTGGCAGGAAGGGCTGCTGCTGCTTTCTGGAGAGAGGCTGCCTGGCCGGGAGGCGGGCCCCGAGGACCACAGGCAGCCCTGGGCCCCAGGCCCCCTGGCGCCACTCCCCTGACCCCCATACCTTGTAGCCGCCCCCGAGGCCGCCGTGGCTCTTGCCGGCCGCAGCCTGCTCCGGTGCGCTGTGCTGCTCTGCCATCTCCGCGGGAACCTCTGTGGCTTCGATCAAAGCGAAGGGTCACCAGGTGCGCCCAGGGGGGGAAACCCAGGTGCCTGGAGTCAAGGATAAGCTCCAGAAACTTGGCCGCCTCTGAGACGTGGGATGTGGTCGGTGCTCACAACCAACCTTTGGTCACTTAACAAACATCCCACCGAGCATCTGCTGTGGCCACCGGGCCTGGGATAGTCAGGAGGAGGCGGATACCCATTTTACAGGCGGAACTCCCTAGGCCCAGGGAGGCGGGGCTGGGATGGGGCTCCAAAGCCCGTGCCCTTCCCCCTCCCCCGGAGCTTTGGGGGGACATTACGCCTCCAGACTCTGCTCAGGGGGTGGGGGGCGGGCCTCGGGGAGCCTCCTCCACTAGGATCGCTCCCACCTCCGCCCCCAGGCAGCAGGCTTCCATTCACCGATTCCTTCCTTTGCCAAAGAGTCCAGGAGAACCGAGTCGGTCCCTTGCCCTGGGCTGGGTGATTGAGAGGAACAGGAGACCACGGACTAGTGGGAAACAGACGTACAGATGTCTAGAGAGCAGGCCTTGCCTGGGACACCCAGTCAGCTTCTGTTTTCACCCTACATGCGTTTACAGAGCACTCACCGCATAGCAGCCACTTAGAGACCCAGATGCAGACAGACAGACAGATGGCACCCCTTCATCCCTCGGGGTGGTGCCACACACCGCCGGACCTGAATTCTTACGTGGAAGGGTCTGCCTGATGCCAAACACCCGGACACACAGGACTGTCCTCCTGTTCATGAACACACCCAGGAGCGCACACGCACGCACACACAGACTTCCATGTTACTGTACATGGTCCATTTCCACCTGCTGCACAAAGCAGCCCCCCGCTTCTCTCTCTGCGACACACACATGCCCATTTCAGATGCCCCCCGCCAAGGTCCGGAAGGCACCACAGCCACACGCTACCTTCCTGGGAGCAGGCGGGCTGCGTGGCCCTTATACTCAGGACACAGGCCCAGCGATGCTGTCTGCTGCCTGTGTCCAGCCTCGTCAAAAAGCGGGGCCTGGAAATGGGGCCAGGTCAGGGAGGACTCTCAGCAGAGGGGCCACCCCCCGACTTTACCCACTCCCCTTCCTCAGCGGTGCTCACTTGCTGCAGGGCCCCTGCCCTGAGCTCACACCCCAGGGCTCAACCCTGCCCACCCCGCCAGACACTGGCTGCCTTGGGGGCTGTCCTGAGTCCTCCCTCCGGCTCCGGCCCTCACGTGGATCCCCGGCTGGGGCGGGGGGCCGGCCGTGCACGCACCCTCCCCTGGAGGCCGCCCCGGTCTGGGCCGGCCTCCCCGTCCCCGCAACCCCGGAGTGCACCTGTTGCCGTCGCCGTGAGGAGAGAGGGGGCCGGCGCCGTCTGCAGACTCAGGCCGCTGCCGCCGGGACTGCCCTATTTATGGGCGCTTTCTGACAGCCCAGCACATCCCGGCTTGCTGAGGCAGCGCCCTGTCCGCCCAATCCCGTGCACGCCACTTCACCTCAATAGCAGGCCCGGGGAGGCCCCTGTGCCTGAGTCCTCCGCCGCGGTCTCTGATGACTCCCTGGGGGCAGGTGGACCGCGCCAGCCCCCCGGGAGCCCCGCAGCGCCAAGGCCCGGGGAGGCCCCTGTGCCTGAGTCCTCCGCCGCGGTCTCTGATGACTCCCTGGGGGCAGGTGGACCGCGCCAGCCTCCCGGGAGCCCCGCAGCGCCAAGCTCTGTGCCCCCAACTCCCTTGCTCTGGCTTCTCAGTGTCAGCATCTTCTTTTTGGGGTGTGTGACACCCTCAGAATGGCTCTAGTTCTTAAAGCGCCAGGCCCTAGAATTTTTCAATTTTCCCCTGTGCCATGGGGCCTAAAATTTAAGTCTGATCACCCTGAACATCCCCTCCAAGGTGGGTGTAAATCCGTCCACACATTTCCACGAGACACGGTAACAGACCCAACAAAGATGCCTGTTCTTCATACAGAAGGCATCTCCGGACGACAGTGATCATTTACGGGAGACCTACTATGTCCACGGCACTGGGCCAGCTTCATGAGCAGTGTGTTCAGCCCTCACGCATCTCCGTGGCGGGGAGGAATTGTGATCGCCACTTTATAGAGGGGGAGACCCGTTCAGAGAGGTAAAGTCACTTACCCAGGGTCACACAGCAGACAGGAGGCGGAGGGGCTGGCTTGCTCCAGGGTCCAGCTCTCAGCCTCAATAGGAATAAAGACAATCACAACAGTCACTTTATCTTTGACCAAAAACTTAGATCCATGCATTTTGTGTGGTTCACCTGTGACAGCTACAGTATAATTTCACCTGTGACAGCTACAGAATTTCCTCAGTTTTCAAAAGTTTGCCTCAAGCCACTTTGCTTTTATGAAAGACCTACATTAGTACCCGTTTTCTCTAACAGAAAGAAATCTAGAGGACTTTTGCTTTTATGAAAAAAGGCAAAAAGCCTCAGTTGCATTCAGCCTTTATTTTGTAACGAGCCATTTATAGAAGCAGGGCGAGCCCCAAGCAGCGACTGGTGCCACCAAGTGTCTTCCATGGGAATTACACTCAGCACCACAGCGTCAGGCCGCCAGGGCTTTGAGCCGTGTCTGTGTCTGTCTGCTCTTTCTCTCCATTTCTTTCGTGCGTCTGTGAGCAAGCTGTGTCCCCAGGTAACCACTGTTTCAAGGTATGCCACTGCAGCTTAACAAAGATTTCAGAGGAGCGCTCTACTCTAAGATAGAAGAGAGGAACTTGTATTCAGTGGTTACTGAAGCAATAAAAGAAATGACGGGGCAAAGCAGTGAATCGTTAGGCTGAGGGTTTTCTTTAGCTGTTGCTTGTTTTTGACGAAAACCCTCAAGTCAGCATCAACCCCAGCATCCCCGGAGAGGTGGGTGACAGCAGGGCTCTGGAACCCGGTGGATCTGTGTGACCTTGGGGGAGTCAATGAAGGTCACAGCCACAGTCTCATCTGCTAGTGGAGAAGCTTCTCTCTCCTCGAGCCACGGGAGCAAAACAGGGAAGCCTCACTTTCTTAATCACTGAGGATCCTGCCCACTGCTGACAGTTCAGACCAAGGGGCTGCTTCCTTCTGGCGCTCGTGGGGAGCAGAGTAGGTCTCAGCCCCTTAACCTGAGATGCAGCTGGCACCCGCTGGGGACATCGGGGTGTGAGAGAGGCGGGGACGGCCCAGCAGGCTTGATTCCCCCTGATCGCTCCCCCCCATCGGCTCCTTTAGGGTCCTGAAGACGCAGGTGCCCAGATCTCGCGTGCCACACGTCTTTAACCTAGAGTTCTGTCTTGGCACTGTTGCCAAGCAGGGCTGGATCATTCTGACAGGGCAGGAGGGCTGTCCTGGGCAGTGGGGGATGTTGATCAGCATCCCTGGCCTCCTCTCGCTACATGCCAGGAGCACGCCCTTCCCTCCTTGTGGTAATTTAAGACACGCCCTGTCGTTTTGCCAGATGTGGTGCAGACAGGCTGAGTCCCCCTGGGACCACTGCCTTTAGCTTCTGCCAGCTCATGTCACTCGCACCACTCTATTCTGGAGGAGCGTGGGGGTCCAGAGATACCCCACAGCCAGGAGGAAGCAGAGTTGGGGACTCAAGCCCACGCCGAGTGGAGATCCGGCTCTGTCTCCATCGGGCCCCCGTGCCCAGGACCCCTGCTGTGCCCTCCCGCAGCCGGGCCCCCCAGACTGGCCCCCCTCAGCGCGGTGGAGGGACTGACTCAGCTGGGGACAGGCATGCATGCGTGGGGGAGTCCATTCATTCACACACCAACACGCTGAGGTCTCCAGGGCAGCTCGCGTCAAAGCTTTATTTGCTGTTTCCCGAGTCTGAATGTGACATCTTTGTACATGCAAAAGGTCATTGTGTTTTAGGGCAGTCAACCAGATTCCCAGCTGCTCTGCTGTGCGTATGAAATCTCTTTACAGTTACAAAATAGAAAAGCTCTTGTAGACATCCAATACTCTGAGAGGTCCGGGAGGCCCCGTTGGTTTTGACGTTAAAAATATAGTTTCTTTCTTTTTTTTTTTTTTTCCTGGATGAGTAGAGAGGTCCTTTCTGGGATTGAATAAAGTGCCGGTCGACCGCCTTCCGTTCAAACCTCCTGGAGCCCGTGAATTCATAAGGCAACCGTGAGGACACCAGCTGGCAGGATGCTTCAACTTTCCTGCACACAGGACTCGAGTTCCTTTTCGATCGTGACTCAAGTATTGGAAGAAGGGACCCAGGAGAAAGGTCAGGAAAATACAATGGTGTAGGTATATATATATATCTCCACTGCCGCCCATCTTACAGAGCATCCTAAGGGTCGTAGTCACAGGGGAAGTATAGGACTTGGAGGATACTGATATGACTCAACACAGTACAAAATATTTCCCGTAACACAATGGATGACTTTTACGAGCCCTGTATTTACAGGATCTATAAGGCGGTGTGGAACGAGATCAATCTTTCACACAACTGGCACTATACATATGTTTTTCTTAAGCAGGCACGATGCCACCAGAGATGGTTAAGCAAGTGCCAGGCTGATTCATGAGACTCTGTGGTGCCAGGTGTGAGGGTGGCAAGGGGATTCGGAGAGGACGATGGGGAGGGGCTGAAGGGTGGCCTTGCCAGAAGTCTCAGGCTGACCTTCCAAGAATCTGACTTTCTGATCCTCCCCTCCCTGCAGAAGCCAATCCAGACTAAGAGCGAGATCTCTAGAGGGGCAATGGGGGTGGGGGCAAAGGGGACACAGACTGGCCGCGGCCCAGCACATCTGTGCCTACTGGCTTTCTACGTGCTTCTGCACTTCCGGACCCTCGCCTTGCCCAGAATCCCAACACAGTGGCACCTGGCGGCTCTCAGCACGGGACTCAGATCCACCACTCCCTAAGGGGGCGGAGCCCGGGGTGGACCCCCATCCAGGTGCAGAGTGGGTCCCTCCTACCCCACGGCATCACGATGCCATGGGGCTTATTTTTTTCTTTCACTTTCCTGTTTCAACACAGGTCAAAAGAGGAAAGGCACAATCTGACTGTAGCAACGCCACGGCTGAAACAGGAGGGGCAATTCCCAGCAAAAAGAGCCTTCCTTCCCATTCCCCACAGACCTCAGCCTGCAATGCTGGTTCACACAGAGGCCACCGTCGTCCAGCTTCCTGAGGGGCAGGGTGCTGTGGGAAGGACCACAGGGGTGGGGGAGGAGGGAGAGGGAGGCTGCCTGGAGAGCCCTCTCCTTGGGTGGGATGCCGTCTTCCACGCAGGAGTCACCTGGACGCCAGCGTTTCACTTTGGAGAAGATCCGACTACACGTCTGTGGGGCTTTAATACTGTAATCACGCCTGGCTCCTGGGCAGTCTGTGGGCATCGCGAAGCGAAACATAAATGGACAAGGCAGTTAGGAGCACCAGGTGGGAGCAGCTGAGCTCTCCTTCCGGGAAACCATGCCTCAGGGTTTTCCAAATCACCTGCACAGCTTCTGAGGCTGAGGGCCTCGGGCGTCGGGCACACATCTATTCCAATACCCAGAGCTGGCCTCACTTCTTCCCGGGAAGCACGGGAAGAAAGCACTGAAAGCATGCGGCCTGGCTGGTCCCCTGTAAAACCTCCCCATCTGACTGTCCTCTCCCCAAATCCTAGGCAACCGGAGGTTGTCGGGCCGCATCGCTCAAAGCCCCCAACATCCTAAACACTGTGGGAGGAGGGGGACATCTCTTCCACCGGAGTCTCTCAGGTGGCGCTGAGGGGTTTTCCACCACACTGACTCTTGAGGCCTCCCCGCGGAATTTTATAGGTCAAAGGCGTCTGTAACCTTAGGCAAGGGAGTGTGAAGAGGGGGATAGACTGGAGGGGAAAGTGATGCGGACTTCTCAAAAGAGCAGCTGTCAAAATGCTGATGTGCAAAGCCGGTGGGGAGAGGGAAGTGGGGAGAGAGACAGAGAGAGAGAAAGAGAGAGAGATTATACTTTAAAAAATCACCTATCTAGCCATCTTATTTTGGATGCATTCTGTATAAAACTGTAATTTAAAGAATGCCAAAGGCCCAGGTGAGGAGGGCTCGATGAGGGCGGGTGACTTGACTGCAGACGAATGGTTAAGGCATTATTCAGTCCGTTGAAAAGGAGACGGGTTTCCAAAGGCGGCTCCAGGAGAACTCAAGAAACCAGCAAACTCACAACCCGCTGCGTGGCCCCCGAGGGCTCACCCCGCTTAGAAAGAGAAGTAAAAGAACCCGGCGGCCTGGCCGGCCATGCGCAGCGGCTCCCAGCAGAGCACCGGCCTCTGGGGATGTCACTGTACGGATCGCGGCTGCAACCGCGGGGCCCGGGGCCTGTGCCGAGCTGGTGGCTCCTGACCCAGTGAGACTGTCTGCTCTGCAGGGGAGTGGTGAGGCTGCTGCGGTCAGTTTCAAGGGGTGGACTCTGCTCGTCCTCGTCACCAAGGAATTAAGTGGAGTGTCATTTCCAGTCCAGGAGTGGGAGGCTAGGTCGACGATCTCCAGGGCAGTCTCGTCTTCAAAGGTGTCTGACTTTCGTCTAGGGTAAACTTGGGCTGAAACCCACCTGAGAACTGAGCGTCTCTGCCTGGTGGGTGCTGACCGAACACGGCAGGTCGCTTCCTGCTGCCTAAGATGGAACCAAGGAGCCTCCCCACCTTGAGAAAGACGGAAAGACCGCTGCCAAGAAAAGGGGCCAGGGCCAGGGCACACGAGGGGTGGCTTTTAAAGGGGACCTGTTGACCTGAAAAGTCACAACATCAAAACTGAAACAAAAGGCGAACTGGATCTTTAAAAAAAGAAAAATCAACTGACGTGGATCCTGAAAGGATTAAATTCCCAAATGGCCAAAGAGAACGGACTGACTGCAAACTCAAGGGATGAAGAGAAAACAGACTATGGTCAAGCAGGACCAAACCTCCAGACACAGACGCACAAGGCTGCCGGGCGACAGGCTCCAACCACCGCCCGTCCTGTGGCCGGAGCTCAATCAACAGGACTCGGGGGGAGGGCCCCCTCCACCTGGGTCACTGTCCACTGTGCTGAGCCACAACCCCTCTCTGGCCCAGGTGTTGGTCTTAACCCAGAGCAACGGGATTGGTCTCCATCCTCCAAGAGAGGGAAGAGGTGGTGAAGGGAAGTAAGCGAGGAAGGAGAGTTGGGGAGACGACAGAGACTGAAGGAGGGAGGGAGGCGTGTTCTGACACCATCTGCGAAGACTGGATTTCCACAAGAGAGACCCAGCAAGCTCAGCCCCCGCGCCCCTCAGCAATCGCGGGCTGCACTGTGAGCTGCCCGAACGTCCTCCTCTCAGGTGGGCGGCTCCCGGGCAAGGCTGGCACAGAGTTTACGGCGACTCCAGACGTGGCAGGTGGGCTGACCATCTCTGGGCTGTATGCTGGAGCCTCAGGCCTAAGAGGCAGAGGAGGCTGTTGTGGAGAAATTTCCACCAAAAAAAAAAAAAAAAAAAAGAGGACAGAGTAGACAGTGACCGGAGACCCCAGAGGTCCTGGAGACTCCTGGGAAGGAGCCTAAAGTTGGCGAGCAGCAGGAGGCCAGCCAAGGCTGTGCTTGGTCACCTAGCATCCGGTAGGTGTGTCCGGAGTCCCTGGACTGGGGCTTGGGGGGAGTGGAGGGACTCTCCTCCAGAGAAGGGCTTTCAGCAAGACTCTCCCTTCCTGCACTGGGACCTAGAAAAAGCGCCTGATCAGCGAGAACTGGGGGGCTGGCGGGGAGGCGGGTATGAAGGAGAGGTGAGAGCAGACAGAAAGGACCCGCATTCGCCGGCGCCTGCGGCCAGCGGGCAGTGGCTCTTCCCACGCCAGCAGCTCAGCTCGCACTCAGATGACGACTCTGCGGGAAAGACTCTAGGCTCGGGAGGGAAAGGCACTGCCGTTTGGGCCGCCGGTTTGGGAAGCCTTGGGAGCGAAGGTCACCCCACAGGAGCTCAGAGCTCTCTAGGAAGGAACCAGGAAAAGGGTGAGAATGACACTCTACAAACCTCGGGGGCGGGGAGAAGGTAACCTGAGATGAGCCGATACTCCTGTTCCGCAGCGTGAAAACACACATGCGTACTCAATTGCAGAGAAAGTTGGTGAGATTATTGCTTTATCGGCTTCTGAAGCACACAGAACGTGAGGAAGGAGGCCACGGGCCGGCCCTGCACACAGCCCCACTGCGGGGACAAACACACTTGAAGGAACCACGGCGAGGGTGCTTGCAGGTGGGGGCTGCTGACCGCTTTGAGAGGGAGAAGGAATTCGCCAAAGGAGCAGCCGAGACCACCCCGCCCCCCATCCCCAGCCCGGTGGCACTGCCCTGGACCACTGGTTACAGCAGGAAATGAATGCTTTCATCTTCCTTGGAAATGTCCTTTTGAAAAAGATCGGTCCTGGGGTGAGGCGGGGAAGAGGCGCTTTCATGACTCAGAACCCAGGGGAGACAGTCCAGCCTTTACATCCATGGTCCTGGAGCTTCGCAGGGGTCTAAAAATGCGTAGAAATGCACGTTTTTATGTTTTAAGAAAAAAAAATCCCAAAAAACCAAAACCACCAGCATGATTTCTGACCACCCGGTCTCTTCCCCAGCCTGAAGCGCCGTCTGCGGAGAGGGCGCACGGGCTTGTGAAGGGTGAGCCTTCCTCCCTGATCCATCGGGGAGCTTGTGGGGGGCGGGCACTGAGACGCCTTCTCCATCGACCGACAGACTGACCGACCGACCGGCCAACGAGAGGGACCAGGCATGTGCAGGAAGCAACGGCAGCAGCGGGACCTCGTCTTCAGGTTCGGACAGTTAAGGCTTGTTTATTAGACGTGGCGGTGTCCCCTGTCTGGAGAGGACAGGTGTCAGAAGGGGGATAGTGAGACCCCACTTCTCCCAGCATTGAGCCCGCAAAGCTTTCCTGGTGCTCCCCAAGACACCACCGCAACTAGCCATGGGCCAGGGGAGACGACTTTGGTTTTTTCTTTTTTGAGGAATGGGATGAACAAGGCAGCGGGAGGCCAGATATGATGGAATGAGCCTGCAGTTTAGGATCAGGTCAGGGTGCCAGCTTTGGTGCCCTCAAATCGATCGCTGCAGGCTTGACTATAATGGGCACAGCACTGAACGTTGAACAAACACAGGCTCTGATCCCCTCTCCAAAGCCCTAGAGCAAGGTTTACAGGAGGATTCAGAGATACTTTCGGAGTTTATTGTGTGTGTGTGTGTGTGTGTGTGTGTGTGTGTTCAGTGGCTTCCTTCGTATCTGACTCTCTAGTGACCCCATGGACTGGAGCCCGCCAAGCTCCTTTTCCACGGGGTTCTCCAGGCAAGTATACTGGAGCAGGTTGCCGTGCCCTCCCCCAGGGGATCTTCCAGACCCAGGGACTGAATCTGCACCTCTGAAGTGCCCTGCATTGGCAGGCAGGTTCTTTACCACAGGCACCACCTAGGAAGCCTCGTGCAGACTGTACAGGAGTGTAGAAATTGGGGGCAGTGTGGAAAAAGCTGATCTTTGATGTCATTTTACGAAGTGGGGCTGAGATTCGGCGAGGAGGGCTGGCCGAGGGCATGAGACCAGAGTCCTGCCCGTCCCTCCCATCCCAGGCCGCCCAGTGACGCGCTTTTTCCCCAAGAGGCAGCAGACCACACCCCTCATCTTTCCAGGAACCCAGGACACCCTCACCCACGTCTTCCCTTCTCCTTCCAAGGAACAGCACTCCAAGTCTCCGAGCCTTTGCTTGCCGGCCCAAGTTCCCTGCTCCTCGGGTTGCAGGCTCTGCCCGAGCACCCACTCCGGGCCCCCATACCTGCTCAAGCTTGATTCTCATACAGGCTTTGTCTCTTCTTGGATTTCAGCTCCTTCAGCCACTGGGGAGAGGGCTCTTCTGATCTGAAACCACAAAGCCAGTGGGAGTCAGGTGCCAGCCTAAGTGAGGTCTGGGCCTGCGGGCAGGGCTGTGTGGGACCCGGGCCTCCTGCCACTGTGCCAGGGTGGGAGGGCTGAGCCACCGACGCGGGTGGCAAAGATACCCAGGTCAGTGTGATTGAGACAGGAACTAACCAAGGCGCCCCCAAGTTCCCAAATGGGGAACGTTCAAAACATCGTGGTATGTCCATTCTATGAAACCACCTGCAGCAGAAACTCATGCTCACATAAATTATTTCCATCCATCCGTCCATCTCTACCCATGCAAATGCTCGTGAGGGTTAAAATTCTAGGCTAGGCCACAGTACCCGGCTGCTTGGTCAACTAGATGCTTCTGTGAAGGTTTTTTTTTTTTTTTAAAGATGAGGTTGGTATTTAAACCAGTGGTCTCTGAATAAAGCAGATTACTCTCCATAACATGGGTGGGCCCCATCCTATCAGCTGAAGGCTTTAACTGAAAAAGACCGACCTCCCCAGAAGAAGGGGGAACTCAGAGAAGATACTGCCTTTGGGACTTAACTGCGACACTGGCTCTTCCCCAGGTCTCCAGCCTGGCCGCCTGGCCTGCGGATTTCAGAACTTGTTGGCCTCCATAATCATGAAAGCCCATTCCTTAAAATAAATCCTTCTGTCTCTTTCTCTCTCTTTTCCAGTGTATACATCTTAATGGGCTATGTTTCTTTGGAGAACCCTGACTAGTACAATGCCTGTAAGATATAGATAGATTAGATAGGCCTTATGTTTAACGAATAATTAACAACGATTGTTTGGGGGAGGTACAATCTGTTTCAGCTTTTTCTAAAGTTGAAGAACACACATCCAGAAAGCACTCAGGTCACAAGCTCATTTTCCCCAAGTGAACACACTTGAGTCATCACCGTCTGAATGACAACACTTTTCAGTGTTTTTTTTCACTTTCTTCTTTACGTATCTTTCTTTGTCCTCAAAATGGTTTGTCATGAGAACACATCACTTGAACAAAAACGATGAAGTGACACAAAAACTCTTGAAACATTTTTAAAGGAAAGAGAGATCAC
The DNA here is from genome assembly GCA_006410675.1 of Oreotragus oreotragus. NCBI lineage: Eukaryota > Metazoa > Chordata > Mammalia > Artiodactyla > Bovidae > Oreotragus > Oreotragus oreotragus. The sequence goes on from SJYX01017768.1 coordinate 268,113, forward strand.
ACTTATGAAGATTCTGATGCCCGTGGGAGAACCACCAGGTGAAACATATAACCTGAAAAGATATGTGTAGTGTACGCTGTAATCTCAACTACATTTAAAAGCCACGGAGGGAGAAAAGCCCAGATTTCACCATGGTTGTCTTTGAGTCGGGGGTGAAGGGGGGCGGCGGTGGTGTCAGATCTTGGCTGGTTTTCTTTCCTGCTTTATATGCATTTTATATTTTCTACAGTTCACGGCGCAGGAACGGCGAGAGGAGCTACCCTGTGTCTGAGGTCAGTGGCGGCCGGGAGGAGCTACCCCGTGTCCGAGGTCAGGGAGTTTTGGAGGCTTATTGGACCCAAGCAAGACAAAGCTTCATTGTTCTACGAGGAGATGTAGACCAAGGTGGTCTCCTGCAAAACAAGAATATCGTCTTATCCACAGATGGCAGCCAGATTCTTTCTGGAGAAAGACTATAGGCCAGAACACAAAGCAAATTTAGAAGACAACATGTGAACTCCAGGATCTTTTCTGAGAAGTGTCTCTAAGATTTGACAGAGAACATGTAACTTACCCCCAACAACTTCCCATCGATCTTCACCCTTTCTGTTGAAGGTCCAATCCCAACTTCTGCCTTGACCCTTCCTTTCTAAACAGGGATCATGGTATTAGACAAAGCTTTGTAGCCTTTTCCTTGTTAGCTCATCCTATTATTTAAAATTCATTTCTAGACACACACACTAATCTGGCCACTCTAAACCACTCATCCACCATTTCCTGAATGTTTGTGAGCTTGTCCCCTTCCTGCTTTTGCTCCTGCTATTCCCTTGACTTGGGACGTCATTCCAGTCCAGTTTTGCCAGACACACACAGGTCCTTAAGGTCCAGCTCCAATGTCATCTCCTCTCTGTTGATGTCATTGGTCCTCTGAACTTTTCCCATGCCCTCCTTTTCATGGATGTTCATGGAGAGAAACAGACAATCACTCCCAATGAATGTTTACAATGTGCCAGCATTGTGCTAAGGCTGTGTCCACACATTAAGTCATAGTTCAATACACTGAGAAAATAATACCCTTGAACTACAGTGCAAGATCCAAACCCCAACCCCATCAATCCTAAAGGAAATCAGTCCTAAATATTCATTGGAAGGACTGATGCTGAAGCTGAAGCTCCAATACTTTGGTCACCTGATGCAAAGAGCCAACTCATTGGAAAAGACCCTGATGCTGGGAAAGATTGAGGGCAAGAGGAGAAGGGGAGGACAGAGGAGCAGATGGTTGGATGGCATCATTGACTCAATGGAGATGAGTTTGAGCAAACTCTAGTAGATACTGAAGGACAGGGAAACCTCGTGGGCTGCAGTCCATTGGGTTGCAAGGAGTCAGACACGAATGAGCAACTGAACAACAGCAACAACACAGTCACTTCTGTCCAGGAAGCCACTGGAGATCCCACGTGACCCCTCTGTGGGTGCTGCTGCTGCACTCATGTCCTCGCGTCCGACTCTGTGCGACCCCATAGACGGCAGCCCACCAGGCTCCCCCGTCCCTGGCATTCTCCAGGCGAGAGGACTGGAGTAAGTGCCATTGCCTTCTCTGCTGTTTGTGGATAGAGCTTCTTTTGGTTGTGGTGTTTCCTCCGATGTTCCTTGTTTGTGATGACCTTGACAGTTTTCAGAATTGCTCAGGTGTTTGGAGAACGTGTCCCACTGGGAATTTGATTTTTTTCCTCATGATTAGATTGGGATTATGTGACTCTTCTCTTCAACCAAGATTAAAATGATGGACAGCAGGTTCCCTTGGGGGTTCCACAGAGAATCTGAATGAGAGAGTCATTTCCTAGGCAGGTTGATAAGAAGTCTAGGGGTCCCCAAGAAGAGAGGAGTCCGGAATTCTCAAGGAGGAAAAAAGGACAAACTTCTTCCTTCTCTACATTCCTTAGGATTCAGTTCAGTTCAGTAGCTCAGTCGTGTCTGACTCTTTGCGACCCCATGAATCGCAGCACGCCAGGCCTCCCTGTCCATCACCATCTCCCGGAGTTCACTCAGACTCACGTCCATCGAGTCCGTGATGCCATCCAGCCATCTCATCCTCGGTCGTCCCCTTCTCCTCCTGTCACCAATCCCTCCCAGCATCAGAGTCTTTTCCAATGAGTCAACTCTTCGCATGAGGTGGCCAAAGTACTGGAGTTTCAGCTTCAGCATCATTCCTTCCAAAGAAATCCCAGGGTTGATCTCCTTCAGAATGGACTGGTTGGATCTCCTTGCAGTCCAAGGAACTCTCAGGAGTCTTCTCCAACACCACAGTTCAAAAGCATCGATTCTTCAGTGCTCAGCTTTGTTCACAGTCCAACTTTCACATCCATACATGACCACAGGAAAAACCATAGCCTTGACTAGGCAGACCTTAGTCGGCAAAGTAATGTCTCTGCTTTTGAATATACTATCCTTAGGATTATATAACAACAATGTAGTCTGCCTGAGGACAGTCTCTGGATTAAACCTTCTGGCTAATTCTGTAAAGTATGGGAGTAGACCTGCTCTTTACAAGGATTATATAACAACAATGTATTCTGCCTGAACAGTATTCTGAACAGTATGAAAAGGCAAAATGATAGGATATCAAAAGAGAATCTCCCCAGGTCGTTAGGTGCCCAATATGCTACTGGAGATCAGTGGAGAAATAACTCCAGAAAGAATGAAGGGAAGGAGCCAAAGCAAAAAGAATACCCAGTTGTGCATGTGACTGGTGATAGAAGCAAGATCCGATGCTGTAAAGAACAATATTGCATAGGAACCTGGAATGTCAGGTCCACGAATCAAGGCAAATTGCAAGTGGTCAAACAAGAGATGGCAAGGGTGAACGTCGACATTCTAGGAATCAGCCAGCTAAAATGGACTGGAATGGGTGAATTTAACTCAGATGACCATTATATCTACTACTGCAGGCAGGAATCCCTCAGAAGAAATGGAGTAGCCATCATGGTCAACAAAAGAGTCCGAAATGCAGTACTTGGATACAATCTCAAAAACGACAGAATGATCTCTGTTCGTTTCCAAGGCAAACCATTCAATATCACAGTTATCCAAGTCTATGCCCCAACTAGTAATGCTGAAGAAGCTGAAGTTGAACGGTTTTATGAAGACCTACAAGACCTTGTAGAACTAACACCCAAAAAAGATGTCCTTTTCATTCTAGGGGACTGGAATGCTAAAGTAGGAAGTCAAGAAACACCTGGAGTAACAGGCAAATTTGGCCTTGGAATGCAGAATGAAGCAGGGCAAAGACTAGTAGAGTTTTGCCAAGAAAATGCACTGGTCATAGCAAACACCCTCTTCCAGCAACACAAGAGAAGACTCTACACATGGACATCACCAGATGGTCAACACTGAAATCAGAACTTGTAGAACTAACACCCAAAAAAGATGTCCTTTTCATTATAGGGGACTGGAATGCTAAAGTAGGAAGCAGGTCTACTAACAACTCATAACTCAGCCCCTATTGTCTACTTTACAGACGACTAAAATAGAACCTTTTCTGGTAGGAGAAAAGACTGACGTGCTTATCTCTGGGACACACAATCACCTTATATTCAGAACTGCCCAGATGGGAAAAATAAGCTAGATACGTGTGTCCCTGTTGCCCACCAAAACACAGTCACAATGTTCTAAATAAAGTGTCAGAACAAAGACATCTGATGCAGTTAAGTAAGGGATGTAAAAGAAGGTAATAAAATGAGGGAAAATGGCAATTCTGTAGGCTTTGTTACTGTCCAGGAGATCCCGAAAACTTTGGTCATACAGCGCTCACACAAAAGCTCAGAAAAATGGGGACACAATGAAGTCTTTTCTAAAACATCTCTAAGAGGAAACTCATCGAGCTCTGTGATGTTCTGCTCCATCTCTGGAATTTGGAAAATTGGGGGACCTTCACACAGAGTTAACATTTAGATGAGGGAAAAGATTAAGTGCATGACAAAGAGAGAAATCCCTCAAAGAAAGGCAGGAAATCATGACTGTAGTGGATCTGTCTTCTCTAGCTGAGAAAGAGAGTTGAGAGATTTCATACACCAGTTTCAGGAGATGATCCCTCAAGGCTAGAGTTATAGTGTGGTTTGTTTTGTTCTTTCTTTCCGAAGTTTTTGGTTTTATATATATATATATATATATATTTTGGGGGGTGGGGATGGTTAGTTTTCTCATTGCCATCTTGAGTCCTGGTATGCAATTCATGGTGCATCTGTTACCAGCACTGTGGTAACAGCACTCTCATCTCAGAGTACACTGCGCCATAAAACCAGGAGTAGGGGCACTTCCCTGGGGGTCCAGTGGTTAAGACTTCCCTTTCCATTGCAGGGGGTGCTAGTTCAATCCGTGGTTGGAGAACATGTCTTGTGGCCAAAATCCCACATGTCTTGTGGCCAAAAAACTAAAACATAAATCAGAAGCGATATTGTAACAAATTCAGTAAAGACTTTAAAAATGGTCCACACCAAAAAAATATTAAAAAACAACAACAACCAACCAAAACCTGGAAGTAGGAGCACATACTTCAGATGGATAATAGATGTCGGTTGTTTCTCCGAGAGTTGCATCTGACTGCCAAGCTGTTCCCATTAGCCAAAGGGAATAGCCAAAATCACCCCACTACCCTTTTTCCTTCCTGCCTCCTCCCCTCAGCCACCCCACATGTGGACAGAAAAGTGTTCCACGTTCAGTCAGCTCTCTGTAAAAAGCTAAAATGCTCTTCTTTTTCTTTGAGCAAGAAGTGAGCAGAGGGAAAAAAAAAATTTAATTGCTGCTTGGAGAGTAAAGTGAATGGATGATCTAATAGCCTGTTTCCACCCTTAATATCCACACTCCAATTCATGGCACATGAACCAAAAGAACTCCCTTTTGCTTTATGGCCAGCTCATCTGCCTCAGTCTGGATGGATAAAGAAGTTAAAATTCCTTTTCCTTTTGCTCAATATTTATATTATTTGTCCTCTGTTTTTAGAGCAGATATGTTATTTTTAGAAAGAAATGGGAGAGATCAGGAAATAAAGGAATTCTGAAATTCAACAAGATTTTCTTGAAAGTCATAATAAATTGAACTTTTTTTTTTTTTGGTTTGATTCTAGGGTTAAATTGTCTCAAAGACAGACAAACTTTCAGGTGGATCACAGCCTTTTCAGACAAAAAAGGGACGTTATTCTTTAAAACAAGACAAAATAGAAGCCTACCTATTTAATCCTTATACTGGGAAAGAAGATTTTGACAGTATATATATTTTTTAGAAGTTCTAGAACAAATGCATCTGAGACTCAAGAAACATGATGGACAACTTCTTATTCATGCTCATTCAAAGAAGCTAGTTTGGTCAGGTCATTTGTTCTGCAGTCAAACAGCTCTGGTTCTGGGACTTAACAATAGTGATCATCAGATTTCAGTGTGCCTGAGACTCTTGCTGAAATGCAGATATCTGTACTTCCCATAAAAACGTTCAGTAAGCAACCCAAGATCTACCTTTGGAGAAGTGCTAATCCTAAAATCGCCCCCAATGCATCTGGGAGCATGCCAAACTTACTACCAGATTTGTGAAAGTGCAAACTTTGACGACTCGCATCGGAGTCTGTCAACTGGTGACTCTAAATTCAGAATCACCTGAAAAGCTATTTAAAACATCGTAGGCTTACTCGGACACAACTGAAGCGACTTAGCAGCAGCAGCAGCAGACTTACTAACTATAATGGGTTGGATGGGGGCTGGGACTTGGTACTTTTATTTTCCCCCAGTGTTTTCTATTTATGTCACTGGAAGTTTGAAAAGCACTGGTATAGAGGCTCTGTTAGCCATGACCTTGAGTTTGTCAGATGGTAGGTCTCCAAACCACAAGACCACCTGTTTTTCAATCAACAGTGCTTTATTAAGAACCAAAATGGCGTGCTGCGATTCATGGGGTCGCAAAGAATTGGACACGACTGAGCGACTGAACTGAACTGAACTGACAGTTTCTACGGTGAGTGTGTATGACTTTTATAATCAAACACATGTGCACATGAGACCTGACTTCTGTTGGTCTCAGAGAGAGCTCCAGACCCCACGGTCCCGGAGGGCTTGGGGACATTGGTGATTTGGCTAGGGGTGGGGTGGGGGTCTGTGAGGAAGAAGAGATCCCCTGGGCAGGAAGGGGTCTGAGTACCCTCCCAAGCAAGCCTCCTGGTGGAGGCTCAGGACCAGGGGGCCCCTAGTCTGGGGGCCCCTCCAGCCCTCGAGAAACACTGGCACCCTTAGCTGACTCCAGGGCGATTCTGGCGTCCCCAGAGCAAGAGAGAGGCACCATCTCGGGACTTCCCTGGGGATCCAGTGGTGAAGACTGCTCTCCCAACGCAGGGGGCCAGGGTCTGATCCTTGGTCAGGGAACAAAGATCCCACGTGCCACAGCTTAGAGCTCACAAGCCGGGACTAAAGATCCTGTGTGCCACGACTAAGACCTGGAGTAGCCAAGTAAGTAAATACTTTTCAAAAAGAGAGCGAGCCACCGTCTCCGCCTCTGCCTTGTCGCCCTCTCTCACCCTCTTGGCCTCTGCTCCCCGCGGCCTGCTCCACGCACCAGCATCATGCACTGCCCGCAGTACCCAGTTCCACCGGGCCTCTGGGCCTTTGCACGTGACTCTGGCTACGTCTTTTGTCTCTCATGACCAAGCTCAGGCATCCCTTCTCTTGGAAGCCTTTCCCACACCCTTCCTCAAGTCTGGGTTCTGAACCCTTCTTCTGTCTTCCTCTATCACCAAGGGTAGATACAAAGGTAAACAGTTAAGTAATTCTGACTTTGCAGGTTACAGGGTGTCTGTGTCAACACGTCAAGCCAGCAGTTGCATCAGGAAGGCAACTGTGGACAATCCTTCCATAATGGCTGTGTGCCAATAAAACTTTATTAACAAACACAACCCTTCCATGATGGCTGTGTGCCAATAAAACTTTATTAACAAACACAACCCTACCATGATGGCTGTGTGCCAACAAAACTTTATTAAGAAACACAGACGGTGGGCTGAATTTGACCTGTGGGCTACAGCTGGCCAACTCCTGCTCTATCATGGCTCTTGTATGACAATAACAATACCATGAATAAGCCCTAACTTTTATGTGTCAGCCACACTCTCACCTCTCATCCTTCTCCATGCTGGAGGGCAGCACACGACTACCCAGCACCCCAGGCTGGAAGGGAGACTTGGGGGTCTTGGGCTGGGGCGCCCAGCCAGAGGTCTCATTGGGACTGTCTGCTTCTGGCCTCTTGTGCAGCTGAGCCTGGTGAGAGAAGACAGGGGTGAAGTCTGTAAGCTGCCTTTGGCCTGGGGAAGGGCCCCATCCTACCTGAACGTGGAGGCCAAGAAAAACCAGAGGCCAGTTCGGTAGTCCAAGAGGCCACCCATGACCATCGGGGTCAAACCACCATCAGAAACTCACATCACCACCACCACGAGTGGTAGCCTCATCACAGGCCCCTCCAACCCCTCTAGTTTCCCGAGAACAAAGCGACGGAGACAAGAGTTCATCTCTGGCCAAGGACCAGGTCTTCTAAGCTCCTTGCTCATGTGAATGTGAATCTGTGGGGTTTCGGACTATCAGATTTGTGGGAGAAAAAGGCCATCATTTTTGGAGGACATGGAGGGAATGGGGTGGCTTGGAAGGGTGGGCCCAGACAGAATTCCTTTGGGGGCCGAGGCTATGATGGTGGCAGATGGCATTTGTCCCCAAGGGTAACACTGGCACAGACCCCAGGCGCAGTGGTCGTCACCATCACCACCACCAGCCTGGCAGCCTGTGCACTGGGCTCTGGACTCTACCGGGCTTAAGCTCGAGGACGCGCATTTCCAGGGTGGAGGCTGGCTTTTTGTATTTTATAGAGGAGTAGCCTAAAGGTCAAAGGTCGAAGAGTTTGCCCAAAGTCACATAGCTTTCCAAAGTGGGATCTGCCTGAGGTCTGCCCAGTGCTGACTCCGGAACTCATTTGAGAAAAAGCCCAACAGCCTTGGCAGGGCCCCTGCCCCCTCCTGAAAGCAGGGCCTGTCCCTGTCCCTGCCTCCGGCAAGGCAAGGAAGGAGAGGCGAGGAGGGGAGGAGGGAGGGAGGTGGGTGAGAAGCACGGGCCTGTCTGCCTCGCGGCCGCGGCAGCGCACAGCTCTGGGCGTGAGGTGCAGTACCTTCAGTGCAGCCGGGTCCACGCCGGGAAACACAGGCATCCTCTGAGATCTGCAGACGGGTGTCCTCTCAGCCCTGGGGGTCCTCTCCTCCTCGTCTGACTCTTCCTTCCTCGGAGATTTCTCCTCTGTTGCAAAGAAAGGGTACTGAAGTCAACGGCAGCCACCGTGCTGAGATTCCAGCTCTCTGTCTACAGAGCAAGCCCAACTCTTTAGCCAGGAATCGCACTGTTCTCCATGAACTGGCCCTGCCTTTCCAGCAAGATTCCTGCTGGTCCCGGCGTGGGCAAGGCTGAACTGCTTAGAGAGCCTCCTTGACATCCCCCAGCCCCGCTACACCCATGGAACATTCTTTGCAGATCTCTGACCCTTTGATCCCGTTGCTGTTTTCACCCAGAATACCTTTCCCTAGCGAATTCCTATCTGTTCTTTGAGATCCTGTGACGTTTTGACATGGAATGCAGACAAGGAAGCCCTTGGAGGAAAACGTATAGCCGTGAATAATGGATCAGAAACCCCAAAAGACTGGGAATGAATGAACTGGCCTTTCAACTCGAGAATCTAGATGAAAAAGCCAGCCAAGAAACCTGCACAGAGGATAAGGGTGACTCCAGTAATGATCAAAGCAGAAACAGTGAAATCCTAAAGTTGTGTCTCAGTCCTTTGCAACCTGCAGAGCCCCAATTAACAGAGCATCCGCAAAAAATGTTCCTACTTAGCTTCTAACCAGCTCGGTGTAATGAGAAATCAGTTTCTTGTGTTACTGTGTTCTGAGGTCTTGCAGTCTTCAAAGTCAGAAAACTATTCCCAGGGTTTACCCTAACTCGTTCCTGCTAGCCAGTGCGCAGCCCGCGGAGGAGGAGACGGGGAGTACCCGTGGAGTCCCGGAACATCCACGCGCTGTCGGCCTCCTCCTCCCAGGCGGACCTGCCATCGGGCTCGCTGGTGTGGCTGCGCCGCAGCGAGTGGGCGGTGGGAGCCCGGCGGCGGCTCCTCTTGCTGAGCTGCACCCGGGTCTTGAGGGCACTTGAGTCGAGCACTGAGGTTTGCTGTGGGGGCAGCGGGGAAGAAGAGGAAAAAGATGAAGCTCCGGAGACATAAAGGGAGGGCACCGTCCCAGGGAGGGGTGCGTGGCTGCGCTGACAGGCATAAGATGCTATTGAAGGGGGCACGTGGACCAGCATTTCCGCATTCTCCTAGGAACCTAAGGCCTCAAGCCTACGTTCCCTGTGAACGATACCACGTAGGCTGATTCTAAGGATCAAATGAAACGGGCGTGCCCCACGCAGTGCTTGGCACATTGTGGGCACATAATGCAAACGCTGCCCCCACTCCTGGTGACACCATCCGAGCGGGTGAGCTAGAGCAGGACATTAACGGCGAGCTCAACACACCTTTGTTTGTTTGTTGAATGAGTAACTGAACACATCCTCTTAACTAAATCCTTACAGAGATCTTACTCCACACAGGGTCCACGAGCTGAGATTCTCAACGTGGTCCTTCCTCTACCCACAGTAATTCAGGGGGCAGGTGGGAGCTGATGGAGCAACCTTCTAAGCACCGGGCATTTGTTTTCAATCAGTGGGCTCTGAGCAGAGGCAGGGGGAGGGTCAGTGATGGTTTCCAAGATCATTACCTTTCCTGCTGGAAGGGCTGGGGTGGGGGGGAGTTAAGCAAGACCACCCTGGTGAGCCCAGCAAGGAGATGGGGCAGCTGTGGCTCAGTGATCCCCCAGGAGACAATGGTGAGAGATGGGAGCTTGGGGTTCATCTCCTGGTCAGTTCAATTCCTAGCTGTGTGACCTCAAGCAGAGGACTTACCCTCTCTGAGCTGAGGTGTCCCTATTTGTGAAAATGGAATGATACTAGTATCCCCTTCCTAGAGGGGCTGCAAGACTTCAGGGAGCCCAGGCAGGGACAGCCCTGGTTCCAGCAGCATCTGAGTCAGGCTCCCAGCCAAGAGCTGTTCCTACAGAGGGCGTCTCTTTGCCCGGCGGGCTCAGGTCCTGATGTGAAATGTTGGATTCTTCCTCTCAGGTCCACTTTGGAGAAATTCTGTCACCCAGGGCCTTTTAAGTTAGCAATGATGAGCTAATTTCAGTGACTCATTTCCCAGAACTGGTAGGTGATAGACACCCCAGTGGGGGCGGGAAGAGGGTGTTGATGTCTGCAAAGCTGTTTCCCAAACCAGCCACGAGGGTGTCCAGTGCGGGGGCTGGTCGGGGGTGGCTGTAGCTAGGGAGAGACAAAAATCATAAAGGATCTGCCCTCCCTAAGAGGAGAGCATGCACCTCCGGTGGTCATCAAACAGAGCCCGTTTCTCAGACTCAGAGGAAGTGGGAGGGAGCCACAGGGACCCAGGGGCTGGCTTGAGGGGGACCTGGTTCCATTTCCCTGGGGCCGCCTTGCAGCCTACATCCTGAGTCGTAAAAAAAAAAGGGTGGGGGAGAGAGAGGACTATCTCCAGCACTGCTCCCAGCTATCGACTCACATCAATAAAGGCGAAGTCGTCCACCTTCTTTGCGGGGCAGGCGTCTGGCGGGGGCGGTCCCTCCATCCCGTCAGTGGATTCCAGGTCCGTGCTGGATCGGTCCACGCTGGTGCTCCGCTGCTCCCTGGAACAGTCATGCTGGTCCCCGGCCGAGGTGACCTCCGTCTGGGAGGACAGCGAAGACAGGCGGCTGCTGGGGGGCTGCCTCCAAGCCGAGGTGGCACTGCTGTCCGGGGACGGGGACTCAGGGGCCAAGCTATGAGAATGGAAGGGAGAGAGGGAGGCGTGGTCAGGCAGGCTGCTTCTGAGACCTGAATGTCAAGGAAGGGATGCGGCAGAAGGCAGGATGTGTGGTGTGCTTTGTGTGCCAGGAAATAAGAAACAGAACATCCCAGTGAGGAGAACCATCCTGGGCCTGGCCAGGTGCTGTCCACAGTGCCTCTGGAACACCTGGACAGGTGTGGAATAGGAGGAGCCACTCCCCAACTCGAGACCCTCTAACTCTGTGCTGCCCAGTAGGGGAGCCAAGGGTCACCTGTGGCCGCTGGGCCCTTGTAATGGGGCGAGTGAGGGCTGAGCTGGGCCAGGAGTACAGAGTACACGCTGATTCCTAACACTTGGAGTGAAAAAAGTAAAAAAGAAAAATACCACATTAGTCACTTTATAGTGATTACATGTTACAAGGACAGTATTTATAAAGGGTCTACTGGGTTCAGTGGGGCTTCCCAGGTGGCGCTAACCGGACTGCCAACACAGGAGACACGAGAGACGTGGGCTGGTTCCCTGGGTGGGAAAGACCCCTGGAGAAGGGCGCGGCAACCCACTCCAGTATTCTCGTCCAGAGAATCCCACGGATAGAGGAGCCTGGCGGGCTGTGGTCCGTACGCTGCACAGAGTCAGACACGACTGAAGCGNAGGGTCACCTGTGGCCGCTGGGCCCTTGTAATGGGGCGAGTGAGGGCTGAGCTGGGCCAGGAGTACAGAGTACACGCTGATTCCTAACACTTGGAGTGAAAAAAGTAAAAAAGAAAAATACCACATTAGTCACTTTATAGTGATTACATGTTACAAGGACAGTATTTATAAAGGGTCTACTGGGTTCAGTGGGGCTTCCCAGGTGGCGCTAACCGGACTGCCAACACAGGAGACACGAGAGACGTGGGCTGGTTCCCTGGGTGGGAAAGACCCCTGGAGAAGGGCGCGGCAACCCACTCCAGTATTCTCGTCCAGAGAATCTCACGGATAGAGGAGCCTGGCGGGCTGTGGTCCGTACGCTGCACAGAGTCAGACACGACTGAAGCGATTTAGCACACACACTGGGTACTGGGTTCAACAGAATACACTGTTAAAAGTAATTGTGCCAGGATTTCCCTGGCGGTCCAGTGGTTAAGACTTCGCCTTCCAGTGCAAGGGGTGAAGAAGGTTCGACCCCTGGTTGGGGAGCTAAGATCCTGCATGCTGCGCGGGCAAAAAAAAAAAAAAAAAAAAAAAATCACAGAAGCGATATTGTGACAAATTCAATCAAGACTTTAAAAAATGGCCTTTAAAAAAAAAAAAAGGAAAAAGAAAGACTTTTAAAAAAGGGGAAGAAAATCGTAAAGAAATTAATTTCGCCTGTTTTCCTTTGACTGTCTTGATGCGGCCCCTGGAACACTGCAGCTGCGCGCGTGCCTTGCGTGTGCAGCTTGGGCCGCATTTCTGTCCGGCAGCAGCGATGGCGATCAAACCGTCACTGGCCATCACCCGTGGTGCAGCAGGCGTGGGGAAGATCCTACATTGCTCCATTCATTCACTCATTCACTCACTCGACAAAGATTTACTGAGCGCCTACTATGTGCCAGGCCCTGTGCTGAAAAGCTCTATCTTTTCATCCTCCTCACAGGATAGGATTAACCTCACGAAATTAAACATTAACCTTGTGAAAGATGAGGAAACCGAGGCAGAAAGACATGAAGAGCCTTGCCCAAAGGGGCAGACCTGACCCCAGAATCCAGGTCCATGACCCTCTCTCTCCTCCTGGAATTTCTGCCCACNCTGAGTGTCCTTTGGACAACAAGGAGATATAACCAGTCAATCCTGAAGGAAATCAGTCCTGAATATTCATTGGAAGGACTGATGCTGAAGCTGAAACTCCACTACTTTGGTCACCTAATGCGAAGAACTAACTCATTTGAAAACACTCTGATGCTGGGAAAGATTGAAGGCAGGAGGAAAAGGGGACCACAGAGGATGATACGATTGGATGGCATCACCAACTCAACGGACATGGGTTTGAATAAACTCCGAGAGTTGATGATAGACAGGGAGGCCTGGCGTGCTGCGGTTTATAGGGTAGCAAAGAGTCGGACACGACTGAGCGACTGAACTGAATCTGTATTTAAGTTTGCATTAAATTCAGCCATGGGTTTTGGATTTCCAATGAATGGACTGACCTGGTAAGATTTCTTTTGGTTTTTGTTTCTGTTTTCTTTAATATGATATACCCAAAACTGTTTGGAAAACAAATATGTTTTGTAACAGTCCTCATGTAAGGACAGATCCTGATGTGATTCTTGATGCAAGAGCTTCCTGAACTGTAGGATCTGATGTGCAGCTTTCTCATAGAAAGTGAGAAGCAGTGATGCCAATACTTATTTTCCGTGTTGGTCTAATAAAATTTGATAGGTCCCTTTGGCAAACTGTGAATAAAAAACAAATATAGTGGATAAGAATGTCAATTTAATGCTTTGCATTATGGGCTTATTTGTCCAAGAAAATTCCTGCACAGTCTTCTGCACGGTTCACAATGACCAAGTGGTGAAGCCCTTTCATTGTTTGGTAGTTTTGTACATAGATTTTTATAACTTGGCATTTAATGTGTGAATTCTGAAAGAGATGGGACTACCAGACCACCTGACCTGTATGCACGTCAGGAAGCAGTAGTTAGAACTGGACATGGAACAACAGACTGGTTCCAAATAGGAAAAGGAGTACGTCAAGGCTGTATATTGTCCCCCTGCTTATTTAACTTATCTGCAGAGTACATCATGAGAAACGCTGGGCTGGAAGAAGCACAAGCTGGAANCAGTAGTTAGAACTGGACATGGAACAACAGACTGGTTCCAAATAGGAAAAGGAGTACGTCAAGGCTGTATATTGTCCCCCTGCTTATTTAACTTATATGCAGAGTACATCATGAGAAACGCTGGGCTGGAAGAAGCACAAGCTGGAATCAAGATTGCCGGGAGAAATATCAATAACCTCAGATATGCAGATGATACCACCCTTATGGCAGAAAGTGAAGAGGAACTAAAAAGCCTCTTGATGAAGGTGAAAGAGGAGAGTGAAAAAGTTGACTTAAAGCTCAACATTCAGCAAACGAAGATCATGGCATCTGGTCCCATCATTTCATGGGAAACAGATGGGAAAACAGTGGAAGCAGTGTCAGACTTTATTTTTCTGGGCTCCAAAATCACTGCAGATGGTGATTGCAGCCATGAAATTAAAAGAAGCTTACTCCTTGGAAGGAAAGTTATGACCAACCTAGATAGCATATTCAAAAGCAGAAACATTACTTTGCCGACTAAGGTCCGTCTAGTCAAGGCTATGGTTTTTCCAGTAGTCATGTATGGATGTGAGAGTTGGACTGTGAAGAAAGCTGAGCGCCAAAGAATTGATGCTTTTGAACTGTGGTGCTGGAGAAGACTCTTGAGAGTCCCTTGGACTGCAGGGAGATCCAACCAGTCCATTCTGAAGGAGATCAGCCCTTGGTATTCTTCGGAAGGAATGATGCTAAAGCTGAAACTCCAGTACTTTGGCCACCTCATGAGAAGAGTTGACTCATTGGAAAAGACTCTGATGCTGGGAGGGATTGAGGGCAGGAGGAGAAGGGGACGACCGAGGATGAGATGGCTGGATGGCATCACCGACTCTATGAATGTGAGTTTGAGTGAACTCCAGGAGTTAGTGATGGACAGGGAGGCCTGTCGTGCTGTGATTCATGTGATCGCATTAAGTCGGACACGACTGAGTGGCTGAACTTAACTGAACTGAATATGTGAATTTATGTAAGTGCAATATTGTTTTTTGCATGTGTTTTTAAGTTTTTTACCCAAATAAAAAGTGTCTGAATGTCAATATTGGCTAAACTTTAAATTTTTTAAATATTAGAGATTTTTTTTTCCAGATTTCCATGAGTCTAAATTTCTGAGTGGGCAATATAATTATCCTTTGCTCATGTGATAATTTTATCCTAATCAGCTTGGTCTTGCACTTTTATGAACCATTCCATTTAACGGAAAAGAGGAGATACTGTGGTTTCAAGTTTAATTACAATAATTTTACTTAGATTTGAAAGAAACATTTCTCATGATGTGAGACCCTATATAATATAGATTACCCAACTCAATTAACACTTGCATTGCATCCACTGTGAACAGTGTATGGTGCACAGGGCTAGGGATAAACAGTACCTGCCTTTGAAAAGGGAAAAGCAAAACAGGTTGATTTACTACAGTGTCACTGCTAGAATATGACTTCTGAACAGGTGCCATGAGAGCTCAGAGGAGCAACAACTGCATTCATCCCAAGGTGACTTCGAATAGATGATATCCCAACTGATCATGCAAAGATTAGCTCAGTAGGCTTTTGATAGATCAGTTGAAGGAGGAAGGGAAGAGGAGATACAGGCTGCAGTGTGTCCAGGTAGAGTAAGTAGCCTTGGTAAACACAGGCAGTTCTGATAGAATGTGTCATGTGTTGATGGAGAAAGAGATCAAAGTTCAGTTTAAGATGACTGTAGTGAGTATAAAGTAAAACTGGGCCAAAGTGCAAGGTGAAACTGGACTGGTAAGCAAGAGCTTGTCATCAAGATCCAGGTGTCGAAGAAGCTTGTAATTTTACCATTGATGGGGAAACAGTGCAGGTTTAAGAGTAGAGAGGTGATAGGAAAGGAATCAGTTATTGAAAAACTTAGTCATTTATCCAAGAATATAGCTAACTCACTTAATGCAGCTTCTGTAAATTTAATGTCTTTTATTTTTAGTTCAGCAAATTGATAAATATCACTGGGAGAAATGTTTAATTTCTTAAAAGTGGTATAATTTTACTTAGAAGTTGGTGAATCTCTTAAAATCACAGGTTGTAAGAATAAATAACTTTTTGCTCTCATCAGTACCCTAGAGCTAAATTTTATATAATGATTAAATTGAAGTATGGAAAGTAGAGAAGATTCAGCAGCATGCAATGGACAACACAATTTCTGCAGAGAAATATTTCAGTAACTTGCCATTTCTTCTTCTTTGATTAATTTATAATTAGGTGTGTTTCCTTGATGGTGGACAGATATGAAATCACTATCTCTGAATAGGCACATACTTGAAAATCTTTGCTATATACCGACAGAGAGAAAAATCACTGACAATTTACCGCTAATCTAAATTTAACCGCTTGAAATCTTAACACCTTAATTGAAATTGGTCATAAAATAAGTGGTTCAGAGGAGCTGAGTTACAAAGTTAGAATAGCAGGGACCATAAAGAACTCTCACTTTATGTTTTTACTTTACTCACTTGGTTTTATTTTCCTTCACCACATAAAGTGTTAGAAATTTTCCACTTGCCAAAAAGGGTTTCTCAAGCACTGTTAGACAATTACTGAAAAGTTAGTCCTTCATTTTAGCTTATCTTCCTCAAGGATAAATCTGTATGTAATCATTTTAACAGGTGAGAGAATTCAAGGAAGTGGTCATTTGCTCGGAAATGAGTTTGCAAGGCTGTGAATTTGTTTTCATTAGGAGTATGCTTTCGCATTTCCTTTTCACGTGAAAGGTACTTTTCCACCTTGTCACTTCTACATTGAGTAAGTTCGCCCACTAGGAGGCGCTCTTTCCAAGCTCATTTATCAAAGCACCCAGAAGACTTTCCCGATAAACCTTGTCGGGCTATTCACTTTTTCTAAGCTAAAGATGCTAACACACAGTCCTTTTTTGCCAGTGAAAGCAGGCCTTTTTTATTGTTAAAACGACAATAACAAAAACTTCCAGACGTTTTGGTTGGTACCTGTTTTTCTAGGTATTGTTTTGTGGCCAGAGGTGTTTAATTTGTTAGAAAAATGCAGTCTTTTTGGTTTCACGTGTTCATTAAAAGTTCTAATAAAGCCTTTAAAATCGTGATTCTTTCCCCAATATTTTTTTCTCTTAAGTAAAAACATATAGTTCCCTAATTTTATCTCAGTTGTGAAACGTTGAGGATATTAAGCCATAATGGAATGCAGTGTTACAAAAAGTAATCAGTGATTTGTGTTAAGAAGAGTTTTCAGTTTCCTGAAATTATCAGAGACTGTAAGGATGGTGTGTAGCATATATACATAAACATAAATACAGTTGAGAATTACCAGACCACAGAGAACATTTTCTTAGTGGCCTGTGAAAGTCAGTCTCATTGTGGCTGGTCCCATGCTGCTATAAGCAGGCCCCTTGTCATAAGGATACACATAAAATTAAACTAAAGTCATTAGCGGTGTCAGAAAAAAAAATCACACTCTGCACCTTAGAGATAGTAATTAATACAGCTATTTAATTTTCAGACAATTGCAAACTTCTGTTATTGAAGAGACTAACTGAACATTTAAAATCGAAATTGGCTGGTTTACCTTAAAAAGCATGGATTTTCAGATTTGTTGTATCAGAGTTAGAGACCTGGCCCCATGTATTCATTCATCCAGTGCAGACTGTCCTATCCCGAACTTTTTAACAGCAATCAACCTAAGGACAGAAATCCCTTTACTTGTGTTTATATTTGGTAGCGGTGGTGGCAGGGCACAAGTGGGTGCATAGCAGATTGCAAGAAAAAAGGGTAAAGCTCTTAGAAGAGGACTGAAAGTAGCAGAAGCTGAGCTGTTTCATATGGAGAGGCAGGAGAGGTCTCTCTGAAAAGGTATGAGAGGCAGGAGAGGTCTCTCTGAAAAGGTATGAGAGGCAGGAGAGGTCTCTCTGAAAAGGTATCATTTGAGCAGAGATCTGAAAGAAGTGAGAAAGAAGGTCACACACAGGACTAAGGGAGAAAGTTGCAGACAAAAGGAAAAGCGGGCACAGTTCCGTGGTTTATTCTAGGAACAGTCAGAGAGCCTGGGCCTGAAATGTGGAGGAGGGTGTTGGCAGAGGAAGACAGAGAGATGAGAGAGGGCCTAGTAGAATTTTCCTACCAATGAGATGGGGACCTCATGGGTGGGATTTGTGCGGAAGAATGGACTCATCTGACCCAACTTTTCACAGGGTCACTCTAACTTCCAAGGTGAATCTCGGCCATATGGGGCTGGAATGAAAGAGAGAAAATTTGCTTAAGTGGTTTTGCAATTGTTTAGGCAAGAGATGATGGGTTCTTGATGAACCTGAGGAAATTCCTTAACTTTGCTGAGGCTGTTGCCTCCTGGTAGCAGGAGATAATGAGACCGATGTATCAACTTGTTTTGAGGATTAAATGACAGAACATGCTGGCTTCATTTGGCTAAGGTCGTGTAGAACTGATTCATTCAGAAGGTCATCTCTTCGAGTTTTATATGCATGGATCTTTGAGTTTTATTATATGCATGGACATGTGTGCATACACCCATGTGTAATATCCTGTATATTTCACCCAGTCAAAATCATGTCTTTGATTATTGTAGGAGTCAGTCTACTTAACTCTTCTCTCAGTCTCCTTTCTTCTTCAGATACTTTTTTCCACTTTAACCGTATTTCTCAACAAAGTTCTGAGTATGTGTTTCTTTGACAGCACACTGCCAGGTCGCAAACCTGTGATGATCCCCTGTAACTTTGTCATCGTCAACTCAGTGGACACGAATCTGATCAAACTCCGGGAGATAGTGAAGGACAGGGAAGCCTGGCGTGCTGCAGTCCACCGGGTCGCACAGAGTCAGACACCACTGAGCGACTGAACAATGACAATGACTTTAGCATAAACTCAGAACTTTTGAATTCAGTTATTTGAAGTCTTCGATATTCAGTTTCCTTCACCCCCTGTTGAAGCAACACCAGACTGCTTGCTAGTTCCTGTGAATGCCCTGTTCTTCAATCTTCTTGTGTTTGATTTAGGGTCCTTCTACCTAGAATGTCCAGGGTATGAATCTCAGTTCCCCCCACACAGATATGGAAGGAATATGCCTCTTATTTGATCATAGCCGGATCGAGCCCCATTCTGCTAGGGTGTAGAAACTTAATCTGGCAATTCTGGGCTCCCTTGGCCTTTTCCTGTGGCTATACTTAGGTCCTTGGGGACTCTTGTAATTGTAAGCCACTTGGGGGGAGGAAGGCAAGGACATCAGTCTGGTCCTCTGTGGAGATCCCTTGGCAATAACATGCTGCCTCGCATCTCAGATGTCTGCCACACAGCTGCTCCAGAGTCAGAGACTAAAGCCCTCCCTTCTCTTCCCTCAGGGGTGAGTATTCTGAGACTTTGCATCTCCCTGCAGTCCCCTGGGCCCTGAATGCTAGCAGTGGACTGAAGGGGATTGGCTGTTAACTTATTCAAGCGAGTTTTGCTTTCTAGTAGAGAAAGGAAAGATTGATTATGCTCTTGAGACTTTTTGGAAGTTCATAGTGTTGTATGTTCACCAGGAATCCATGGGCATATGATTCGCTAATAGTTCTTTTGTTATTGTTTTTAGTTATTAATTCTGTGGGCACCACAGAATTTACACCTTTACCCCTATGCACCTGTGATGTGTGTTCACAACAGGAAGATGTACTGAGCTTTTATAGATGGATGTCCGGATGTCCTGTTTCTTACAGCAGTGTTTCTCAGAAGATGGGTGGAAAGCCAAGTCTATCAGGGTTACTTGTTCAAAATGTGTTTATTCCAGAATTTTTGACTTGGAATCTTTCATGATGAAGACTGATAGTTTTCATTTGTAACGAATTTCTAAGGTGATTCTTTTGTGCCCTAAACTTTTTCAACCATCCTTGTAAGTTGAGAGGAGGACAGTGGCCACAAGACAGTATTCTTCCAAATAACCTTTTTGATTTTCTTCTGGGCCAAGATATTTTGGACTATGGATCGAACAGAGCTAATTAGTACTGGATTATTAATTAGTTTATTATCTGTTTATCTCCAACGTAGATTGTGCTTTTCTTTCTCTCTCACATGTATACAAACATTTTGTCAGTATCTAAATCTAGATTTAGATCTATACTTAAGAATTTTTTTATCTTTTTATGACTTTGAAAGTGCTGTCAATTTATCTATAAATCTCTCTCCATTTTCATACTCAGTATTGTTTATTTCTGCCTCTTTTCTTGATAAGCCTTTCTGTAGGTTCATCGATTTTATTTATATCTTCAAAGAATCAAGCTATGGTTTTGCTTATTGTCTCTGCTTTTTTCCAGTAAATGTTTTTTCTTTATTATTTATTTTTCTACTTAATATTTACTTTTTAATCTGCAGTTAGTTTTGAATTAATTTATCTCTTTTTAGTTTTATAAATAAGTATAATTAAGCCTATAAATTTACTTTTCATGTCACTATTTCATTTAGTTCTAAACATTCTGTGATTTCCATTTTAACTTTAGTTTGAGAACACAGTTTTTAAAGGTTTAAATGTTTTCTTTTCCTATTGAGTCTTCATATTGTAGTATTGGGTCAAAACTGGAGTGTATATGACATCATTTTGAAAAAAAAAATTTGAGGTTTTAGCAGGAATCTTGTACCTAGTCAGTTTTTATAAATATTTTCTGTTAACTTGCCAAACTTTTTGTTTGTTCACACTCTCTTTTATTCTTGTTATTTTTTTATCTGCTTGATCTATCATATATCTGACAAAAATGTTTTAAAGCTTTTATTTTGACTGGGTATTTCTCACTATCTCCTTTGAATTCCATCAGGATTTACCAAATATGTTATAAGATTACATTGATATTTTTCATATATTTTGATAGTTTTTATTTTATAAATGTCCTTTTAATGCTTTTTTCTTTTAACTTATGTATTTGATTTCTGTTTTAAGCATACTTATATTATCCTTTTTATACTTTATTTTCAGCCTTTTATGTGATTTTGTTTTAGATGGGATTCTTGTTAAGCAATAAATAGCTTGATTTTTTTGATGAATTCAAGTATTCTCTTTTCTAATGAATATAGTCTATGTATGTTTATTGTGATTACTGATATATTGGATAACTTATGGCTTTATGTTTTCTGTTTATTATCTTTTTCTCTTATTTTCTTCTTCATTTTTTCTCCTTCCCTGTGTTCTGGTAAATTGATGTTTTCTTTAACCTCTTATTTTTTTCTGATATTTTGGAAATTGTGGATTGTATTAATGTTTATTCATAAATTTTAGCATGTATTATTTGTGAGAAGTTTAGCAGTATCTGTAGTTATTGTCCTCTTTGTAATTAAAATGAGTCATCAGTTTTTATTTATAGATTTTTTTTCAACAAGAATTGTCATTTTTTTACCAAATACATAAAAATTTTGGCCCACATAGTCACTTGCTATGTTTGCCTTTGTTTCTTGTATATTATACCTTCATGCTGAGTTTAATTTTTCTTGTTCCAGAAGAATTTATTTTAATGAGTCTTTTGGTAAGTGTGTTAGTGACAAGTATTTCAGTCATTTTATGTCAGAAATATATTTACTTACCCTCAATTCTTGAATAATAGTTTGAGTAGGTATGAACTTTTAGGTTAAGAGTTTTATTTCCTTGGCACCTTCGTAGTATCTCTTCATTGTTTCTTGCCATCTGTTGTTGCCTGTCCATCATTCTAATGTAGATAATGTTGATGACACATTCTTGCAGTTCAGTTCAGTTGCTCAGTCGTGTCAGACTCTTTGCAACCCCATGGACTGCAATACACCAGGCCTCCCTGTCCATCACCAACTCCCGGAGTTTACCCAAACTCATGTCCATTGCGTGTTAGCTAATGACATGTTTTTCCTTGATTTTTAAAAATTCTCAAAAATTGCCTTATCACATATTTCTTTATCAATTCTCTTTTTCTGAAAGGTATATTTGGATACTTTCCAATGGGCTTCTCTGGTAGGTCAGATGGTAAAGAGTCTGCCTGCAATTCAGGAGACCCCAGGTTTAATCCTTGGATCCGGAAGATCCCCTGGAGAAGGGAATGGCTATCCACTCCAGGATTCTAGCCTGGAGAATTCCATGGACAAAGGAGCCTGGCAGACTACAGTTCATGGGATTGCAAAGAGTTGGGCACAACTGAGCTATTAAGACACACACACTTTCCAAAATTTTACATATTCTTTTATAATTTTTAACGTCGTCTTTCTGTGCTGCATTTTGGGTGAGTTTTTCAGTATTTACTGCCTTTTCATTAATTCATTCTTTGATGCCAGCCTAAAGTTATCCCACTGATTGTATTTTTAATTTCAATAACTGTGCTTTTAAATATCAAGTTATGTATTTTTCTCATTTGTCTATTCTTTTTCACTTCTGTGTATATTTTGTGGACTCTTGTTACTTTTATTGATAATTTTGTCTACACTAAATTCTGGTCATCGTTAACCTACTCTTTTAAGGTCTTTGTCAGATTGTTTCATGAAATTAATTTCATCTGGAGCACATTTATATTCAAATAGTTGATTTTATTGATTGCCTTTTATTTGCATTAGGTTTATTCATGTGGTTTACAGTATTGGTTGGCAGGTGTATTTGGAGCAGCAGATTCTTTTTTTTCTCCTCTTTTTCCTTTTCTTCATCATGTTTTCATGTCTAACAGTATTGCGACGGCTTCCACCCAATTCTTTTTCACTTCTGTGTATATTTTGTGGACTCTTGTTACTTTTATTGATAATTTTGTCTACACTAAATTCTGGTCATCGTTAACCTACTCTTTTAAGGTCTTTGTCAGATTGTTTCATGAAATTAATTTCATCTGGAGCACATTTATATTCAAATAGTTGATTTTATTGATTGCCTTTTATTTGCATTAGGTTTATTCATGTGGTTTACAGTATTGGTTGGCAGGTGTATTTGGAGCAGCAGATTCTTTTTTTTCTCCTCTTTTTCCTTTTCTTCATCATGTTTTCATGTCTAACAGTATTGCGACGGCTTCCACCCAACACTTAGAGTCTCCATTCTGGGACTCAGACTGATAATAACAACATACTAGAAGGCAATGGCACCCCACTCCAGTCCTCTTGCCTGGAAAATCCCATGGATGGAGGAGCCTGGTGGGCTACAGTCCATGGGGTCACTAAGAGTCAGACACGACCGAGTGAGTTCACTTTCACTTTTCACTTTCATGCATTGGAGAAGGAAATGGCAACCCACTCCAGTGTTCTTGCCTGGAGAATCCCAGGGACGGGGGAGCCTGGTGGGCTGCCGTCTATGGGGTCGCACAGAGTTGTACACGACTGAAGCGACTTAGCAGCAGCAGTCAATGTAGTCTAGGAGCTAAATAATGACTTGGCTCAGTTTCAGGTAGGGTGGCTGTGTTGATGTTTTCACTTAGCAAGTCTTACAACTTCATAAAACACTAACATAGGTGACAGTTACTGTCTCAGTCTTTTATTAGGAAGTTGAGGTAGGGGGACATCTGTGCATGCCACCTGCAGTCCCCTGTCTCCTGTGAAACATTCTCGTTTCTCTTTATCCCACAGGAGCTGAAATTTCTGATGCCTCAGCATACTTACAGACCCATAATCCAACAAGATCACTACTTTAACACCTACCCAGCGTCTTGATTTTTATTCCTTTCCAGTTCACAAAACTATTTGATTATATTTAATGCTGGCTATAATTTTTACTCTTCCTACCCTTAGAAAAAAATTCTTATCATTGGTCTGTATTTAGAGTGGACCTTTTCCTCTGTGAAGCTATTGTGAATCTTAAGTTGGAAGTTCTGAACTGTTTGAGCAAGAGGAGCAAATAAATAATTTTATTTGTTATCATTAAGTAATGTTTAATGTCTGTTAAGGTAGAAGTAGCTTTTTTATTTGCTGACTTTTATTCTAGTTGTGGAACTCATTGCTCTGAAAACTTCACTTTGATTTGCCTTGAAGCTTTTCTTATTTAGATTACCTCAATTTTGGTTCTGCTTCGTTTTGACTTATAATTTGTTGCCAAAATTAATACACTACCCATAAGTATTAACAGTATGCTTTTGGGATGGAAAGTATAAGAGCAAGGCTGGCAATGTTTCAGTGTCAAAAGAGATTATTGTATTAAAGGTTTCCCTACTGAACACTTCTAATAAAGATTTTTGTTAGTTACTCTGGATAATATTACTCTGTTTCCTCAACCAGCGCCTCTGTTTAATTCTCCACTCTTTGATACTTAATTGAGTACCTATTATATGCAAGCCACTCTTCTCTGCATAACATATGGGCATGTGACAGCAGACAAATCATATAAAATCTCCATCTTCTTGAAGCTTACATTTCAGCTTATTGTTAATAATAGCTTTGATTTGGCAGCATTTTCATTAATCAGTAAACTCTAAGGAAATTGGTTATTATGCACAATATTGGTTAGAGAAAAGCAGTTGGTGTCTCAAGGTTCACTTTTATTATCTTTCTACCCGGGAGTTATGTCCAGAGGAACTCAACTGGTTGTTCTTGCCACATGCCTGAAACAGGGACACAAGAAATACTACCCCTCTCTGCACGTGCTTGTGTCTCTCTCTATATATTTTCTATTATAAATCTATGGTGGCAGAAGACCATCAGTTATTCTATTGCTATTGTTATGGACTTAATTGATGAAAATCTAGGAAAAGATAGATAATATATTTTGTCTAAATATTAAAAGTTCATCTAAAAATTAAATGTGCCACTTGTAGAAAACCACATTGAAACCTTCCAGCTTGAGAAGCAAAGTTAAACTAAGGTGATGAAAAAGAACTTGTTGTCAGTTTAAGCCATGATACTATGTTTTATTTTTTTCTGTTAAACATTTTTTTCTTTTTTCTTTATTTATTTATTTTTATTTTTACTTTATTTTACTTTATAGCACTGTAGGGTCCCCTTTTTAATGAGGTACAAGATGTGGATCAGAGTTTCTCTCATTAATTAGTTAGCTGTGTGAGGAATGACACTTAAAAGCAACTCTAGGGTATCGGTTTTCATTGATTTACTCATTTTGTTCAGATTTGCTGTTGTGATTAATGAATTTTTGAGCAATGACGATTAGGTTAATTTGAGTTCATTATTCAAAACCAGGGCTTAACAGATGGAACACTAAACTGAAGGTCAGGAAATGTGAATTCCATTCTAGGCTCAATGCTTACTTTCCATGCAACTTGAATTTCTTCCTGCCTTGTAGAGATATTGTGGCGTAACATTATTGTGAATGAAATACTTTAAAGGACTAGAATATAAAGTACTATGAAAATATGTGTGGAACAAAATTATCATAATTGAGAGAAAAAAAAAACTTTCTTGTTCACCTTGGAATAATATTTAGAATTGATATACAACTTTTCAGTGGAAATTTAGATACCATGCTCTATCAGTTAGAAGAATAGCTTTCTTCTCCAAATGTTAAAGAATAATCATAATACTTAACAGTTGAATAGTGATTTCTAAATTTTTAAGCACTTTCTCATTCTAACTTCATATCACACTTACAAAAGCCCTGTAAGATAGACCATATATGTATAGCCTCATGAAAAAAAGACAGTACTCTTTTCTTGTGGGGCTTAAGAGTAATTGGACACGTTTATCTTATCCTTTAACACTGATGTCAATTTAGAATTTCCCCATAGAGGCCAGAGATCCTTTCACTGTCAAATCACCTCTTCATGCAGTTCAGAAATAACATATTTTCCAAGCATACAACTTGACATTCTGATTTTCCTAAGACCTCCCAAACACCACTGTTGTCTTTTTTCTCTTAAGGACTGTTCTTGTAAATAGCTTTTAGCATTTACTGTACACTAGCAAAATAGCAAAGGAACTGCAGTTATTTCAGAAAAAGAAAGTAAACAGACTAAGAATCTTCCACCATCCACTGACTGTCCCTTAAGGAATGGGATGTAAATCTGATCCTGTCTTATCCAGAATATGAGCTACTCTAATTTTGTGATGTACAGAAGCCCAGTCAGCATTCAATTTCACCAAAGGGAAAACAGATTTTTGTATCATTTTCTACTTTGCTCTAAGAATTCACAGTAAGTCAAAAGGCCACAGTTAGTTGGCATTTACCCTGAATTTATGAGTCATCCATGATTTTGATGATGTTACTTCGTATTCCAGTTTAATCCATTGCTGGCCAAAGGAGGACGCAGAGGAGAATTAACTGAGTCTCGGAATAAAGCTCTGTCTAATTGCAAGCATGTACGCTGGGGACAGGCAGTCTGGGATTTTGTATACACGGTCATGACTGTTGTCACAGTGAATTTGCTTCTGAGATGAAATTCCCAAAGTAGAGAGGAAAATGTGTGTCAGGAGCTTGGAGACGGGCCTTATAATGTGGTCAGTGGAGATATTAGGTCATTGGACTCAGTTTCTGAAGTGAGGTCCCCAACTCTACGTCCTTTGGGGGCCAGTCACACAAATGAAGACAAGTATAAGGCAGTGGGGACACCAAGAGCACAGGCCCTGCTGAGGGGAGCTTACATTCCAGTTATTAAAGACGCTGCACTGGCCAAACAAAGCACACAGCCAGGCTAAAGGTCACTTTGCCGTGTGTCCCCCTGCTGTCAGGCCAAGTTCAGCTCTCTCAGCCAGGTTAGCGAGCCCATTAGATTTCTCAAGGGCGTGTCAGCATTTGCGGGGCTCCGAAGCCTTGACTGAGAGAGTCACACACACACACACACACACACACACAGTCACAGCAGGCTTAGAGAGCGCACACACACACACACACACACACACACACACACACACACACACAGAGAGTCACAGCAGGCTTAGAGGTACAGAAGCCTGATGCCAGAACTCTGCTTGTACAGGCTTGTGTATTAATCTACAACTCTAGAAGGGAACTGCAGTTAACATAGGGTGGCAGTTTGTTTGATGTGAGTAAATAATGTGAGGTTTTATTTTATCAGAACATAATATTTATATGCTTTAAAATGCTTTTTTATTTCCTTTGGATTGTGATAATGGCGTGTACTTAATTCTAAAAATAAGAATTGCTTTGCAAGAGTTTCCTTCCCGCAGATATTGCTACAGAAGGGACATATTCAGTGCTTCAAAGGATTGATTCTAAAACCAGTGCATGGCTTAAAATAATGCCACTGTATCAGTGACATTTTCCAGGTTTCTCTTTGTTGGATGACTCAGGACTGTTCTGTTTATGCTTCCTGTCTGTTTAGTGGAAAAAAACAGGAAAAGTTACAATATTTGAATGAACTTTGCTTGGATTCTTTGCAAATTCTTTATATACACATTTCTGTAGAACTTCATAAACAAACAGAACAGTGATACAGAATGACTTATGCTCAGCTAAGGGTTGAAAGCTATTTACTACCAGAACCAGGAGAATAGAGGAAATATAAATATATATGATAATAAATAGTAAACGTGGAGTTATAATTGCTTTAGAATAATGCTATCTGTTCAGATAATTAAGACCGTAACAGGTTATTCGGTGATGTTTTTTCAGTTTAGGGGTTAATTGCAAAGCTGCATGGAAGCAAAAAGCCATGCTCTATTCTAACTCAAACAAAAGCCCAGAGAAACAGAGGAAGGATGCTGCAGAGACTGGAGCCAGCCAGTTTGAACCGGCACTAGTTAGTAATGACAGGGAGAATCGAGGTGGGACTGGCAGAGAGGAGGAGCGCACAGAAGGGAAATTACATTCAGCCAGAGCCTCGTTTCAAGGTTCACTGTGAAAGCCATTTAGAAGCTCCCATTTCAGTGTGTGGTTACGGATATAATTTCTTACAAACTTCTTACTCTTCTGTGGAAGAAACACAGAAATAACTGTGTGATAGCCAAGCTTTATATGCTTTTCCCCTGGGATTTGCTCCTGTTTTCCCCTCTTGTTTGGAGCAGAGAATAAATGCTAATAAAATCCTTAATTTGGAACATTTCCTAAGGAAAAAAAAAAAAGCCAAATATAAATAAAGCTTGCTTCTAAAGTATTCCTAAGAATATTGTGCCAAGTAAAATCACTTCTTTTAAATATTGTAAGCAAACTTCACCATCCAAAGCAAATGACGCTTTCCTTCAGAACACTGATTACAATATTGTACAATGTGCATCAGGGTCGTCCATTTGCTCCAAGTCAACAGAGACAGGAAATCACTTGTAATCCTCTGTGAGTCTTAAAGTCACAAAAAATTTTCTTAAGTAAAAGGAAATGAAATTGGTTGATAGTAAATGATCAGGCTTGTGGAAATGTGTAATACATAAAGCTGTTTTTTTTTTTTTTTTTTTTAATGAGAACGACCTTCAGGAATGAGTTAAATTGAGTGGGCAAGAGTGTGGATATGGAGCTTCTGGCATATTTCAAACTCATCATTCTCAGATCAGTTCTGTCTCATTAATTTTGGTTTTACTACTACCAGGCAACAGTCCAGAACCATTTAAAACCTGCTAGATGGTTTCTGCTCTAGGAGTCATTGCCAGTCTAGTCCCCCAACTGAAAATACAGGGATTGGAGACAGAATTGGGAGAGCGGTCTAACCCACATTCTCAGCCACACAGATATCTTAGGAATTTAAAGATTCGACTTCAGGGCCGACTCTCATGCAGAACAAGGAGAGTCTAAATTCAGGTGCGTATGAGATAAAAGCCATAGCTAACCTGACATCCCATTTAGTAGAAGCAATCCAGGATTAACTCATGGGGTGATAATGATTACAGAAGTTAAAATATGATGATGCAATTGGTTTTTAATTTTGATAATGTAATTAGTTAATCCAAGGTAGTCTAATAACCTTATTTTAGCCACTGATTTCAGTCTTTCTCCTCATAAAGCCTTGTGTTAGAGCATTTGCAAGAAAGCTATACCCTGCTTTATTCTCTCCACTCTTTGTTAAATACTTCATAGTAAAGAATTGTCTGAAAATAAGAGGGTGAAGCCTAGAGCCTAGCGAATATAATCCAAAAGTGTGAATAATTAGAACTATTAACTAGCCCACCTTTCTTTGATGATGGCTCATTGAGACCATTCACTCATCAAACACTTTATGCAACTAACCATGAATATTTTAAGTGTTAAGTACTGAGAGGATAGCAAAGACATTCATGAAAACACTATAACCTTTGGCTTAAATATATGTACTTGATAATTAATTAACAATGCCAGTCAGCATTCAATTAAGAAAACTTTAGCAGACATAATAAGGAGTTAGTTCTAGAAAAGTAATGAGCCACATATATTTGGCTTAAGTGTCATAACGTATGGTGTTCCCTCGAGGAGGGGTAGATTTGACTAAAAGAGAGCTGAGAAAGAAAAATGAATATGAGATATTTACAGAAGAATGAGGAGTTTCTCAGAGTTAATAGTAGGTTCTGCATTTGAGACTAGTGAGAGGTTTAAATGTACAGATAATGTGGAGTCAGGTTGGAGATTGTAAGGTTAATTTTTATAGAACAAGGCTCACAAACCCCAATGCCTACAGGAGACCAGAAAAGCTATTTAAGTGTCGCCCTGGGGACTATGGTAACCGGTAATGTATGCCCTTTCTAAGGGGAAGCCATTACCCAGCTCTGACTAATCATTCCCTATGGCAAGGACTTTTGACTTTTTAAGAAAAAATGAGTATCTAAACTGTTGTGTGAAATATTTGGATTTTTTAAAAGCACCAAGCAGATCAAGCAAAAACCTACCCGAAAGCTGATTTTAGCCTATGATACTACAGCTACAGTTTGTGTAGAAAAAGACAAGCCTTGCAGCTTTTTTCATCAAGCCAGAGACCTGATGAATATTTCAGGAAGGTTGCACAGTGGTTGCCTCTAGGTGATTTTGAATCACAAAGAGCTACAGCCTCCAGGAAACTTTTTCCTGCCTCTTCTTCAACTAGGAGCTACAAATAATCACTAAGACTTGAAGACTGATGAAGCTGGTTTTCACATGTGTCTCTCTAGGGTGCTTTGGCCAGGAGGAACAATTGTAGAATAGCTCCTTAGTACTAGCCTTCTCCTATCTCATAAAAATGTCCTTTGTCAGCAATCTCTGCTCAGCCTCTAGCCATGCTTCACTTTTAATTGCCAAAAAAAGTTGAACACTGAGGGTGGATGGGTGAGTGGATTGGCCAGTTGGTTGGTTGTCTTGAGGCTGTTCTGGGGGCCGGGAGGTAGTATGAAAGCTGTAAGCCCTGGTCTTTAAATCTGAAGTCTTAGAACCAAGTCCCAGTTCTCCTCTTCCCGGTCTTCTCATCTTGGGCAAACCATTCACCTGACTGAGCTGGACAGGCCTCTCCATCCCGGGACTCATGGCACAGGCTGTTTCCGTGGCTTGCAAAACCTCTCTTGCGCTTACCTGGCCACCACTTTGCCTCCAGTGCTTAGTCACTCAGCTGTGTCCGACTCTTTGCGACCCCATGGACTCTAGTTGGCCAGGCTCCTCTGTCCATGGGATTCTCCAGGCAAGAGGACTGGCGTGGGTCGCCAGGCCCGCCTCCATTCTCGTCTTAAGATGCCAGCTAAAATGTCAGGTTTTTAAAGAGGCCTCCCATGCGCTGCCCATCGGAAGGCGAGCCTGTGCTTGTTCCTAGGGTTGCTGTAACAAAGCCCCACAGTGGGGCAGTGTAAAAACAACAGAAATTTATTCCCTCATAGTCCCGGAGGCCAGAGATCTGAGATCACAGTGTCAGCAGGTCTTTGCCCCACTAAAGACTCTAGGGAAGACCCTTTCCTTGCCTCTTCCAAGTTTTTGGTGATTTCTAGTGATCCTTAGCATTCTTGACTTTCAGCTTTTCACCTCTAGTTTCTGTCATCGCATGCACTTCTTCCCTGGGTGTGAGTCTGTTTGCATATGGTCTTCTTAACAGGACTGTCATTGGATTTAGGGCCTACTCTAAGCCAGTGTGACCTCATCTAAACTAGTGAATCTATAAGACCCTGTTTCCAAATGAAGTGTTCCAGGTAATTATGAATTTTGGGGTCCCACTATTCAAACTAGTAGGAGCCCCCATTTATTTATTTTTTTAAATGCAATTCCAAGATGCCTAAGCAACACAGTGCAAGACCTTCCCTGGCCAATGAACTGAATTTCTTTTTATTCAAAAGACAGATTTTTCTTCTCCTTTTTTTTTTTTTTTCTTTAGTATTCTAAGCAGGCCTGAAATACCATTACTTAAGAGCGGTAGAAGGAGGAGAATGCAGGTTCTGAAACAGCATGGAGAAGGTCAAGATTGTCTATTCTTTTCACAGGTGTATTTATCCCCTGGATAAAGGAGGACAGTGTTACAGGGTGAATGAAAACCCATGTGTCTGTCCTATCTTCCTACATCATTAGTTATCAGTGTTGTTTTATAGCAAAATAAAATTAATATACATATAGTTAGATAAGCATGATGCTATTAAGCTGCTGCTGCTGCTGATGATGATATTAAGCAACGTGTAAAATTCACACGGGCTTCCCAGGTGGCGCTAGTGGTAAAGAACCCACCTGCCAGTGCAGGAGACATGAGAGACAGTTTCGATCCCTGGGTTGGGAAGATCCCCTGGAGGAGGGCATGGCAACCCACTCCATATTCTTGCCTGGAGAATCCCACGGACAAAGGAGCTTGGCGCGCTATAGTCCATAGAGTCGCAAAGAACTGGACACGACTGGAGTGACTTAGCATGCACGTATGCAAAATTCGTATATGCATGAATACTGTATGCACATATGCAATATTTAAGATTAAGTATGACACACACACAAAAGACGTATTTGTCAAGGATATAGCCCCAGACTTCCCAGGAGGAATCAGACATGCATATTCTTTTCCAGTAGAAGTTTGAGATACACTACATTTGACATAACTTATTCTTCACAACTACCCCACAAGATGAATATAGTTAGCTTGATTTTAAAGCTATAGATACTGAAGTTCAGAAAGTTGAATAACTTCCCTGACATCACTGTTGTCTACTGGTAATATTAAAATTTGAATCCAGGACTCTTTGGTTCAGAAGAATGAAATCTTTATACTGTATAAGGAAGATATTTAGAAGCAAGCAAATATAAAGAAGGAAGGTATGCCAATAACAAAATATCAAAGAGATCAAGTTACTTGAATACTAAAAAGTAGTCTTAGTGGCTCCTTGGTAACCATGGGACCTAGTTAAAGAAGGTTAAAAAATGAATGTGAACCAGAATGGTACACAATTGTTCATCAACCAGAATGACTAAAATTCAGAAAAAAACATATAATACCAGGTGTTGCCAATGGGAATTTCTGCTAAACACACACCTATCCTACAGTTTATCAATTTTCTTCTTAAATAAGTACCCAGGATAAATAAGCCATAAAAGACTAGTCTGTGAGATATTTATTACAGCTTTATTCATCAGTTCAGTTCAGTCACTCAGTCGTGTCTGACTCTTTGTGACCCCATGGACTGCAGCACGCCAGGCCTCCCTGTCCATCACCAACTCCCGGAGTTTACCCAAACTCATGTCCATTGAGTCGATGATGCCATCCAGCCATCTCATCCTCTGTCATCTCCTTCTCCTCCCGCCTTCAGTCTTGCCCAGCATCAAGGTCTTTTCAGATGAGCCAGCTCTTTGCATCAGGTGGCCAAAATATTGTAGTTTCAGCTTCAACATCAGTCCTTCCAATGAACACCCAGGACTGATCTCCTTTAGGATGGACTGGTTGGATCTCCTTGCAGTCCGAGGGACTCGCAAGAATCTTCTCCAACACCACATTTCAGAAGCATCAATTCTTCAGTGCTTGACTTTCTTTATAGTCCAACTCTCGCATCCATACATGACTACTAGAAAAACTATACCTTTGACCAGATGGACCTTTGTTGGCAAATTAACGTCTCTGCTTTTGACTATGCTCTCTAGGTTGGTCATAGCTTTTCTTCCAAGGAGCAAGTGTCTTTTAATTTCGTGGCTACAGTCACCATCTGCAGTGCTTTTGAAGCGCACCCCCCCCCCAAATAAAGTCTCTCACTGTTTTCATTGTTTCCCCATCTATTTGCCATGAAGTGATGGGACTGGACGCCATGATGTTAGTTTTCTGAATGTTGAGTTTTAAGCATAGTATTCCTAAATTGTAAATAACCCAAATGTCCATAGGAAGTAGAATGGATTCAGTTCAGTTCAGTTCAGTCGCTCAGTCGTGTCCAACTCTTTGCTACCCCATGAATCGCAGCACACCAGGCCTCCCTGTCCATCACCATCTCCCGGAGTTCACTCAGACTCACACCCATTGAGTCCGTGATGCCATCCA